>JAOXYF010000021.1:6639523-6661497 GCA_028565775.1 Sternarchorhynchus goeldii
CACACACACACACACACACACACACACACACACACACACACACACACACACACACACACACACACACACACCCTCATCCAGATGGACCCATGACTGCAGACAATAAACAGTTTCATAGAGAGAGGACAAGGAGTAATGATAAACAAGAAATGAAATCTGTCCCACTAAGGAAGGAGGTTAAACCCAAAACACAGGGAAAACTTCTCAGTTTAGCCATGTTAGAGTGACCTTGAGGTGTCAGGTCAATATTGATTTAGCAGTTTCTGTTTCAGAGTGGGTAAACTTTGAGAGGGGGGTAAACGTATTCAGGGGTTACCCTAGTGTATGGGTCAGGGCTGAAACATCCATGATGTAACACACAAGTATGACGTCATAATGAAAAAGGTCTTGAGCGATCGTATACTTGAGCTAGTCAAGCCAACCTTTGCTAATCTTTCTGCGCTAAAATGTAGTGAGGCAGGTGAGAACCTACTTGTGTTTGTATAGTAACATTCTCCCCAAGACCGGCCACACTGTGGTTGCAAATTTGTTGTGTTTGGCCAGGATCGCAGACAATTGTTCTCCTTTCGCCTAACCACAAACCATCTCCAAAAAACATCAAACACCAAAGCCTCTTTGTAACCCTCTTGAACAGAGATGTCTGCATTATTCTTTAAAAATATATATATACGATGTTCAATGTTCAAGATGCATCCAGCCATCTCGGAGCAAGTCCAATGTGTAATGTCCTTAATAATGTACATGTGCTTGATCCAGCCAAGAGGATACTCTCATCCAGCCAAGATGATACTCTCAAGCTGGATCCTTCCAGATTGTGCATTCCGGATGGATGGACAGTTTGGAATTCCTTCCTACTAAATAAACAGGTTTCTTCTGAATGCATAATCAAAAATTTAAATAAATATTTACATTTTACCATGACCACCCACTTAATAAAGCCTTTTTTTTGGATGAATCCGTTCTCGTTTTTAACCAAATGCTATGCGGCTCGAGAAAGGATGTGCTACACCTTCATGCATTTAACTAGTGGATATAAAGGCATACTGAGAACTCAAAAGTGCTTAATTTAAATGATTCAGTACTTCCTCTTTAAAGGGTAAATATTTGACATTAGTGACTGCTGGCCTCTTAAAACTCCACTGAAGAACTAGTGAAGGGGGGGGGGGTGCTGTGTGTTCGCTGTCCATCCCAAAGCTCCTCAGGAGGATTTACAGACTGTCCGGGTGTGGGGCCCCGCTGTAACCAAGCACAGCTCACACCACGCACAAAAAACATAAATTTCTATTCCAGCTACATGGTTGATGAGGGCGCTCGCACAACGCATGAACTCTGCCCTCAGGCCATCTCCCCCGGTGGTCTGCACACTCCCTAATTTTATTAGCGCAAGTGGAGGAACATCACAACCACAGCCTCTTCCAGAGCCCATCTGTGGCAAGGAGGGAGCTTGGGAGAAAGGAGGAGCGCGTGAGAAACGATTCCACCTTCAGTCAGGAAAAGCAGCCGACTGTGCCGAAGCTTCCCCGTGGAAGTCTGGGGGAAAAAAAATTTCCAGCCCTTCGTGTTTTTGAAAACACCCAACAACCACAACACAGGATAGGGTACACACACACACACCCCCCTTCCCAAAAAATTATAAAAAAAAATACTCTTCTCAAGTGCACCTGAGGGAACAGCCTCTCTTACTCCGCTTCACTGAAACGGTAGGACAGGCAGCACAAAGCGATGAGAAGCAGGGCAGTGTGGACACAATCCTGAGCATTTCGGAGGGCTGGAGTTCAGCCATTTCCCCACCTCTAGCTACTAGGAAACAACGCTCTAACATTGAGTTTCTGCCATCGGAAAACCAAGAGCCTGAAGCACTACAAAATACAGTAAAAAAAATAAATTAATTAAATACTATATTCATTAAAACTCGTCTCTGTGAATGTGATGGTCATTTTTGAGCATCCTCCTCCATGGTGACATCTCAACCAGGGAAAAGCTCAGCTGAAGTCATCGCAGGAGGAGCTACTGTTCTTACCATGACTTCATAGCTTGTATGAGGTGGGCAGCCGGCAGGGGGTTGGTTGGGAGGGGGGGGGGGTGGAATATGTGAGTATGACGAGGGGTTTAAACTCCATGCAGAACCACATCAGTAGAGGATGGCAGCAAGGAGAGATTTACCTCATACACTCGCAGACACACATGAACTGACACGGGAGTACACGCCCAGTCAGGCAAACCCCTCAGAGGAGGTTAATCCTTGGGGAGGTGGGGTGGGGTGGTGGGGGCAGGAGAGAGAGGATGAGGTGGGAGGGAAGAAGTTGGAGGAAGAGAGAAAGCAAGGAACTAATTCAAGGAAGAAAGGCATAGTGGAGTCACTGGCAACCCACTCAAAGCCCCTGCGAAGCTCCACTTGCCCAGGCCGAGGCAGTCAGTCGGTGGTGTCCATCTCCAATCAGTTTTGGTTAATGATTATAGTCACCAGTCCACCCCAACCCCAGCACACGACACACAACCACATCCAGCAGGCATAATAATCAAACTGAAATGAACATCCTAATCCTCCATCCAAAACCAAAAGCTATTTGAAGCCTAAGGCTTGACTGTTACTATTCACCCCCCCCCCCTTCCAGTTACTCAGAGTTCTGCCGTGTCACAGGTTAGTCACAGAGCTAGTGTAAAGGAATTACAGACCAATACAGACCAAAAGATACACACCACAGTGGGAGGGCTCTTGCTCTAATATTCAGACATCTGGCTTACAAGTTATTTACCTGTGCAGCTATTCTGCCACTTTATTTAAAACTGTCTCTCAGATGTCAAGCGCCTTATTAGTAACTACTGAAAAATATACAAGAAAATTAAACAGGGATGGTGCATTAACACAGCCATACCTTGATAGGAGCTCTGGGTGTTACTATGAATAGCACTCTGGATATGAACTGCACAGCACAAAAACAAAACGCAAAGCACTTCCAAAATTAGATTACCCATAAGTGAGTTCAGCGTGATAAATAAGTTACACACAGATCTAATCTATTTATGTCTCCCTTAAAAAAAATTAATGAAATATCCATTATTCTACAGTTGGCATATTCACGGAGATAGAGGTGCTTGTTCTGGGCAGCATTAACTGGCTGAAGCACCTGCGGTCAGACACGATTAAAACATCTCTCCCTCTGCATGCGTTCAACCAGTCCTCTTTTCTACCAGTGATGTCACCCATTTCCACTGCTCATGTCCTAAGTATGGCTTGATGAACGATCATATGATGAGATGGTGTGCTTTGTGGACCAGAGATACAGTGGTACTTAAGACTACATACACCACACAGACATCGTTTAGGGTCATTCTGGACAAACACTAAATCTCACTTTTAAAAGAGTGTCACTCCCCAGCTGGGGAGATGGGCTTTGATCTACACGGCGCTTCACATATTAGGATGGGACTCAAAACAACAGTTGGAGACACCTCTGTGGTGTACCCAGGTCCTCAAATACACCCCGCTGAGCTCGAGCAACAGCCACGGATATCGGTTTTGTTCCTCTGTGGTCGATTTGTGCCGTTCTCAAGCAAGGAGTAGAATGAAGAGTAATCGTACGACTAAACAAGTTCACTAAATTCAATAAAACTTCAATGGTCAAACAGTCTGGTCTGCTTTGTATTTACGCACAAGCCTTAAGATAAAAAAATATTGATTTGTCTCGTATTATTGTGTCATGCTTAACTTAAAAAGTCACTGATAGTTATGAGCCACTAGGTTACATTATGTGGAACATCTGTTATACTTCGACATCCGAAGAGCTATTTTTTTTTTATTTGAAACGGTGCGAATGGAGTTTAGCAACTAGTTGTCTTTTTTCCTTTACTTTCCTCTCAGAATACATGTCCATCGACTTAATGCAGAGACTTTACATAGACTCATCACTGCCAGCAAACATTCCTAGAAGCCTAGACAAACTTACCTTGGCGAATTGGTCATATAAAAGTCCACAGAATAACCAAAATAGCTGCCTCCAGGTCCGCTGTATATCGATGGGCTGTCTACATCTAAGTTGAACGCAGCGCAGAAAGGTGAAAGTATAGCGATTAAAAGTGCGATTCGACTATGCAGAGAGCGGCCCGTGTGGAATAAAGTCACCGCAGTCTTTGAGCGGTGTCTTTTGGAACCCATAATATTCGATATAACAATCCACCTATTGAATGAAGCCCGCCGGGTTCTTTTCAACAAAGGCAATACGTTAAACGGTGTCCTCTTGCAGTTGTTGAGCTTTCCTAGCCTAGGCAAATATCATGCCCCTCACGCACGGTACGAGCGGTCCTTATTTTACTAAACTCAGTCACCGTCCACTTTTACTCCTCTCTCGCTCACTTGGCGTCTCTGTTCTCTCTCGCGCTCTCTCTCTCTCTTAATTGAAGTAATATTGGTAAGAGGAGTTCCTAGACTCGTGACACTCTCCAGAAGGGGCGGAGCTAAAGGAGCAATTGACAAAGCAGGGATGTAATCTGCGCGAGGCCGAAACTGCCTACTTATTCCCAGTTTCCCGATGCTTTTGGGTTAGTATCTATTTATCGAAAGTAAATCTAAGAGTGGGTTCCATATTTATAAAATCTTATATTGGTACAAAAATTCAATTATGCCTGACAGACGTTCTTCCTCAGCAAAAACACTTAGCAGAAGTACATTTGAGGTAAACAATAGAGATGTTTTGTGTTTTTTGTCACACGACTCAGGTATAATTTGGCTATATTGTCTGCAACATATTTTGTGCCATAAAAGTATGCAGAACAAGTAAAATGTATATATCTGATCCATTTAAATGTATATATCTGTTTCATTTAAATGTCTCTTTAATGACATCATTTTAATTATGAATCCAAATTAAATGGCTGAAAGTTCAGTTTTAGCAAGATAATTTGACTGCTTAGTCTAGTCTAATGTGATCTGTAATAGGAACAACTGCAAAATTTGGGAACCTGATATTTGAGTTGTCTTCACTATTTAAAATAATCTATTTTTAACCCAAGTTCTGTTTGGAAATTGATCTATAAGGATAAAAAAAATACAATCTTCATGCAAAGCTTTTTGCCCATGAAAAACGTGGACTGAGCCATGTAGAGTGTGAACATATTCTGTGCATTAAATGTCAAGAGTTTATAATTCTGTATGAATATTTATGTCATATTTTGAACTTCCAGATATTCAATAAATGGTTAAAATTAATCAGATTTCTGCCTTTACTGACAGGTCATTATTTATTTTATAAATATACCTTGTGTAAGTCTGTCCCCAAACTTTTCACCAAGTGAAACATACTGTGTTTGGTGAATAACTGAGGTCTGCAAATAAGACTCTGTTCTTCTGGACATCTTCTGAAGACACAGCGTAGCTGTCATCAGCGAAGCACCTCCAGACATGTTGTCTTCATCTCTTTCTTTATCCCCAAGTAAACAGAGGTGAAATTCAGATAAAACTTGTGGAGTGAGAGATCTGAGGTTTACTTTATCACTCATACCACTTGTTGACAAATAGCCGGCTGGTCCAATAGTTATACCTAAAGGATACAGCATACACACCTTCTATTTGCTCCTATCAGTGTAATTTTGTTTAAATGCTCTATATATTTAGTGTCTGTGTTTACATATGACTCATGTAAAGAGTTGGGAAATTATGGAGTCATAGCTACAATAGTGAGTCTCAGCAGTGGAAACGGCTGCCCTCTCTGAGTTGAATCAGTTTGAGATGGTTTATTTGATTCACTCCCTTCCTCAGAAGCTGGTCAGGAGGAGCCAAATTAGGCAGTGTGGCTAAAGGGAGTGTTGGGAACTCAGAACACATATTTAACAGCAGTGTGACCTACTGTGTGCTTGGTGAGAGGAGTTCTATATTTAACAGCTGAGTTTCCTACTGTGTGTTTGGTAAGAGGGGTTCTTGTTGGGAAAGCAGAGTGTTAAAAGGTAGCTCACAGCTGTTGGGGCCTGTGGGTCAGACTGTAATCATTAGCTTGCTCAACCATTCATGTTTCACTGGCTGGAGTACAGCTTATTAGCAGATCTGTGTATACAATCCAAACTATCCAGCAGATATTAAAGATGTTTCAGGGAAAAGTATGCAAATCTATGCCAGTCTTATTGTTAGCAGATGAATTAAGTGAAGTAAATCACCAGAGCAAAATATCTACCACGCATTCCAAAGACACAAGCACATGTATCACATGATGGCAGATATTCATGAGATCTATATGTGTGCCACATGCCATAAAGGGTCATAACAAGTGAACAGGGCCTCTGACCTGATCTAAAGACTCTCCTACACGTGCACTTTCCCCAGACTGACCAAAATGACCTCTCTGTCAGCGGCCTCGTCCCATATGTACAATTTAGGACACAGCCACAGTTGCACGTGGACTGATGCAAACAGACACCTGACCTAATGACACCGCACCACTTAAACGGCCCTGGACTGGCTTGGGGGTTCATAGTCAGCCTATGCGTCGGTCGGACGAACCGTCTTCAGCTGGGACGGACTCTTTCCCCGGGGCAGAGAGTGCTTCTAAAGAACATATCTGCTTCCCTCTTCCCCTAAGAGCCTGTGAATTCACCACTCTGGACATGTTGAGTCATTACAGCCAATGTGGTACCTGGGAGGAAATAAAATATGTATTTCTAGTGCTCAGCAACCACATCACAAATAAGCTCTGGCCCACTGCAGGCAGAGGGCAAGGCCTGTAATGAAGCACCCAGACACACAGTAACATGAGGAGCATGACAAGGCCTGAGTCTTGCTCTGGCGTACTTGGGAAACTCTCAGCAACAACAACAGGAAAGGATGAGGCAACACAGATGGATATGGGTCAACGTCCCCTTCTTGGGTTCTGCAGAGGGCTGGTCAGCTGCGGACCTTTACAGAAATGCTTTTGTATGGGGAGTTATAAACATGGTTTCTCGAGTGACGGAGACAAGACTAGAGTCTTCAGACTTCATACCTATAGTTTTGCTTATAATGGACTTTATGACATGCCAAAAGGATCTGCATATTTTTTGTCCACAGACTGATGAGCTGTTAAAATTAATAGTAGCAATATAAGATATATTTACTGTAAATGCAAAGGAAAACAAGGTATCCAGGGGCAACTTGCTATAATAACTCAAGGCATGGAAGTATTTTACTGTGACTTCACAAAACTGTGAATTATCACAAATCATGTTAAATCTTGTAATGGGATTTAAAATGTACATGTTCCCTGTTTACACCTAAAGTATGATTTTCCATCATAATTTGTTCTTACCCATGTCTGTCCCCTGGAGAACTCCCTCTCTCACAAATAGGAGGAGATCTTTCGTGCTTCCACTGTGACATCACACGTGCTCCCATAGCAACCAATGAGAGGCTCAACAAAAACATGGTGAGTGGCTTGTCCTGTTCTCCAAACAGCTGAGAAACTGTTATAAATATAGAACTTATATCTTACACACTTGCACTTACACACACAGGCGTGGAAACACACACACACACACACAAACATGTGGTGGTATTTTAATTGATTTGTGTATTCCTGTATCTAAGTACTATGCCTACATATTAAAACTTTTAAACTTTACCTCAGTAAGCAAATGGAAATCATTTGGTGCCTTTTTTTATAATAAATACTAAAAAGATTTTATAGTAAATGCTACATGTTCAGCATTGTCAGGTTTTCCTGTATTATCTTTTTAAGCACCATTTCTATCATTATAGGGAGGTTTGGTCTCCACTATGTGATAAATATATGCACATAAACATGCATGCACACACACCCACCCACACCCACACACACACACACACACACACACACACACACACATACACACCAGCACTCACACACAGCCATACCCACATCCACACCCACCCACACACATGCACAGGCACTCACACACAGCCATACCCACACACACACTGGCACACCCACGCCCACACCCACCCACACACACACAGCCATACCCACCCACACAGAGGCACACAGACACACACACAAATGCATGTTACTCATTGCAGATAATATTTATTCGCTATTTCCTAAGCATTTACATGTTTTTACTAATAACATAGTTTGGCATCTGAAAATATAGTTGCAATAAAATGCAATATCGTCATGAATGAACTATTTAGTCATGCAATATATTCATGAATAAGTTTTATGTTAAAAACCCCAATTTCCCTGGAGATGGAGACACAGAGCACCCATTAACTACAGTGTACTGAGGTTCACAGCAGTGTATTTCATGTAAGCACAGTACAATAAACCATTAATTCGAGTTGTGGTTCCTTGTTTTTAGATTTGATTTGATTTGTCTGATACTAATTTATGTTTGTAATAAGATGCATTTTTGTTCTCTTGGATACTTGGGTCGAGTGCTGCTGTATTAAATACAATTAAATGTGTGCATTGGTTCCACAGATACAGAGAGAAAGAGAGAGAGACTCCTCTCCCCCTACTCCTCTCCCACTCACTCCAATGTACTAGTGATAGGCATCACCGAGACCGAAAAAAAAAAAACTTGAGTATAAAGATTCTTCACTTCCTGTCTTGGCAAACTATCCTATTTCACACAATCATACCCTGAAATTTCTCTCCCTCACTCCTTTCTTCCTTTACCGCTCCCTGTTCGAGAAGGACGAGGAGCCGCTGCGGATTGGACGGCATGTTACACCAAGTGCTGGCAGACAGATCCGTCATTGAGGAATGAGATTTGGCCCGGTAGGGAACTGTGGGAGTGTCAGAACCGCCCAGCAGATCTACACTTCCACAGCGGGTCCAGAAAGCAATGAAATGGATTAATCTCACATCTAAATAAAGGAAATTTTAAAATGCTGAAAGGTTCAGACAGTGATTATTTAAAGGTCCATTTCAGCTGGTGTTAATGAAAGTTTGGGGGTGTGGCCCTGCTGTTGATGTTTTGTTCCTGTTGCTTGGATACACCTCGGTTCTGCTGGATCACCCTCTCAAATGAAGCTGTTTAATGGTTCAGTCTGTGGAGTGACTCTTGGTTATTAAATTATCAACATAGCAAATAACAACCAAATACTTGGCTGTGTTGTTACTCTACTAAACAAGATTTCAGGCTGTGGAAAGATCATGATTTATTTTCACACTTCATAATTTTCAGATAAACTTACGTGGAGCAGAACTGTTTTATTGAACTCGAAAACTGCAGAGACGACCACAAAACTGAGCATCCCAGCAACCGCTGAGCACAAAGCATTTCGTATGAAAAAGTAAGGCCTCTTTATAGCTAATTTAATATGGGAAACTAAAACTAAAATGCAAATCAGTTCTGTTTTTATATCTGAGTTACTGGGCCACTGTTTTCTTGTCTGAGTTTATAATCTGCGAGAGATTTAAGTGTGTTCCTGACACAGTGGGGAATTACATAAAGACACCCCAAGAGGAGTTGGCCCTGCTCAAGACCACTATTCAAAGATTCCCAGAATGGCTTACAATGAATGGCTGTGTTTTACACACGTCAGCTATGAATCGGCACTGCACTGGACCAACTGCTGTTCTGAGACCAGCTTCAATGCAATAATTTTCACTAGGTCAAGGGAGGCAAAAGCTGATGATCCAAATAACTGATCCTGGATCAGTAGGCAAAGGTACCTGTGGGGAGACCTACCTCACGGTCTGCAGTTTCGACTCCTTAGTGCTAACCTTTAAGCAATTAACCCTCTTTACCTCAGCCACATTCACCTCTGGACATTGTGTTTAAGAATCCCATAAAACACAGCATCATATTCCAGAAGGTTTCCAAGAATCTGTACAGACAACAGCAAGTGGATGCCGTTGAGAGAGGCAGCATAAAGCTGTGTGCAAAAGGCCTGTTAGCTGAAGGCCAGCAGAGGTGAGAAGAGATTTTAATTAGGACAGGGGTATACAGAGCCTCAGCTAACACTCGCGCACTCCAAAAATCTTCTGGAACATTCTCCGAGTCCCAGTGCTCACATATCTCATTTTAACATTAATTTTGTCCCATATTCTGTGTGTTGACATGAAATTAAATCCAGACACAACTTTGGTGTGTTAGTTTGACAGATCAACTTAAACAAGACTTAAATGAATTCATAGAATCAAAGGCACTGTTTTTCAGGTTAACCCTTAACTTTTGGACAGGACACATTATTGTGGAGCACAGTTCATAGCGATGTGTACAGGGTCACCCACCAGATCTAGTCTCTACTGACATACTGCTAAGCATGTAATGTTGTATGTACTGTGGCTATTAGACTATGAGAATAATGTTCACCCTCTGACCCCCTCCTTATGTTTAGGGCCAGCTCTGCTGTGGGGCAGTTTAGGGGGGCAGCTGAAAAGGAATGTGGCCATAAAAAAAAGTGTGTGTTCATGTGTGTGCATGGGTGTGTGTACATGTGTATGTGTGTGTGTACATGTTTGGGTGTATGTATGTGTGTCCACTTGTGTGTGTGTGTGTGTGTGTGTGTGTGTGTGTGTGTGAGTGTGTGAGGGTACAGAGCAGAAAGCAGGCAGCCACCAGGGAATGACGTTCCATCACACACATACACACACACACACACACACACTAATACACACATATACTCACACTCTCACATACACACAGATCACTAATGATGTTTTCCCACACCCACAGACTTCCTAGACAGACGCGAGAGTAATCATACTGCAGAAGGCATGTACAAGACAGAAACACACACACTGACACTCTCGAATCTCCGCACATAGACGCACATTTATTTACACACATCATACACACATACGCACGTACATACACATGCACTCATGAGTGGGCACACATCTATACACACAAACATGTACACACACATTAAAGTGAAGTTGAGGGACTCACAGACCCAATATGCATGTGGAAAAATACACTAAACATGGTACACAATAACTAACAAAAAACAGCTCCTCTGAATGAGAGAAATAGCTGTTAACCTCCTGTGAAAACCACATAAGCCAATAAAAGCAAAACCATGCTTTGTTGTTCATGTGTTAACAAAGGGCATGTGATTATCTACTTCTCACCAAGGATATTTTGGAGAAAGAATTTGATAATCTTTCTTGTTTTGGTCCGTTTCAATAGTCCTTGTGGTATCCATTTTAGATCTGACTTGGATTTCTGTGTTGGTCAGAACGTTTTAGATTACATGAAATGATTTTTTAAATATAATATTTACATAAAAATTTGATTACATTAAAGGTATGTTTTAGCTAAGATTTACACTAATGGTAGGTGCCTCTGTGCGGGACTATTTAGTTTGTAACTGTACTGCAGTATCTCTCCATATCCTTTGATTGTTTCTTGCATCCTGTACAGACGTTGTCCAGGCATGGCTAAACTTGGGCTTGAGAGAGAAGCATTGGCACTAACCACAGAAAGGTCCCCAGGAGGTCACCGTATCCCAACACAGTGTCCCTAAACCACCGTGTTCTAGCAGGTGACTCACCACATTTCCTAATAAACCTCTAACGCATTTTCCCCACAGTGACAGGATCTTCCTTATAAGTCCTTGTTAACTTTGAAAGCTGTGTGGTCCGTTAAGAGCAACGTACAGCAGAGACCCTTATATAGATGCCACCGAAATGGGTATGATTAGGACGTTAGCATTGCAGACGTGCCGACCCGTTTACTCTGCCGTGGGTCGTTCCAAAGTCGCGCACGAGTCAATGCTGATGCTCCTGGAGATCGCGGGACACTTAGCGCAGATCTTTGCAAGATGACACCACACAGAGATCAGCCTTCAGTAGTAGTAGGGGAGCAGTGAAGATGGTTAAGGGAAGCTGGGTCTTCTTCAGAATTTAGGACTGGAGAAAGAGGAATTTTTACACGCCAGGGGTCATTTCACAGCCTGGAGTTACTGTGAAAATAAACCAACCAGGACCCTCAGAGACATCCTCAGAGGGGTTAAGACATCTGTTATGATGCATGGGTTGGAAGGGGTGGCTGAAGAACTGGAGGTTTTCATTGGTACACTGAGATATCCCCACTCTGAATAACACAAGTCTATTGTTGGAGTCAGACTCGTCACCTTTTAGAACGGTTGAGAATTATAGATACTGCCTAAAAAACAACCAGAAAACAATCAAACTGAGGCTTGTTGGTGAATAACAATTTAAACTGGGGCTTATCTGTGAATAAGCATTATCTCCTCATTGGCTCTTATCCACCAATGCCTGTGTTGCTGTGGAGCGTTGCTGTGTTGCTGTGAAGTGATGCTCGGTTGCTGTGAAGCGTTGCTATGTTGCCCGGTTGCTGTGAAGCGTTGCTATGTTGCTCTGTTGCTGTGAAGCGTTGCTGTGTTGCTGTGAAGCGTTTGCTGTGTTCTTGTGTTTCTGTGTTGCTGCAAAGCGTTTGCTGTGTTGCTGTGAAGCGTTTGCTGTGTTCTTGTGTTTCTGTGTTGCTGCGAAGCGTTTGCTGTGTTGCTGTGAAGCGTTTGCTGTGTTTTTGTGTTTCTGTGTTGCTGTGAAGCGTTTGCTGTGTTGCTGTGAAGCGTTTGCTGTGTTGTTGTTTTTCTGTGTTGCTGTGAAAAGTTTGGCACTTCCTGTCTTTGTGCAGTGGAATGCCTCTGTTTTCCTTTGCATGTTTCTGCCAAGAGACCATCATCTCTTCCTAGTGCCAAAGATTAAATTCACATGAGGTTTTGAGTAGGTTCTGACAAAAGAGTTGAAAACACAAATAAGGAAACTCCCATTTTTGAGAGTGAAACTAACATTTCTCCTGCCACATCCATGAGCTCCACGTTATTACATCTGAGACCTCATTTGGATTGCTGCATGATGGGAAACAGTCCCTTTCTTATGGAATACTTACAGTACAGTTCTTCAGGCACGAAGCCTGAAAGCAATGCTGATCCTGTGCACACAGCTCCGCTGGTTTGCCGCTGGGAGCCAGTCCAGCATGTGGGATTGAATAAGACACTTGAAAACATGTGAAAGTCAGAGAGTCCCATCTCTGCTCCACTGTTCTTCCAAGACTTAGACCTCAGAATTTCTTTTTGTGGCCAGTCCCCATAAAGAACACACAATGGTTTGTCGCAAAGGAGCAAAACCCTTTTTGTCATGTGCAACGTTGGCTGGTTCTAGCAGCTGGCGAGTGATGAAGAAGCTGATGTTCCTACTAGTAAATAAACAGACTGGGAAGAAACCCAAGCCTCTTAATCACTCACAGCCAATGTTTCTCTAACAGCGATTGCCTCCAGTAGTTTCGACATTCTAAGATGTTTCTTTCATCGTTAATGCAGCCAAGTAAATCTCAAGATAAACACTTAGTATATTACCATGTCCACCAATCTCCCACCCTACTACTTTTCAAAACATTTTTGGAGTTCTTTGTTAAGAATCCTAACTCCAAGGACTTGGAATTGACAAATATGTCTCGAGATTCTGTTCAAGTTACAGGCCACACTCCAACAGAACCTGTTTGCCCAGAAACCTTCCACTTTGGTAGTCTAGAACCTGTGAAGGAGATGATAGTGAGGGACAAACAGAAAATTAAACAATGAAGTAGCAAAAAGTACATATCCCTTGCCAACCATAGCAAAGCCAACATCATCTCCTTTTTGGCTAAAGGCAATGGAACAAACATGGCATGAGGCGTACAGCGAGATGGGGTGCTTTTAGAAGAGATAGGGTAACCCTTCAGTTCAGGTGTCCTCACAAAACACATATGACATCACTGTAACATGACTGTAATATGACATCAACGCTGCTGTTGAGCTGCTGTAGATTTACATTGTGTTATGATGTTATGTTTTATGTCAAATTGACAATAAGATATTTAAGCAAATACTTACAGAAATGTTTTGTTTTTCCAAGAAGCATTTCAAAAGAATTCTGCAAAAGAGTACAACTCTGTTTGGCCTTGCTTTCCCAAATAATACCAGCCAAGGAATTTGGACTTGAAAGCTTCTATATGAAATGCTTTCATGTTAATGTGATGTTTATGATTTCAATATTCAAAGCACCTGCAATTAAAATATGGCACATTTTCTACGCAGTGTGTGTATTCTCCATGATGGATACATTCATTTCTAGACTCTTCGTCATTCCATTGTTAAACGTAACCCTTATCAAGAACAACCAGCTGTTGTTTTTCCAATCAAATTCCATTCCCAGCCAGCACATGTACAGGATATAAGGCATCTGTATTCAAGAGTGAACCAGTAGTCCAACTGTTTATTCTAAAGTGAAATCCACCATCTCAGCACCTTTTATGGCCCTCAGTGTGTTTCCTCCAAAGAGGCTCAGCTGAACATGACTCAAGACTTTTGAGACCCGACTCCTGATTCATTTTAATGATGGGGATGTTAGTGTGGGAGCGAGGTCAAGCTCTCCACAGATGCGTGTATGTCATTCCTGACTACTGGTTCTAAGTGATTCCATTGTAAAGGCACGCGTATGGAAATGGCGCTGTTGTCTGTCTGTTGGGGAGGTGTCTAATCAGACACACTGTCCTCAGTGGCTAAAGTGATTCTAGATATACTTCGGAGGATTTAAGGTGAGCGCCGAAATTCAGAGGAAGTTTACCCGCTGTGGTCTGAGAGGGTGAATGATATGCTGAGGTTATTTGACGGATCAACACATGACTACCTCTGAGCATTTCCACCCTCCACAAACCGGAAGAAGAAGAAGAAGAGAGAGAAAGAGAGAGGGGGGGGGGGGGAGAGAAAGAGAGATAGAGAGAAGGAGAGAGAGAGAGAAAAAGGGAAGTGGGGAAGTCTCTGGAAACATGAGTCAGAAAATAATGATTATGAATCATCTGATGTACTGTGTGCCAAACACCCACTCCTAGTCTCTCATGAGTTCTTCTTGGATGTTTTCTCCCTACATTTTCTGAAAATGGCTCTTTACTGGGGGTCTTGTGATCCTGAAACACAACACCCTGTTCTCTCTGTCTCTCTGAGAATGAAAAACACACGGGCCAATATTCCCACCCTCTCACTCTCACTCTCACTCTCACTGCTGGACAGCCGTCTTTTGGGCACTTCCGCAATACGCAATTATCACTATAACAACGGCACAACACTAGCACAAGGGCGATGACCAACGCCCTATCAATACAGTCTGACTCAACTTATCAATGAAGTGGATGTGTTAGTCCAATACTGTCACTGACGTTACACTGACAGATAAGATAACCAGAATCCTGTCCATAAAGTTTTGGAAGGGGATAAAGTAACAATTTATTGGCAAAGGTCTCCCAACCTTTGACCTGTGTGTATGTGATTCAGTACAGCTGTGGGGGGAGGGGGGGGTCTGTGTTTAAGCCTGCCCTGGCTTTTTTTCCTACGCTCTGAGAAGTGGCTGCATGTCTTTCTAGAGGTCTGGTTTACATTAGACATTTGGCACAGTGCCGCCCAATAGTGTTCTGCATGACCAGAGAAGCTGTCATTGCCTTAGCCAGCCTTCGTCATGCGCAGAGCTACACTCTCTCTCTCTCTCTCTCTCTCTCTCTCTCTCACACACACGCACGCACACACACACATACACACACACAGACACACTCCTGACCAGAACACGGAACATATGAGCAAAGCCATTGCAGGAGGTTCAGAGAGTGCGCAATGGACTTGTTGCTACAACGAGAGGAACTGGTTGCTAAGGAGGGGGGGGGATTCTCACTGTTAGGGCTGTGTCACGGTCTGCATGCTGAATGCATGGAATTCGGGGAGAGCTCCCCCTACACTGACCTCAGCCCAGAACCACGGCCAGATAAAAGAACCAAAAACGATGGGGTAAGGGTTAGGGCCCAAAAGCCCAAAAGAGAAAGTCAAGAAGGAGCAGAGGAGCCTCAGCTGAATCCCGCAGCAGACAGAACCAGGCAGCGATGAGAATGGACGTTCACGCAGCCTTGGAACGGCTGTGCAGCTGTCACCAGCGATTCCAGAAGATTCCACTCTCAGTTCGAGTTGCACCCCGTACGCTCTCAGGCTACCGCATCCCAGTCATCTAAAGCTAAGCCTCCCCACCCAAGCAGAGCGAAGCAAACCTCTCTTCTCCAACACATCTCCACCCACATCTACGCCACCTTTCTCACAGCCCGTGAGGGTTGGTTGATGGTTGAGCAGCCGAAGGCATCCAGCCACTTTGATTCCCTCTGATTCGTTTTCTAAATGTTCCCTGGTCTGGCTCTAATTGCTTCCATCTCTCTGAATGGTGGAGCAACCAAGCTGCTAGTGTGGAAAGTGAATCCTGGGTAGGGGGCAAAGTGCAGGGGAGCTAGGAGAGCAAGAGGAGCGAGAGGAGTGATGAGAGTTAGAGGAGCAACCCCTGGGGGGGACATTTTTATATGACCCCACACTTCGTTCTCATGGTTTGTGTCCACTGACCACTACACAATGAACGACTAAATCTACACGAAATGCCTTCTGTACACACCAAAGTACCAAATCCACATGAGACTTGTGTACGTCCTGGAGAAGCTGGTCAACTTGCTTCATTCTTTTATTCCTTTTCTTGCTAAAGGCTAAACAACAAAAAGTTGGGTAAAGCTACACAAAACCACAAGGCTCTGAAATGTAAGGAGACACCCTGATAAATCCCAAGGCACAGGGAATTTTAAAAACAAAAGTAAATGAAAAGCTTGAGAGAATTGAACTGTCTACTAAAACCTCTCTGAATGAAAGGGAGTGAGAGTGAGAGATTTTGATTAGAAACATATTGCAAAGGGAGTCTGCTTCTGAAGCGCCGTTCATTCTGTCGTGGTCAGGAGTTTTGTAAAGCCCCACCTATCATTGCAAAAGTCAATGGCTCTGTTTGTTGACCTTAAGTCCACATGTGAAGGATCTCCATGTTCATTCAAGTCAGTCAACATGGAGAATTATATGACTTCAGCAAACACACACATATATAATACACACACAAACACATACACACACAAACACATACATACACATCAACAAACACACACAGACGCATACACAAACACACACAAACCCATACATACACATCAACAAACACACACAGACACACACAAACCCATACACACACACAAACCCATACATACACACCAACACACACACACATACACACAGACACATACACAAACACACACAAACCCATACATACACACAAAAAATCTTTTTCTACCTAGGTTTAGTAAAAATTACACTGAGATTACCTCACACAGACACCCAGTATACATGTTACACTGAGATTACCTCACACATACACCCAGTGCACATATTACACTGAGATTACCTCACATAGGCACCCAGTACACGTTACAGTGAGATTACCTCACACAGGCACCCAGTACACGTTACAGTGAGATTACCTCACACAGACATCCAATACACATGTGAAAGCGTGTCTGGGCTCGTGTCGCACAGCCTGATGCCTTCAATAAGGTCCTGTAATACATGACCACTAGCGGAGAGGGTGACCCTGGGCTCATCCTGCTCCTCCTTGCCCTGCTCAACCTAAGACTTAGCAGGTCAGCAGTATGGCGGGACGGCCAGACAGTGGAATGGTGAGGGAGGAGGAGGAGAAGTACCAACAAGTGAGTGGTGTTCTCCCAGCTGCCCCAGTGCTGTAGTTCGAACCTCTCTCCGAGCTGGGCTCTGAGATCAGAAACAGATGCCCGCTGACACAGGAAGCCGGTTACTCACGTACACAAACACACATACACTAATGTGAAGATCAACACTGTGTTCAGACAGGGTGAGTATCCTGCAGTAATGACTGAGATGATGGTGATACACTGTGTCTGGGAATGAGAGAGAGAGAGAGAGAGAGAGACGGAACATGTATGTATAAGATAGAATCTGTGTAGTTTGAATGGTTTGAATGTGTTGGTGTCTACATGGTCTGTGAGATGAGAGTAAGAGCCAACTAAGTAATCACGGCAGCCAATGGTAAAACGTTGCTAAGTCATTCCCTACTTTAGATTTAGGCAGCGTTCCTCTCCCTCCCATCGCTGCCCGAGAGGATAACGAAATTCCATCCGAATATGACACAACGCAGACCTGTAGCAGGATGAGCCCAAAACAAAGACCAAAAAATAAATAATATTAGTTCACTCTGGATTTTTTTAGTGTATTTGTCAATGAAATGTTAGTTCTTGTTTTTTTTATAGTGGCCACATATATAATTTTGAACCAGACTAGGCCAAGCAGATGGTGTACTCTGCCAAATGAAGCATTAAGCCAGTAGTTGACCTTACATATACGCTCTTCATACTCACAAAAGAACTTTTTTTGTCGCATAAAGATGCTAAAAGAAAATGGTGAAATAACTCAGCCGTGCTGACCCTGCGGACACGGCCAGAGAAATGGGGAACGCGACCATGTTAATCCAGCGAGAGCCTTCAGTAGCTCTCCCAGCAGACGGTGGAGCAGATATACGAATCTCAGAGGAGACAGGTGTGTGAGGGTGAGGACGGGGTAGCGGGACTGAGTCTGCTCATAAGAAATCTTACAGAACTCAGAAACCTGCTTTGAATTCTCAAGGACACATGATAAATGTTTTGTTAAAAAGGTCTCTGTTGTTTGCCTCCTGCTCTGCGTGTTTCTTACAGGCCTGAAATGAAGAGTCTGGGACAGCGTGTGTATTTGTACAGTTATGGGGTCACGCCGCTGTCTGACCTAGAGACGATAATGTAGAGGTCAAAGGGCAAAGAAGGAAATATATTGGTTCTGCGCACACACACACACACACACACACAGACCACAAATGAACTAAAACAATTCAAGGGAGAAGACTGGAATCCTGTTGAAGGATAATATGCACAACCAGTCACTTTGATCATTTTTATGATCATAGAGTGAAATAGGCCAGAGCAATACCAGGCATACATTACACTCTCTATATCAAACTGGGAATTCTGAGGATATCATTTTATGTCATCATGAAATAAAAATGACTTCTCATAAAAGTACTGACCTCTATAACACCATATCACATATCGCCGAGCTTCAGGAATGAAGCTCGATCTTGAATCAAGCAGATTTTTCCAGGTCCAAGACCTGTCACTTGTTCTTACAGGGTGGTATAAAGTTTAATTCTATTTATGGAAGTATAACTGGATAAATAAGTTAACGCAAAAGATCCTAGTTAGATGTTTCACTCCTCTGGAAAAGTTAATAACTAAGCGAATGCCATTACTGGGATTCTTCTGCCAGCTGCTTCTGGATGGCTTTTCACCATTCCAAACATTCTCGGCAACCAACCCCAGCAAAAGTGCCCCCACATGAGGGGTGGGGGGGGCTAGTTTGGTGCAAGTCCCTCTTATTAGCACAGCATGGTGCCCTCAGCACAATTCAAACACCATGCCCTCAGGGTGCCCTGCGTCCACTACTTTCAAGGGTTTTAAAATGCCTACTTGCATCATGTCCTCATTCACTCATACTGCTTCATTTACTGAATACACCCCACACAAGGGGCCACTAGCTGGAACTCCCACAATCCCTTTCGAACTCTGTCCAGCCGTCACCTGGGCCAGAGTCAGGGCCAGGTGACGGCTGACGTATTTCTTCCAAAACAAAGTCGAGGTGTGTCCATTCTGACAGCCAGTTATCAGAGGGCGAGGGTCAGGGAGGTTATTTGTGGCCTCTTACAATGGCAGGCTTTGATTCGCCTGCTCACGGAGGAGTGCGTGAACACAGATTAGAGGGGAGCTTATTACCCCCCCCTATTCTTTCATCATAAAGGAGTGAGGATGCACGTGTGTGTGGTGGGGCGGTGACCCATTTAGTCTTAATAATGAACGGGCAGAAACAGGGGAACCCCTGTGGGACAAGCCTGTCTTAATGACTCCTACAGGGTCTCTCACTGGAGAATTGAAGTAGGGTGTGGGTGTGGGGGGGATGGGGGGGGGTAGTGTGCATGAGAGAGAGAGAGAGAGAGACCATGCCTAGTTCTAACAAATTATCTTATGACAACAAACTTTAATTCACTGACAAGTCAAAGCTGCTATGATCTAATTTCCATCCACTCTAACTGCACTGATAATCTTGAAAGTCACTCAAAAAAATTAAATTCGCTTCACTCTGACCACCGGTATCTAATTCCACACACCATCCCTGCCCACGTGGGATTGATGCCGCCTCACATGAAAGCCCGGATAAGTGGTGGATCGTGGGATTAAGCGTGACCCGCCTGGGCCCTCGGCCATCCCAGCTGTTGATGGGGCTGGTGGGAAAGAGATGAGACAGCGTCCGGCCCCTCAGCCATAACATGGCACGTTCAAGCCATGGCCGTTTTGCCCATTACGAGAGTGTGAGAGAGGAGACAGCGTCAGAGATCCAGGGCTGATGGGACGTGCCTGGCTGGCTCTGTCTGGCACACTTCTCTCAGTGTACTGGCTTGTATCTGTTACACTGGTGTTGTATCTCAATTGTAGCGTTGATCATTATTTCAGTATGTAGTAATATCATCAATATGTAGACTGATAGTTTTTAAATGGCTGTGTTAATATAATATTAGCATTAATGTATGTTTGGTTTAGCTGTACAAATGCATTACATTTATGGCATTTGTAAGCAAACACTTAAACCGTTGAGGGTTAAGTTGCCCAACTGTGGCAACTTGGTAGACGTGGGGTTTGAACTAGCAACCTTCTGATTACTAGTTAAGCGCCTTAACCAGTAAGCTACCAAATGCAAAGGCTTTGATTCAGTGTAAACCTTAATGAATGCAGCAGTGGAATGGTAGCTTTTATTGGCGGTGATGGTGATGGTACCAGGACTGTTTATTACCTGGCCATGATCAAACCCTCACAGCAAATTCAACCACTCATGGGAATGTGAGAATGTCTGGCAGCTACAGTGTATCTCCACCCCTCCCACCACTCCCCGCCCACAGACGCAGGGATGGGTTATGTCACCAATTATTTTATCAGCTCCCTTTGGCCATGGTCCAACCAGGGAGCGCTAACCTGCCACGATTTGGGCCTCTCACTTCTGAAGTCCTCAGGAATTCATTTGTCAGCTCCGGTTGGGGAGAGCTAGATAAATAAAGACCTCAGAATGCCTGTGTCGGGGGGGGAAGGGATGGGCGTCTTCGAGGAGGTACGAGGCCTGGCCGATAAAAAGTGGTCAGGAGATCAAGGCCAAGAGCTGCGTGTGAACCGTGCCAAACCTGCGTCTGCAGGAGGGCCAGTAAATCAGCACCACACAGGCAAGGGAGGAGGTGGTGACCCTGAATTCCACCGGGTTGGGTTTCACCCACCCACACCCAGCACCACCCAAAACCCCACACCACCACCCTGCACCACCCAAAACCCCACACCACCACCCTGCACCAGCCAAAACTCCTCACTACCATCCAGCACCAGCCAAAAACCCCTCACCACCACCCAGTACCTCCATCCTCTGTCTGCTGTGAAGAGACAGGGAGAGTGGCGGCCTGTGAAGAGCTGCAGAAGATGCTCTGGCCTATAATCTTTGCTGCTAGGGAGTTTCTTTTTTTTAAAACATTAATTTATGTAATGTGACCATAAGAGTTGATTTTATCCACAGACATAAAGTTGAGTGAACACTACGGTCAAATTTTAGCAAAGATTCATTGATGGATTATTTGGTTTGCAAATGTTAAACAAGCAAAAGTAAACTGCCTGCAGGGGAACCCTCAGTTTCAACATATAAATATAAATATCTACATATAAATATATACACCAACATCAACACACACAGATTTATACCCATTAAAAACAACAAAACACACCTCAAGTGAGACGGCACTTTACCTTTGCTCCCATCACAAAAAACATTATATCTGCAGTGAGAGCACTCTTCCCAGTTTGTTCTCCGGCACAGTGCCCAGACGTTCTCTGTTCTCAAAGCCCCTCTCGACTTCCCCTCTGCACACGAAGCAGCCCTCACCCAGGGGAGTCCCCATAAATAATAACATGAGCTCATCCTGAGTGATAATTAATTACAGGCTGGAGACCCCTGCCGGAGAGCAGGCACTGGGGTATTATGACTGCCCCCCAACCCCCCTCACCCCCTCTTGCCTCTGAGCTCAGGGAGTTTGAGC
>JAOXYF010000021.1:6661533-6676847 GCA_028565775.1 Sternarchorhynchus goeldii
CCCCCGACACCTGTCGAGGCCGTGCTGAGCAAAGATTTCCCACCCGTAACTGGAGATCCAGACTCATCCCGTTGGGTGGAACAGCCACCTTGCAGACAATGAGAGGCTGGATGAGGCAAAGCGATGGACGTGGGCCCACATGACATCTCCATCCATCGCCCACATGGCATCTCTTCTTCTCCTGCAAGCTGCCTGCTCCTGGGTTTCCAGGGAACTACTTCACATCTGAATGTGTTTAATGCTACACTTCCTTTTACTCTGAATTCCGTTACAGAGATGGAAAAACATGCTGGACTTACAGTAGCATATAGCAGCATAGTGGTGACTTATTTGTTTTGCAGTTTTCTCTCCGTTCACTCTACTACACGCTGTGCATTTTCCACTATGTGCAAGATTTTCTCTTCTCAGCATCTTGTGTGACTCTAAGAATGGTTGCTGGCGCGAGTCCCACGCCTGTAGCTACTCGTGCTCACCTAGCCTGGTGCAGCTCAGCCTTCCAGAGGTGAACTGAAGCAGCCCCAGAACTTCTGAAGCAGCCCCTCTCCCTCCCACGCCCATCCCTCCAAACACTGCCCTGATGAGGGCTGGACAACACCACCCACCCACTGCACCACGCAACAGCTGAGCTGGTGGGAACACCAACAACAGCCTGGTAAAACCACTCCAGGGTGGCTTGGTGGGGGGGGGGGGGGTCCGGATAATGAGCGGCTCTTTCAGTGCTGTGTGAAAGAGCACTCACATTCGGCCAATAGTAAACACACTTCAATATAACATCAAACACACTCATCAAATACACTATGTCTGTTGAAATGTAACCCTTTTAAACAATACACCCAGTTCTTTGAAACTGAATAAAATTGTATCCTGACTCGGATATTCCCATATTATGTCATTGTGGATCTAAACATGACTCAGCCTTGCACGTCTATCTGGATCACACTGTTGAAGTGCACACTCACTATAAAGCAAACATCCTTCCAAAGCCACTCCGTCTCGGTGTGCCATCTGACACATGCATCCAACGCAGCTCTAGGCACACGTGGCATTTTGAGAAAGGCAAAAGGTTGACTGTCTAGCATGGCTTTAGATTTTAGATTCAGTGTTTTAAGGTGCCATTTGCTAAAAAGAGGCCTATTCATTAGAATTTAGAATGAATTTTAAAAAAATACCTAATCTATTTACATATCTCACCTTTATGAGTATCATGGTTTATTTGGTCCTCTATAATCTAACTTGATTAATTATCAATTAATGCTTCACAGGTGAGGAAAATTCAAATCAGAGTGTGCTATTTGAAGCCATGTGCCATGTGCTGAGCGAAGGAGATAAATCACATGTCTGTTTTCGGCGTGGAATATGATATTGAGAGGGGAAATGTGAATCCTCTGTTTCCGAGACTAAACTTTGCTCAGTGCCCCCATCCTGTGAGTGACCCCCCCCCCAGCACACTCACTCATTCCTCTTTAGTCAGAGGGTTTTATTTCTCCCTCTGAAGCTCAAATGAAGTAGTTCTTCTATTCACCCCCTACCGCCACCTCTCTGGACAGAACTCTCCAACCTCCAACACACCTTTTCACATTCAGCTGTTACATGGACTGCCTCCCCCCCTCATTAGTGCTGTATTTTCCTGCCTTCATAAGCATGTAGTAATCACTTATGTCCACTTATGTCTGTCAGTGAAAGTTAAGCTAGAGTCAAAGATTTTTTACAATCCTTTGTGATAATTTTGTACTGGTCAGTACTGTACCATCTATCTGAACCCTAGAATAACACAGCTTGTCTGTTTCTAACTCCCTTAGATGATATGGAAATCCTCCTCCTCCTGATATTCAGTGCATCTACAGCAAAAACACCTGATTACAAACCTGTCCAGTTTACCTAGTCCAAAGGAAGAGAGGACATCCCTGTTTAATGCTGTGGAGAGGAGCTGCATACAAGCACTGACGACATAAGGTCTCCACCACCAGCCCTTGCTTGCATGCCGTTTTCTCATAGCAGCTTCTCTGACCACATCCTGGCACTTTTGCCTCCCTAAAAAAAAGGAAAACACAGGGCAGCGTTTTTCTCTCACGTTTTTTTTTCTCACGTTTAGCTTTTCCCATGGCGCCACCCTTCAGAAACCTCTCCCTCCACCACCCTCTCCGCCTGTCCACCTCTTATCTCCACCCCGTTCATCCAGTGATCAAGGCCTGCTCCCACCGCAAGAAAGAGAGAGAGAGAGGAGGCGCGCTCCCTCCTTTTGACCCCAGCTGGAGGAATCCTTCGGCTCAAGCCCCTACGGCATCCCAGCGCGGCTTCAGATAAAACGCCCCAAGACCATCCCTCAGCTGTGCATCTATCTGACCCCGGTTCATGAAGCCTTTCAAAGGGTGAAGATGATTAAACACAGAAGCGGCTGGCGAGCTGACGTCACCCTGGCCTCCCCTCCCACGGCCTGCCGCTGACATCACCATTCACAATTCATGTTGGACGCGGCCCGTGGGCTGGCAAAGGCATCGAGGCCTAATACCGTGAAAAAGCCTGCCACTGCCATCAGTGATACGTTACTGCCAGAGATCAAACTCCCAGTGGAATTGTGGGTTCCCATGATGCTCATCTCGGTGCAGAGGAAAATGTATGTATTAAATATTTTGTTAATGAGTTTGATAAATGCAGTAACATAAGGGTCTCAGAACAAAATGTACAAGGGTTTTTACTCATTTGTAACATGCACTCTGTATATGATGGGAAATTTGTTAGGATAAAAAAAAACTACATCATCCACAAGAAAGGTTAAGTGCATTACATCAAGATGATTTAGGAAGGCACCATAATTTCATATTAGAACTAGGAATGTTTCACATTGGAATTAGAAACAGTTCCTCATGAGCTGGCAGGCAGCACGACACATACTTCAGAGGGTTGAGATCCAGACACGGGAGAGATGAGTAACCGACTTCAGGGTCCGCTGAGATGGGGCAGATACGCCGGGCTGTACGTGTTGTTCCAGGATGAGCCGGCCATTAGGAAAGTTCCTGTGGACATATCGAATGCTTCCTGTGTCTTGCAGGAAGAACATGGTGAAGGGCTTTTCAGCTGAAGCACAGCTGTTTCTGCGTCCCTCTACAATGACATAATCCTTTTCATATGGTTACAGTTCTGGTGCTCCAATACTTCAACCTGTCCAGTTTGACAAACTACGTATGTGAATATATCATTTATGCATGTTCATGAATGTGTATTACCAAAGTGTATGCATGTGTATTAGTGCACTGTTCCAATCCATCATATGGAAATCTATATACTATAATACACTAAAAATACTTTTGCAATGAGGTGACGCTTAAGAAATTCTTGTTTTTAGTGACTTTTGGCCTTTCCTGCTCCTTTTGTTTTTACTCTAAAGCACAAGAAAATGACTTTTAAAAAAGTGCCTAAATGTCCCTGCTTCAAATTCCTTTTGTATCAAACCCTGTGCCTGGAACAGATCACAGCTAATTATCACAAAGCTTTCCTCAACGTGACCAGAAGATATAAAGTGTGAGCCTGTATAGTAAAACGTATTATTGCAAATCATGTATTTACAGCACAGATTCGTAGTAATGGTGAGGGAGGGGGAACATTGCTTTTTCAGCTGTCATGGCAAAGCTTGATGTTTTTCTTCACTGGGCCATTATTAATTGTATGGCACTTGAGTGAGACATGAACATGAACTTGTTTCTCAGCGAAGGGAATTTTCCCGAGGCCGATCCGAGAGTGCGGGGAACGGAAAAGATCACGCTCGGGAGGTTTCGCTGTCTCGTGATTCACGACCGTCAGAAGCGGAAGGAGCACTGAACGAGAAACTCACCGTCGCCATGGCTGTTTCGACGCCAGCTTCCCGAATCCTGCTCGTGGGGATCCACGTGCTCGTAGATGTCTCCCTGGCCTCCAGATCATATAGGCGAGCACTTCCCTAATGGGCCGACGAGCTGAACCGGGCTGGTTTGATGTGGGACACATTAGTGAGCAGCGTTGTGCGCCCCCCAGGAGCAAGACAGAAAAAAGGAGCAGGTGTTGTCTGGACATGGAAAAAGGCGACCTCGGGAGGTACTGTCTGCCACAGCTGTAGGAAGGAGTCTTGTTATTAACAGCGCCAAAAAGTATTTATAATAACAGCAACTTTTATTTATTTGTAGGCATAGTAATATTTGCTGTGAACTATACAGGGTTTCAAGAAAACTATACAGGGTTTCAGGAACTTTCTGACAGAGGTCCTTCATCAGCTGTGATATATACACATGCGCGCGTGGTGTGTGTTTAAGAAGAACTCTTTTCCATTCTGTGTTCACTTTTTATCTCTCTTGCTTCACATATGAATTCTCTCCCTGTGCTCCACGGGAAGAATAAAGTCTATTCTAAGTTTAACCCTCGGCCTTTAATGTTTTGCAGTACAGTGGAAAACGCTACGTCACTCTCAACATGCAGAAACCGAAGGAGAAGCGACCGGAGATCAGCCCCGGGCAGCCGTTATGTATGCCGCCATTTAAACGCAATCAGTTCGTAATGATGGCGAGTTGTGCGTTAGCGTCACACAGACGTGTGACTTCCCGTGACTTACTCTAGTCCTGCCGTGTGGATCGGGAAAACATTTTATGTTTTGGATGTGGCAAGAGGGTCGTTGATCTGATTTGTTCAACGTTAATCTATGATGCGGCATAGTTCGAATGGCATGGGAATTTTGAGAGATGAATAACATGATAATCAATCTGTGATTCGTTTGCATTTTATCTTCAACATGTCCAAAAAGCATCAAGAGGGATTCAGTTCCAGCGTCTGGTTGTTTTTAAAGCCTATTCAGCCTGGTACAGGGGAACTCTAAAATCATTATTTTAGTAACACAAACTTATGTCATTGACTTCAGTATAGAAAAGTCATCCAAATGGACTTCCTGAGGTTCAAAAAATGATTAGTAACTGCATAAACATATCAACAGTGTCATTATTTGCAGGTGTTTGATTACGATGCCCTACCCTGGTGAGCGAGCGACACGACATTTACTTGTTGTCCCGCTGCTGTTCAGTGACCGGTTTTATCTGCATTCCGTTGGTCTTTCCGCTCTTTGGGAAGTCAGCACTAGTCCGAGACAGACAGGAAAAGGGGGAACGACTGAGCCACACCGCTTACTGCACGTGGATCGCTGCCATGATTGTTTTCTCGCCCCCTGACTCATGGCGGCGCGCGCCATAATGTTCTCCTCTTGCTGGCGCCCATTCCTGGGCGCTCGAGACGTGCTCGCCGAAAAGCGCTCATTAAAACCCGGCCCTCGCACTTAAAGAGAGTCGGACTACCGATCTGCGGATGTGCCTTTCACGTTACGTCCACTCGAAACGTTTGTGTTCCGTTAATGTGGAAATGTAAACACTTGTGTTCGGAGTGCATAAGAGAGCCGAACCAAAAATCTGCTGGTTCGGCCACATTTCAAAATCGATTTCTTTAAGAATGTATGTGAAGACATACTAGTTAAAAAGTGCCCCTGTGTACTCGAAGCGCTCTGTATAGCGAGACTTGTTTTCATTGTACTAGTAATTCATATAGCATCTAGTTTTGTTTTTGCCAAGCTACTGGGCGAAGGAGCAGGGCACAGTGGTACTGTGTCGCTTTCTAGTTACTTCCTGCCATTCTGGGCGCAGAGGAAAGTGCTATTGTTGTCGAGGAAGTTACATGTTTTTAAGATGAAACGTTAAAAATGTGATCAGGTGGCTGCAGTTGTAGTCTTCAGCAAAAATCCGTGAAACAATACAGATGGACTTGCTGTGGGAATGATGTTTTCCGCGTTTCTCATAGCGTTAGCTTCAGCGAAACCATATTGGATTTGCTTGTTCTAAACAGACTTCTACATGACCTTTGATCCAACCATTGATTTTGGCTTCCAGCGTTTTCTGTATGTTAGTCTTCTGATCAATCATCTTTTGAGTCTATGGATCCGCGCGGTAAGACGTGACCAACAGTTATGTGTGGCTGCAACGTTATTGACAAGTGACATGAAAAATGTGCCTCGTTTAAAATGCAGCTGTAATTAAGTAGGTTATTACATGGATATAATCCAGGCGTTTGACTAATTGAAAAAATGCTTTACCTCAATAAGTCACCATAAAATTCTGCTTGTGTGATAGTCCAGGTTGAAAAACCTGGTCTGTACTAAAACAGATTTTTCACACACACGCACACACAGCCAATTGTATTCAAAACATCACCTCCTCCATATTGAATGGCCCTATTGAGATCTAGTGCCGTTAGTTTGTTTGTTTTAAATCTTGAGCGTGGTGGTTCACAGCTTGTCAGTGATTGTGCCACAGAGCTCTATTATCCAGCGTCTGAGAGCAGGAACAGTCACGGGGAGCATTAGGGTGATAGATGACCGGAGGAGACCACGTGAGGAAAGGAGAGGGGTCACTCTGAACCGCACTCACTCACGGTGTGTGCCCTGAGTGCAAATAAACCCAAGATCACCCTGCACCCTGTATGGTGTGAAAGGTCAAAGGGGTGAATAGTTCTGGCACATACAGAATCTTCTGGGGGTGTACTTTATATATGAATAATATATAGTGATATATAATAGTGAAATATAAAGACTTTACTTACAGAGTACAATTGTAGAGGCAAACATAACATTAGAGCATATACAAACCTTTTACCAAGCTTAATGAAAATTAAGACACAGACGCTGACCTGCACAAGAGGCTATAAAACATGAAACGAGAACAAAACACAAGATTTACCCCACAGTTAATATAAATAACGAACAGAAAACAAAGATTTAGTGGAATGTTTTAGCTCGTGCTCAGGACAAGTCCACCAGTTTCTGGGCCTCTTGTGCAAAGTACTCAGAACAATGCTGCCATCTAGTGGAACGATTGATGTATTTTTGTGCCATATTATTATTCTCTCTAATCAGGCTACTTTTTCTACCCATTCAAATTTCATTCACACAGATCTCTAGAACTTTCACAGAACGTTCCATAATATGGAAATATGAATCAGAAATGTCCATTTAATGATTTATCTATTCAGTTGAGAAATTGGTGGAATGTTAGGATTTTACTAAGGATGGTGAATAAAAGGCAGTAAAACATGTTTTCATTTTAGTTTAGCTTTATTCTTCACTTACATTTTCATATAAAATGTGTTTTGTCTCCTCTTTAGGCAACAATTATCATAAGAGCCACTCTTGCAGCTATGAATTCCAACCTCAGTTTTCTTTACCAAGTACTGGTAGCACACACACATACACACGCACAAACACATACACACATTTACGCACGCACACACACACACATGTACACACCCAAAGGCAAATCATATATGGGGTTTGGGTTTCAGTTAGTGTAACGGTCTCAGACCAGAGTGCACAAAAACAAAGGGAAAAAAAAACTGAAGAGAAATGTGAAAGCATATCGACTCCAGGCACGACAAACGCACATGGGGATGCCTTGCCTTCTGGAACACGCCAGGCCTACGGTTAAGACCACTTTTTTTGTGGCGCAAATGTTTTGAGTTTTTTTCCCCCCCTTACATTAAGACAAAACAGTCTTAAAACAATCACAGACGACAGAAGGCCCCCGGCGTTTGCTCCGTAACGGGCCCCTGGTCCGCCGCTCTGTCCGAACGATCCGTTTTCCAGGCCTGCGCTTCCGCTGTGGACACACGCTACAGGGTGAATGCGATGACCTGGACGTGCACGACATTTCACGATGAGTGTGCACGAGGAACCTGCACATCAAGCTGTCCGGTACACCAAGACGAAAGACACGGGAACGAGAAAACGCGACCAGACATGCCATCTTGTTGTTTTTTGTTTTTTTTCTTTCACTTACACGGTAACAAAAGCAAGGACAACCTCCACTTGTGATTTAGTTGTTTGCAAATATGGTTATTATTGCAGCTCTTGCCTAAAAATGCGAATGCTCAAGAAGAGGTGGAACCACAGTCCTGGGTGACGCCCGACCCTCCAATCAGGTTAGTCCACAGTGAGCGGTAACCTGACATGGAGTCGCTGTTAGCCACACACTGACGCTGCCGTTTGGATAAACGAAGAACTATGAGTAGCTATTTGTAGGAGCAACTCTTATGGACAGTAAAGCTTGAAGCGGTAAATAAAATGAGGCATAGATTTAAGAGTTACATTTTACACTCTCTTTTCCTCTGTACGTGTGAGCAGGAAAATGTTTTTTTTAGATTAGCATGTATATGTAAACTAAAACGAGCACCTTTTTGAAATATGACAACTCATACAAATACAGGCTTCATCATGCACTCGTAGGAGTAAATGCAAAACCTTTCACACACAAACACTTTCTTCCTCTTAACACGTGGTTTCCTCCAAACTGGGCACACATGCCTTGTGTGCACACAGAAATAACAAAAATGATCATTTTCTCGTTGTTTCATGTATACATAATTTAACATCACATTGATCGTTATACTACTTCAAAACACCTCTTATTTAATTTGACCATTCAAGATATGTATTTTTTTCCTGTAAGCAACACAAAAACTTGGACAGCAAAGCTTCTAGAAGCTCCTGCAATATTATCAAGAAATGAAAGATTCACCGTCGGGGGGGGGGGCAATGCATGAGGAACATTTCAGGGTAAACGACGGTTTTTCTAGCCGGTCCTACAAGGAACATGATCCTGAAGCGGAGTACGGAGGGGGGAATCGCACACGGACATTAGCAGCGCGTTCCGGCAATGGCTGTCGGTTTGAACACATACTGAAGTGAAGCCAACGTTTACCTATGACTTCTCTTCAAACATCTGACAGAAGTTCAGGAAGCTTCCGCGCTCGCAGGGTCCACACACACGGCGCACCTGCGCTTCTGCATCAAAGCACCAGGGTCACTGACGAATGATTTACATGTCCAAGTACTGGGGCTAAAGACTGTTAACACATTAAATGTAACAAAACAAACAAAAACAAACATACAAAATTCTTCATCAATATTCATTAATCTGCAAAAACCTGGTGTGCATAAAAAATAAAACAAAAAAATGTGGAATCTTATTCACCAGAAAAATGATTTCACAATTGTAATTAACTATTTGCAATTGTATATTGTCCTGGCCCTCACCACACAGCTCTGGTTAATAAATACATGCTCATTGGCAGGGATGATACAGAGTACATCTACTTAAAGTGAAGGGTAGAATAATACAGAGAATGTTCTTGGTTTTTCAGTATCAAATCACTGGGACTCACCGCCTGTCCCACATCTCAGACACACGATAAGTGATGTCACAGGTACTGGCTGAGCGTGATTAGGTTTGGCGTAGTTTTTACTGAATGCGGATCGGTTGGTCAAAAAATAAATAATCTTAAGTCGGCCATTTTGGGTTTGCAAGTTCACAGATTTAAATCTTTGAACCAGACTTCTCGCTGGTAAAAAAAAAAAAAAGTCAGAGGAATCAACAGCAAATAGTCAGCAATCACAACTAAAGAATAAATATCTACAAACATCACTGATGTCATGTGACAATGTTAGCTGTTTGTTTCAATAAGGTTTTTTTTAATGATAAAGACTAAGCCAGCAAGCCAGGTCTGGAAGTGCCTTCAACTAGAAAGACCTGGTCTCATAACTCAAATTCAACTAGAAAGACCTGGTCTCATAACTCAAATTCAACTAGAAACACCTGGCGTCAAAACTCAAATTCACAGTATGAGAAACTGCAGGTATTCATTAGAGCAGACGAGGCAAAAACTCCACACACGGTAGCTAGAAACTGAAAGTGCGCTAATTCTCAGGCTTTGCAGCTGTCCTGGATTCCTCTGACCTCCCAAGTGCTGCTGGAACTCAATCTGGGCTTTGATTTTTGCAGTCGTACGTCTGAAAGGATCAAGGGCGAGGACAATTCTGATTGCATACGTTTGACTGTCTACAGTTGTCGTTAGTCTTACATTAGTGCATCCAGCGGAGCACGTAGAAAGGAATGCTCACTCTGCCTTTAGAATCACTTTAGTCCTTGTTTATCTGTGAGGTCTGTTAGGAGACGTCAAAGGCGTCTTTTTATTTTTTCATTTGACTTGACAAATGACCCGTGTGCAAAATAACTGCACATTCATTCAATCTCCTGACCAGTTTGCCTTTAATAAAAAAAGCCTAATCAAGTCCACGTCGTGCATAAAACAAGCAATTCCATCTCTCGCCCCCTGGGCTTGCTCTCAGCAAGCCCTTTATACAGTACGTGAAAACCAAGTATTTCCAGGATTGGTAGATCTGTTCACAGGGGGGTGTGGCTATCTGAGGCCCTTGTTCTGCTTCGAGGCTTAGTTAACGATACCCGACTAACCCTGGCCCCGCCTCCCACCCCGCCCCTCTCTTCAGGTTAGCTTGTAGCATTAGCTCCTAGCACTTCACTCTGCTGTTATACTTCTAACAGTGCCAGTGGATCAGAGGGCTACTGCACTGGAAACTCAAGGCATTTGTAAGGCCCCAGTGACACACTGGGTCATCCTGAAAAATGCTCCTTGACATAAAAGGCCACATTTTCCACCAGTATCAAACACTAACCTGATACTGTGCTGGGAATTTTTTTTAAAATAAATTTTAAAAACAACATCTGCAAGCTCAGGACCCCAATGCCTCCACCCCAGCGCCCCACTGTCTGTTTCTTTTTTTAAGCCTTTTTATAAATAAATTATTCTATTTTTTTATTCTTTTCAGTAACTTTTTTTTTAACCACGAAAGACCTACTTTGAATACAGTACATGCTTATCTCAAACCAGATACAAACCGTTGTCAGTACCCCATTCATTTAACATCTAAGCATCACTATCACTCAGTGCACAGTGGTTCTATGCTGTGCAGAGTGCACCCTCTTCAGTCGTAATACAAATCTTGTGCAAAACATCTGCAGTGTTGTTGGGCTCTACACCTCTGGAGGGAGCTGTAGTGCCTCTCCTTCCGCCGGCAGGCAGCTTTTCTGCCCTTCCTCAGGCCCTGGATGGCACAGGGGTGAAAGCTGCTCGCCACCGGAGGTCTCAGCCTGGTCCTGCCCGCAGGCCTGGGGTTCGTGCCGCTGTTGAGCAGCCTCTCCTGCCTCACCTCCTTCCCCCTGCCCGGGGAACGTCTCGAAGGCAGCTGCCTCAACTGGGCTGATCTGGTAGTAGAGCAGAGGGGCCTGCTCTTTCAGCAGGCTCGGCTGAGCAGGACCTTCCTCCTGGTTGTCAGCGATGCAGAGGAGGGCAGCTCCTCCTGGGAACGCCCCCTGGAGGAGCATGCCCTCCACGCCTGCTTGGCCGTTCAGCTCGCCATGCAGGAGGCACAGCGCCGGCTCGGGTGTGGCCATCCCGTCGCCCTGCGCCTCCTCCCGCTCGCGCCTCCTCTCCTGCTCCTCGGCGCTCTGCAGGTGCAGCACGGCCGTCTCGTTCTCACGCTCCAGGCTGTCGCACTGGTCCTCCAGCAGCTCACGCGTCACCTCCGCATCCGCCTCCGAGTCCAGCGGCGAGAGAGACAGGGGTGGAGAGGAGGAGGCCAGCTCCGCCTCCTCCCCAGAGTCCTCCCCGGGCCTGGAGCCCAGCAGACGCCTCTTCTCCAGGTCCAGCTTCATGATGGTGTGCAGGTAGTGTGTGCGCACACGCAGGGGGTTGAACTCGATCCGGCCAGCCGTGTTTCGGCAGCCGTCTCGGGAGCAGCCGCACGGGAATGACATCCGGTCCACCTGGGACAAAGAGTCGGAGATGACAAAGATGAAGGAAAATAGGGCAAAAGGTTAACCAACCGGATCATCTCGCCTGTTTTATGAGACACAAACATAAGGCTGATTTCTGAACTGGGAAGGACGTGTGTCATGGACCCATGTCATGGACGAAACGTCACGTTTAAATGCTTTTGTTGCTCATACGTTGCTACCACAATACAAATTCTCATCTGCATCATTGCATGACATCATTATAACCCCTCCCCCAGGTGGTAACTCTTACACACACACACACACACACACACACACACACACACCTGGCACTTGATGCCAGCCTGGCTGCATCCGCACTGGCGCGGGTCGCAGTAGAAGCGGCACTCACAGCCGCACTCCTCGCGCGACAGCCGGATGGCGCGCAGTTCCGTCTTCTCGCGGGCGTCGATGCGGGCGATGCCCGAGGCGCGAAGCAGGGCGCGCCGCCGCTTGGTGGGCAGCGGCTGCAGGAAGAAGCAGTCGTCCACCTCCACGGCTTCCACGTCCAGGTCCTCGTCAGACACGTCATCCAGCGTCAGCAGGTCCGCCTGGGCGCACTCCACCGTCCCATTCCGTGTCAGCTGTGTGTGTGAGGGGGAGGGGGGGGGGGTCACAGACAAAACTTTTAGCACGTTCTCCAGGTTCACACCCCCAACCGTCTTTCTCAAGGCCGTCTCGGTTGGCACGCGACTGGGATGCCATGTTTTAATTTCCTCCTTATTGCACAAGCAGAGGTGCTTTGTGTCCTAATTCTGTGGTAATGCAGTACTTCACTGTGGTAATGCAGTACTCAACGTCAGATCAACCCTCTGGCTGAAGCTGCCAAATCCTCCGCTTTTACATCTGATTAAAGAGTTACCCATTAACGTCTAGCATTCGTTTCTCTTTAATGAAAGTGACCCCCCCCCCCCATACTTGGACCGACCTGGCAGCAGATCTATGTGTTAGCACCCAGGGTGACTCGTAGCTCACCTTCAGCTTGCGAGCGTTGAGCTTCTCTTGCCGCAGGTGTTGGCGTAGGACCCGCCGGCGGCTGCTCTCCTGCTCGCGGGCGAACTCGCCCAGCGTGTAGCGGCGCGTGGCGCAGTGCCGACGGGCCATGCCCAGAGAGCTGCCACCCTGGCTGGGCACGCTGGTGAAACCCTGCCGCCTGGAGAAGTAGTAGACGGTCACAGCGTCGAAGCGCACCCGCTTCCGGCCCAGCGAGGTCTTGTGGCGCCGGAGGATGGAGGTGGCTGATGGAGGTGGGGGTGGAGGAAGGGAAAGGGCACATCAATGGGCACAGGGGGCAGCAGAGCTCCATCTGTGATATCTGGATATCGTACTGTTCCGAAAGGCTTAAATATGAAAGAATGGTCTCTGATCAATGATACATGGTTTTTCTACTTCTGTATATAGTCTGTGTGCTGATGACTCCACCATCGATGCACTAGATCTTTCTACATTTGAATGTCGTTGTTCTTTCTTTGCATGGCAAATTTACATGTAAATGACAGCAGTATGAAGACAGTAAAAAAACTACTATATACTACTTCAAGAGTATCTACAGTCTAGCCCCGAGGCCTATGTCAGAGATAATGTGTCTATTAAGATAAAAAGTCACCAGTTCTTGTTGACGTTTCATTCAAGGAGTTTTTTTATTTTAATCCTCTACTGCACACATTATTACACCGTCATATTTATTTTTGAAATATCAGATTGCAAAGTTACTAAGAAATGGTCCAGTAGAGGGTTAAGCTATCATGGTGCTTCTTTTCTGAACTTTGACCCTTGGCGCAGCCTTACGCGTGAGGGAGCTGGAGGGGGCGTTGAGGCTGTCACAGCTGTCCACGCTGTCGCTGCTGGAGATGTCATCGTCCGAGTCTTTGGCCGTGGAGCACGGTGAGCCACCGTCCACCTCCTCGAATCTACGTTTCAGGCCGAGAGCTGACACTGTCTCCATGGAAACACGACGTTCTGAGGACAGGAGGCACACGATCAGTTCGGCGGCGGAGGTCAGATTCCAAGGCAAGCAGAGATGAAGGTATTTTTGGTCAGGAGACCAGAGACACTTGACTGGGGCAGCACGGGTACAACTGCAGTGAAGGACACCAGTGCTAGAACCATCTGGACCAAGCAGTAGTATCTGTAACATCAGTTTCAACTTGGAATTGGGAGTTTCACCCTGGCGCATCCTAAACTGCACTTGTGTTTCAACGTTTTAACATGAAACGTGACAATGATGCATCACACGAAAGTGTGATCGAGTCAAATATAGCTGGTACTGGACCGTCCTGTCTATGAGACAACATGAATACCTGGAGAACATCTCATCACTTTCAAAAGATTTTATGATATGTTAATGGAATACTCCATGATCTGATCAAAGCGTTCATTTCTGAAATGCTATTTTAAATTATTACTGCTCATTCTGATGTAATAACCATACCCCTAAGTGGACAGTTTCATATTACATGTTTTTGTGGTATGATACTTCAGAGATCAATATAGCAATAACAACTAACATCAAATTTATTGTAAATTCTAAAGAGGTTAGAGGAATTCTATACAGATTTCATGACAGCATGAGGATATCTAACTGCTTTGGATGTCTATGGTAACACTTAGACTAGAGTTTAGTCCCCACCCTAATCTAGCACACTTGGCTCCAGTATTAAACTGTTAAGGACTTGATGAACTGGATCAGGTGTTTTAGATTAGAGTAGGAACTAAACTCTGCAAGGCCGTGAGTTACCAGGGTTACCAGACTTGGACACTCCTGATTTAGGAGATTGGGAACAACTGCTATCCCTTTAACAACCTTTCAAAACGCAGCTGAAAGTTGACCAACAGCTGAAGTCAAGAATATGTGGTACTAAAAATGACTGTTGAATGTAATTGTTAATAAGGAGAAGATTAATAATGAAAATTAAATAATGTGATAAATAAGAAGTACCACCGTAACATAAAGTACGCTGGACTTGTTAGAAATGTGTTTTTTTGTTTGTTTGCATTTGTGTGTGTGTGTTGTTGTTGTTTTAGCCACGTAGCAACAGTGAAAACTGACTCAGCCTGAGACCATGTGAGGAAACCAAAGACAGTGTCCACGAAAATAAATTAAGGGACAAAAAGAAAAACAACGAAACCCTCATCACCGAAAAAGAACGTCCCAAAAGGTGACTTTCTTTAATCTGTTCCTCTCGCGTGGATGCGCTAACAGGTAGAGCTTAGCTGTCTCTCTCTCGTTCTCTGTCTCTCTCGCAAGCATGACAGCCCTCTCAGAAATCATCGGCTCTGCAAACATTGCCATGGCAACGGGAAAGGCACAGTTTACAGAAATGGCCTTGAACAACTGTCCTCTCTTCTTTGGGTCCTTTCTGCCACCCCACTAAAACCAGCTGAACCTCTAGAACAAATCTTTGTGAGCTGGTTTCAAAGCAGGTGTAACTAGACAAGAGGTGGTCACATAAGGGCAGGTGCATCCCGGCCAAACCACCTCCTTCCTCTGAGAGAACTGGGGGTGCTTCCAAACCACCTCCTTCCTCTGAGAGAACTGGGGGTGCTTCCTAACCACCTCCTTCCTCTGAGAGAACTGGGGGTGCTTCCTAACCACCTCCTTCCTCTGAGAGAACTGGGGGTGCTTCC
>JAOXYF010000021.1:6676947-6686957 GCA_028565775.1 Sternarchorhynchus goeldii
TAACCACCTCCTTCCTCTGAGAAAACCGGGGGTGTCTCTTGACAGCTTATACCTGCAGCTTGACTGATTTTCCTCTTGATTAAACATGGCTCCTTCACCAGCCACTGACTTTTTACTAAATGACAACAGTGTAGGAGTGCTACAGGAGGAAGCCTAGAATCTGGCTCAAAAAAAAAGATTTTTTTTTGAAAGGTAAATATAGGCTGTGCATGACAGTAACTGAACTGCATGAAATTCTAATAAATAGCTGAAGAAAATCTCACAAATTCATTACATTTAATAAGTAAACGTACCTTAATCCTATTCAAATGTGTTACATGAGTATTATCATACTAGTCCTAGTACCCTCAGTAGCAGGGTTTTAAGTACTTTGTAAAACTGTCCATTCATCCTGTTTATCGCAATGATGACCAGTAGCGAACCACATTCTGGCCACAACTTGCTGAGTACATTAAAGATGCAGCTCTCCACCCATCACCCACCACATCCCAATGCAGCAGACGTGATATACGTTAAAAGTGACCCGAAAGCAAAGAGGAAACGGCCTTCTAAACAGGGCTCTGTGCCTCCGAACTCCAGCTCATCACAATGCCTCACGCTCAAGAGTGCACTGCCTTTAAATGAACTGCAACCATAGAAACAAGAGATGCCCCAAACACACTTTCCTTATTTGGACCTTCTCCATTCTATTTTTGTTCATATTCATTTTATATATTGTAATCATTGTAATAATAGAGAATGACAACATGCACGATGATGGTTTAAGAGACTGGGCTGCTTACGTATTATATTTTCCACATATATTAATGTACCAGATAAAGCACTATGTTGTTTATGAAAGCTTTACAACCTTTCATATTGGACTAAAGATTCTTACTATCTTACTATAAAATTCTGCACTGTCATCTACACTATCAGTTACATTCTAGATGCTTTGTGATCCTAGTTGCAGATGTAACTGCATATTTCTGAGCAGCATAATTAATTACAGGTTTATTGCTCAGTTGTGGCAAGAGAAGCAAACTGTGTAAGTTAAGATAATGGTGATTAGTGACCATGTCAATACCATCGTCTAATGAGAGACAATTACTTATAGCCTTTCTCATCTGATGTGCACCCAGAAGAACAAGGAAATGTGTAAACAAATGTGTAGAACAACAAACCCTCGTGAAGTAAAGCCAGATTAAAAATAAATGATCAGCTTCTTGGCCTGGTAAACCGTCGTCACGTTGCTACTGAATAACATCCATTGTTCTGGATTCGGCACGTCATGACTTTCACACCTGGATGAAGGCTTCATATATCCTTACCTGTATTCGAATAATCTTCCACAGAATGTTCCTGTAGCACTGATACACTGCAACAAATAACAGGTCTAGGGGCAGTGGGACACTGCAGTACACAGTTTATATGGCAGTATAGTCAGTTTGATGAGTTAATCAAAGTCTGGCACAGGAACAGGTGATATATAAAAGGCAAAACGTACACTTTGTCCCTTACGTGTAAAATGAAAATGTACGTGTACATTGCTACTATTTGTCCTCAAAGCTGCATTTAAAGGTAAAAGGTCAAAAAACAACCTTTTGCCCCAGTATGCCTATATTCTCAGATACACACCCTATGGCCTATTTCGGGATGCTTTGGGTGAAAGAGTAATCTTGGTTTTAGAGGACCGCCAGCCCATCATCAGTCCGTTCAGTTTGTCAGTTACGGTGAACAAACACCACGAACACGTCACGTTTTTTTTCCAAGTGGTAAGTCTTGGACTGGTGACGTAGCTAACAGTTTCTCTAAATCCCACCATATTCTGGAATCGGGAGTATTTATGGACAACTGTCTATGGAAACCGACAGCTGAGAATTGAACACGGTCCAATATGGTGGCAAAGTAGGCAAAGCTTCACAATGGCTGAGAGGAACACTTGTCAACATGCACGGAACAGCTAGAACAGAACAGAACAGCTAGCTGAGCCACCAGCATTTTACCTTAACCCCAGTACTATATTGCAAGAGAACGTGGACACGAACGCAACAGCCTATGACAAGGCAAATGTTGCTCTGCCGTAAGGAACAGCCAGTCTCTCTTGGCCATAATTTCCGTGATTCTTTTCATAAGCTAGGTTACATGGGAAACCAAGCTAGAGTGAAACACAAAACCTATTCGGTGTCTTACCTTGGATAGAAATAGAGACCCTTTAACCAGCGAAGCAGTTGTTCTTGTTCTTGTGTTTTGGTTATGATATTCCTTCTTTTTGGAATATTAGCCAAATTTTACTGAGGTCCACAAGGTTATCAGATGAGAGACAAAGACGCCTTTAGCCCACAGAAAATGGTCTCATCAGTGAGGAAACGCCGGCTTGTAATGCTCATATTCTCTGCTCCACAACATGTAGGCATTTTAGGTTATACTAAAAAATGTTAGAATGCAAGATTGTGTGCTGTTAAAGTCAGATTTAGAACACTTATTTTGTGCACCAAATTGTTAAATGTTGCAGGTAATAACTGCAAAGCATAAAACGGGCATACGAAGACAAGACAACGACCTCATTCAACCAAATTTGAAATCCATGACATTTACCGGAAAACATGCAATCAACAATAGATGATGAAGCAGACTTTCGCAGTCAAAATTTCTCAACAACCTCCATTGAAAAGACCAAACCGAGGGCAGCATTCGAGTCCTTTTTTTCCTTTAAAGGGTGTTACTTGCACCGTTGTCCTCGGGGAAAACGAAACATTAATATCTTTAGCGAGTACGGAAAATGTCGTTTTAAAACACCAATTGTTTCCAGTTTTGCCAGAGTACCCCGTGGGCCTCTGCTCTGCCCCGGTTTGTTACAATGTAACAATAGAGTAAGGAATGCTACACAGTACCCATATATACTTATTGTGACATCACGGCCACGCTCCAGCAGCGGCAGCTGGGAAATGTAGGCGTAACCCATGTATGCGGTTTGTTCACGTCTTTTTTCATTAAGAAACTATTAGTTCTCCAAAAACTATTCTACTGTAGAAGCTCAAAGTAAACATAAAATGAATAATCTGATATGCGATATGTCTCAAAATGAAAACGGTTCCCTTCAGAAGTCCTCTTTTTTATTGACAGCTAAGTCTCCATGGAAACAGAGATCAGGGTCATATGTTTGACTCCTTCCAGACTAGATATCACTGCACCCGAAATTGAAAATGTAGACACTAATTGTACCTCTATATTAAAATGTTTGCAACAATTTATTAAAGGCTTTGGTCTTATTTTAAATAATGCATGTAAATGAAAGGTCAGTGCCTCTGTCACAAATTTACTTACACTCAAATTACATATAGAATAATCAATAAGGATCCTCTCTACATGCATTGGTAGGTACAGTGTCCACTGAATTTATTTCCCCCTTCAGAAAATTGAGAAAAATGCTAGACAAAATTAATTTTCAGTACTAATTTTAGTATTAATTTTAGACAAACTTTTCATTACAACATTTTTGGAGGAAAAGAAAAATATCAGGTTTTCTGAAAAAGAAAACCGAATCAGGTTTTACTGGTAATGCATTTGGTATTTTTGTGTATACATTATACAACTCTCTCCTGTAATGTTTGAGGAGGTTCAAAAACTCTGCATTCAGGGTTTTGACAAGATTTGGGATTCAGGTAACTGAAATTTGAAAAGTTTAATTTTCAGGTCAGTTTTTGTGTTGATCTGGAGAAGTGTTTGTCCTGCTGTAGGATCTAGTAATGACCCAGTTTTAGCCAGAGGCAGGTTTTGCTCTAAATGCAGGAACCTTACAGTGTCTGTTTTTATGCCATCTACCCTAATGAGTCTGGAAGCAGAACAGCTTGGCAACATCACATATGCAACACCACACTTCACAGAGTGGAAGTGTTCCTTCTGCATCACTGTCCCTATTCTTTTGCCAAAACCCTTCTATGATATTTGTAGCCAAAAGGCTCATTTTTAATCTCATCTGTCTGCATGACCCAATTCCAAAATGGCAGTAAAATTTGGCAAAGTGTAAGTGTACTTACAAACATGACTGGGTGAATGTAGAGACATTCTTCCGGAAAGCTTGCCAAATAACCTTTGAGCACTGAGAAAACATTTTAGAAAATTGTTTAGGTCTTAGTGATTAATATGCAGACAACAATTCCAACCATCCACTTCAGTGTATCTGAGGGCAAATTATATATGTATTAATTTCCAAATTTATCATACCTTTAACATACCGTGTTATTTTCTTACCTAATGCTTTGGCAATAGAAATGGTTTATTTGCAGACCATGAAAAACTATAACTAAATAAATTAATAAATGAGACACTAAAAAATCGTTAAAAATAACATCAAATAAAGGCAATATTTTTCAATTATTTTAAGCATCTAAGTCAAGTTTGCAGTCATAAAGGAATTGTGTGTGTGTATATATACATAAATAAATATGTAGATACATAGAAATGAATATTATAATTAGGTAGGTTTCACCTCCTTGAGCATTGCTTACATCCCTGATAACAGATTTATATCCAGATTTATATCCTGTCTCTTTTTAAAATTTTTGATTAACACAAAAAATAACATATATTTTAAAAGTTCAGTGAATGTAATTTTCTTCAAGTTAATAAATAGCAGTTATTAATCTACCAAAAGCCCTCAGAATGAGAAGATGCATTTAAGATGAAATAAACAGTTACTTTATCAACAAATGACACAGTGAAACCAAGCAGGTTACTGGATATTTAGCGACAATTACAGGGAATTGGATATTATGTGACAATTAGATGGAACATGAGCAATCAGGAGTTTGCCCAGTGGTTTGAAAGGAAAGGGCTATGTGATCCAAAAAGAACTGAACCCATAGCTGGTATATCCCGTCATCAAAACAGGAACGTATGCTAAGAATTCCAAGGATGTCAATTGGTTCAAGGATTTAATTCACAGGTAAAAATGTTTAACGTCTTAAGAAAAGGATCCCTCAGTCCGAGAGGAAACAACTGGTGGTTGTTTTCCCCACACCCACTCATCTATGGTAAGAATGTCAGTCAGGGAAGGAACCTTGGTTATAATGAATATGAGTCATTCCCATGGAAGAGCAGATAATTTAATTTTGCACCATTTCATCCCAAGGAAGGAAACAAAACCACTTTCTTGTCATGACAGTCCAGTCTAAGGAATTGAACAAAACCTGGCCTTTGGATTGGGGGTGGAAACCAGATGTCAAACTAATGCTGACACCTAATTTTACCACAATAATATGCTTCACCTATGAAGTGAATTTGGGGCCTTTGCTCAGAAAGGATCTACTCAAGAATACCAAAATCACAGAAGAAATGTTGCAACAAGCATTCTCCTGTTTCAGAGGCACAGGTATAAGGAAAAACTGGGCAGCATTAGATAACCTATCAGCTATAGTTGGAATGGTGGTGTTATAAGAGTTGGGCAAATCACTGGTAATTGGTGTGTGTGATCATGGGATGGATCTAGAGAAATGGATGTGCTGGTCCTTCCAACCAGTGCCTCAACTTTTCTATTTAGTTTGTCTGTACGGAGCTGTACAGAGTTATCAAAACCATACTTGCACAAAACCAGGAAGAATGTCTAAAAAGTAAGCCATATGATAACGTTAGGTCAGATTATCGTACCGTTGTGACAGAACATCTCCTATGACCATCACTGGAATAGCACATTCAACCACAGAAGGCTGAATAGAGTGTGGGCATTTAAGAATGAGAGCTTTTATGAAGACTTCCTTTGGGAATATTCAGTCTGTTTGGAGGCTGGACAACAGAGAACCAATACTACTGAACTTTCAGATAAAAACAGAAATGAGGAAATCCCAGAAAACACTAAAGTTCCTTATTAGAAGCAGGTGCAGGTCAATTCAGAACTGCATGTACTTTTTTTTCTAGTAACCTTTTCAGGGCTAATAACCATCGATAAGAGGACAACTGCTTGCGGAATTGAATTTCTCTGCTTTGACAAAAAAAAAAAAAAATTCTAACAGGCATTTAAGACCTGACTTGATATACTGATGTTCAGGAAAGGATCAAAATGTCATCTAAGCAAATTATTACAAAGCAGCCCAGCATGTCATAAAGTACATTATTAATGATGTGTTATTAAACGTGTTACCTAACCCATAAGGTATACTGAAACACTCATAATGACTGGAATTAGTTAAAATGGTCATCTTCCACTCATTACTCTACAAGTTATAGTCCCTGCGTAAAAGTCCAACTTAGTGAAATAACAGACCCCTTGGAGTTGCTCAAGTGCAGAAGGAAGAAGAGGTAGGGGCAATAGATTAATACTTATTTCATTTAGATGTCTGTAATTCTTTTCAAAAAGAACAATCCTGCAAATGCGGGGAACTTAAAAGGCTTGATATAACCCTGGGACAGGTCTAGGGAATGTACTCAGGTTGGCATGTTGGACAAACATCACAATGTATGTGATGAGATCAGTCAAATAATTAGTGTTGGTGGCAGGAACACAGGAGCTTTGTATTAATTAAATGGCTTGAGACACTTTCATAAACAAGCTTTTCTACCTTCTTAGTTGAAAAAGGTAGTCAACTTTCCAGCTGCTGCAAAATCAATCACTGCTATAACTTCAACAAGGACATCTTCTGCAGTCTAGTTCAACGGATAAAAGGGTGCGATGTTTCCAAAGACGTAGAAATGGCAAAAGGTGTCCAGTGAGCCCAGTAATGGCCAAAACCAATGGAATTTCTCTGTAGTCAATAGATGTCCCGATACTGTTAGAACAGCCTACCCACCCTAGGCGACATGGCGTAACTGAGGCTCCACATCTGCACTGATAAGGCTGCTTGGATTAAAAATAACATTCTAAAACACGAGTCCTTTACTAGGTGGGCCCAGTGGAGGATGGATTCCCTCTTGACTTTTAGCCCTCCCAAGAATTCTTCCTTAATTCCGCCCAGGGACTTTTTCCTTGCCACAATCAGCCTCGTCTTGCTCACTGAGGATCTGGATCCATTTATTTGTAAAGCTGCTTTGTGATGTGTGTTGTAAAAAGCGTTTACATTTGCCTTATCCGTTACACATTTGTCTTAGCCTTTAGTCATTCCTTAGACACCTGCATTCTTTCCGTTTGAGAAAAGAGGGCAGGGGGACAGAATAGAAACAGAAACTGGCTATGACATTAGTTCTGTGATGGTAGTGTCGCTTTTGAAGATGATCCAGGCAAGCGGAGACCGATCAGCCGATCAAAAATGATTTTGAACCACCTCAACAGAACTCAAGATTAGTATTAAGACATAGACTTTAGCAGTAAGCAACCAGGAGCACAGTTTTATTTCAACAGCTGTTAGAACTAAATGTACAGAACTCCAAAGATTGATCAACAGCAGAACGGAAGAACCCGGGTAGAATGCTGGACCAGCAACAGGATTCGATACCATTTCAGACTTCAGACTGAACCCTGTGCTGTCCTGAAGAAATCATCTTATAGACACTGATCCATGAATATCTGCGAAGATACTGGAACATCCACGTGCTTGTCTCCATTATTAAAGGGGTAGGACATACTCTCATCAGAAGATGTAACAGTAAAAACTAAAAACGAAGGCCGCAAGATCAGACACCAGAGTATATTTCCTGTATTGTTCACTTTTATGCTGGTATACAAGAGAATCAATTTCCAATTAACTAAAATTACTGCTAAATACAACATTTAAGAGGCTAGATTTTTAATTATCCAACTATATTTAAACATGACTGCTAACTACAGTAGAAGGACCAATACACACAACGCGTTTCATCGTTAAGTCATTTTAATTGTTAATTCTGACACTCAACAGGGGGATAATGCCTCAGTCACTTGTCCATATTCGTCTATCACAGCTAACCATCTCTATCTTCACAAGCAGATTAACCATTCCCTTATCACACCCTCTGGAGGTGCTTTACAGTGGTCATAGCCAAAACAACCCAACAACGTTAATATCCAACACAAATCGGTCGGGTTACGATGCTTACATAAAACATGATTTTGTCTGCAAAAAAAAAAAAAAAAAAAAAACCAACCAAACAAACAAAAGTATAATATTTTCCCCCTTAAAAGCTAAAACTGACTTGTAAAAACTATTCTAGTGACAGAGCTTTGCAACACTGATAAGAATAACAGAAAAAAAAAAAACCAAAGCGATTAAGAGCAATTGAGATGTTGAAGGAAATTTAAGCTTCGTTTTACCATGGTGATACTGTCTGAACTGTAAGACAGAACAGGTTAACACCAAAATGTAGTTGTGCATCTGCTTCCATTAAGGATTCAGTACACTCGGAACCAAATCATGCTTCTCCATCCTCACAAATAGATCCACATCAGACTAAAGCGAAAGACTTTTTTTTTTCTTCTTCTTTTTTAGCATTCAGAACCTGAGGTATCTACATAACAGTAACTCAGTTACATAGAGCAATACCACCTTCTTCTCAAACTGGCAAGCCAAGTGAGGATACTAAAATAATTCAATCAGAGTGATGAGTGTTGAGTAGCGCATGCTCTGTGAATATGCCTACTGAAGAAATGTCTCAAGTGACTTCATCACATTTGTCCAAACAGATAATACATGGGACAAACGGAACGTGTGAACAAGGACACCGACAAAACCAGAAAATACAAACTGATTTGCAGAAAAGCATCTGTGTAAACCGCTCGCCAGCCTAAGACTCCAATTATTTCCCGCTTAATCGTGGAAAACTGGATTTGAGGATCTTCAAGTTGCCGAGAATGATTTTTGCAAATGCACCCAGGACGTAAACACGTTACGATCTTCCCAAAACGGACCTCGAGGGCGTCCTTGCTTTAGCTACATCTGGGTCCTTATCTGTGTTCAGATGTCTTGTTTGCAGGGTCTTTCACAGCCTGTGAGAAAACCGGAGTCAATACTTATACAGTTCCGTTTACTCAGAGTGAGGGAGCGTGTTTTTAGCCCCTTGGGTAAAGGGGTTAGATGCATGGGGGCCAGATCAGACAGCATCTAGAAACAGTCACCACACCTGCAGCCCATTCAGGCTTGTTTTTTTTTCCTGTTCTTTTTGGCAACAAGGCTTTGGCACACCAGAGGTCTTGGGTAATGCGTGGACATCATCGAAAACACAGTAAGATAATAAATGACAAAGCAAAAACAACAGAATCAGCTGGGGTGGGGTGGTGGTACTGGCAGTAGAGATCCTCCGAGGAGAGCAACACATGGAGGTTTTAAGAAAGGGCCCAGACGCGTCTCCCGTTTCCCACGGCGGCCTCCGTGCTCGTTGCAAGCAAAACGGTCGTGAGCGCAGCCCAGGAAGAGTCGAGGGTTGGAGGTGTGGGCAGGGCGTACTGACGGGGGGGCACTGATCGGATGGAAAATGGGGGCCAACTCCCCCCCCATCTTGCATTCTCACTTCAGGATAATGTGATAGCCATCATTCGTCTCAGCTGCCAACACAGGAGAAGGCAGGACGTTTACAACACTTGTTGGTGCAGACAGACACATTTAAACTGTGCGAGATACAGACTGGATGACCTGGATGGCTTCTAGTACCTTTCATTGTATCCAAGACAAAACACATCTCATCTTGAAAGTTCTGGATCATCTGTGGGAGAGTCAAAGAAAAGTGAACGCAAGCTTGTGTTCATCTGTTCAATATTACACAACGGAATCACACAGGACAGAACATAACTGAAAATAATTACAGCTACTCAGATCACAATTCTTGAAGGGTATAGATGATCTCTGGTCATTGGCAATCTCGAGGCAGTGGTGGAGAAACAACCCCCTACAACATCTCTTCAACTCATCACCTCATCGATCCGCTAGGAAACCTCATCAACACATCGCCTCCTCAACAATTTGCTACGAAACATCACCTCATCGCTGATCAGCACATGAATGCCAGTGGGTCCCTGCTTGAAGATCTGGTTGATCTGCCGCGGAGAGATGTTGAAGAGCTGTGCGATCTTCTCAGTCAGCTCGACGGACGTCAACTCCTCCAGGTAAATTGCGTGGTACACTGCAGGG
>JAOXYF010000021.1:6687057-6697306 GCA_028565775.1 Sternarchorhynchus goeldii
AGGAGAGAACTGGTCATCCCTATGAGGAGCTTGGAGGAGGAGTAGTGATGAATCAGATTGGCCCTTGGCGGCTCCCACACCCAAACGCACCGAAGAAGGTGCTGCCTGTGCCGTCTCCGTTCTCGTGTTTCTGCTGCTGCTCACGGCCCTGCTGGGACTCCTGGCACACGTAGATGGTGAGTCTCGGACGAACAACTCTGATCAGCAAACGTTTACAGTCAAAGCAGGCCTAAACAGCTCATCGCAATGGCAGAAATGATCACACACACACAAAAAAATGCAGGCAAGCTGGAGACGGCCCCACCTTCCTTTTAGTGCGTTAAACAGTCTTATACCATCAGCTGGGCCACAGATTTGAATGACATCCTCCCTGGTTAGTTTCAGCAGGTCTGCCCCTGACGTCAAAGCCAGGAAGACAATACTCAAACCCACAAACACACACTCCTCTCCCCCCCACACACCCCCTCCCCCAAGCAGTAAAACCAATACAGAATTCTAGCCCTTTCCTGTCATTCACTAGAGAGACTGGAGCTCATATCTAGAGACATGCAACGTTAGTCTAATAAGCATGACTTCATAGCTTTTAGGTAGGGTGCCATGTGGTTGCTGCGTGATGAGCACAGATACAGGAGCTGTACGGTATGTGATGCTCTCATGGCAAGCTGGAACGTCCCATTACCCGAGAAGTTTGTGAAGAGACGGCAGAATGGCGAAAAACGGTTTCTATGGAGCCACTGCTGTGCTTCCTGTGGCGTTGCCGTGGGCAACAGATTCTGTTTGTTCAGGGTAGAGAGAAAGGACAGAGGTAGGCCTTAGTGTGAGGATCATAAAGTCATTAGGACCTTCTCTCCCTCCCCTACACAAATAAACATTCCCTCCATTTTCAGACACTAAATAAATAAATAAAAACATAGGCTCACCATGGACTTCAAAAACGATTAATACAAAGTAAAAGTCCATCTCAGATAGCAAATCTACACTTTCCTAAGTGATTCTCAGCATTCATTTCATAATCGTCTGTTCTACCCCTTGTACTACCCCATTGTTGTGCATTTGCATGTTTTAACAGTCAAGGACGTCTTCAGATCCATCCTCGCTACTGTATAAGCAAATGGGGCAATTGTAAGGCAGAATGCTTCAGGTTACTGCACAAAACCCTGAGCGAGCACGGGTTCCTCTCATGATTATAGACTCGCGCAGCCATTCGTCCTCATGTCTCCATTAAGAGGAAAATGCTTTACTGCAGAATGCAAAGCTATTATGGCAATGAAATCAAGAAACAGGACTCCAGTTAAGTTGGCCATCATCCAGCTAAAAAAAAAAAAAAAAAAAACCATGTCCCACATCCATTTGCCTAATAACTACATTAAACAGATACTGCTTTACTAGCATGCGTTTACATTAGGGCAGGTTTGCACATAAAACTGGTTTAATAGTCATTTCTTCTCAAAATAAATAAAATCAAAAGTAGCGAACCATCATAGAGAAGAGGAACCCAAGGTCCTGGTGATCTACAGCCCTGCAGAGTTTAGTTCCCATAGCAGTCCAGCACCCCTGGTCCAGTTCATCTGGTCCTTTAGTAGTTTATTAATATTAGAGCCATGTGTGGTAGATTAGGGTGGAGGCTAAACTCTGCTGGGTTGTAGATTAGGGTGGATGCTAACCTCTGCTCGGTGGTAGATTACCAGGGACTGAAAATAAAATTTCAGACACCTTTATCAGCTCGCAGGTGTGGGAGAAAAACATCATGGATGATTAGAACCTTTCAGGGTTTTCGGACAGGACGTCAGTGTGCAGGACCTGCAGGTGCGGCACCTTGTGCAGGACTGCCGGGACAGCGGGACTGCAGGTGCGCTATGGTTGCCTTGGTAACGGGAAGTTCACGCCGAGGTGTCAAACGTAGCAGAGCGCGCTTTTCCAGCTCCCGCAAACAGGATCGAACAGGCGAGCAATCCATTTTCAACATGCGTACAGTACCAATATATAATCAACGGCACGCTTCTTGCACCGATGGGAATGTGAAAATTCGTATTACTGTTACTATTAGATAAGACCCATCCGACTGAAATTTTGATTACAACACCATAAATATAGCAAATGCATAAATGATTATGTATGAGCGTAACGTTATTTAACGACGAATGCAAATGAGTTATGCATCATGTTTATGCGAATGTGCAGGATTCAGTCATCAACCAATCACATCATAACACCCAAAATATCACTTTAACAGAGAAGAGAAACCACTTACATCTGCTACCTGTACCACTGGCTCTGGTTGGTGGTTTGGTGATCCATTGCTAGAAAGAAATGTGACCAAATTAGATGCGAAGTTTCTAATAAAAGGGGTAAAAAACGGTGAGGGAAAGTGTGACGATGATACAGGAAGGCTAGAAGACGACGCATCAGTGCTGCATTGAAGTGAGGTGTTTCTTACCCTTCCGTCACAGGGAAGCTGTTGTGAGTAGTGACAAAGCCTGGTGATGGAGAGTTGTTCACATATGTAACTTCAGGCCAAGGCGAGCACTATGGAGACGCATGGGATTACAGCACATGACACAAAAACAAAGGCGGAACCTTTTTACACCACCATGGTGTTATTTTTCAAACCATGTTCTCCCCCACAAGGCCGTACTGCAAAGCTGGGTGAAGCGTCATGCCCGTGCTCCTGGCACACACCTCCGTGAGGATGGTGGTCTCGTACGAGGGCTGGTACTTCTCCTTTTCTTGCGGTGCTCTCTTCTCCATCTTCTCTCTGTCCGTCTTCTGCTTCCTGTCCGCTCCTTTAGGCTGGGGGGCAGGTCACACCGTCTAGTCAGCGTTTACGATACGAGGGATACGAGGACACCCCCCCCACCTGTACCGTTCCTTCTGCAAGCTTTTAGGTCTCACCTTGAAGACTTTGATCTGGCAGCTGGCGGAGTGCAGGTGCTCGGTGTACTCTCCAGCCTCGTTCTCTTTGAACGTGTCGATCTGGATGCGGAAGGGCACGCCCTTCTCACCGCCGTGCTTTCGCATGGTGAACTCCGTGCTGATGCAGTGGACCTGAAGCCGAGGGAGGCGGGTCAGCGCCGATGGGGCCGGCACCCGTCTGGCTGCCGGACGAGGCAAACGCTACGTGTTCTGCTAGATTCTGAATCTGCACACGGCTTCCCATAGGGAACTGGATACCTGGATGAAAACCGACGTCCGTTTTGATGGGTCCCAGAGAAACTCCACCGTGTTGAGTTGAGTTGGGTTGGCCCTTGGGTCCACGATGCCGACAGACATGGGTATGTCTGCAGAATATTCACACAGAACCGGAGAACCAGTGATTGGTTTAGTAACGTGATAATTTATTACATGTTTATTACAAGATGATTTAATACTATTTTAAATGGGGTCTCTTCAAGAAGCAGCCCCACTCTGTATGATAAAACAACCATAAAATGGCATTCAGGTGTGTTTAGTGCCATAAACCCACTCTGGTATATGTATAACCACAATAAACAAACTGATTTAGGCATTTTAAGGTCTGATTGGTGTTAGGTTGCTGATATGAAAAGGCGTCTACTCAGCAGGGCCTGTAAGGGCAGGTTCTCACCCAGGTCAAGGATTCTGTCGCCCGGCCTGTTCCAGCGCCAGCCCTCCAATTGCTGGTGCTCCGTGTACTGGAGCCGGCGGTCGTGGAACACCACCCGGATGATGCTCTGTGGGGTGGAGGTGGGGGTGGAGGGTGTTTAAGCACAGACTCCGCAACATCACAGGCACACGGTCAATAACGGCAGGCCCTTGGAGCACAGCCCTCACCTTCACCATTTTGCCCGTGATCTCCGGAAGCTCACCCAGCTTCCGATTGTCCAGCATGCGAATTTCGTAGGACTGCCCTAGGAACACGGTTTAAAAGACTTAATCAGAAAGATCGTCAATTCTGAGGATTACCTTCTGAAAGCAAACTAATAAGAACAAAACTGACAAAATCTATATACCTGGCAATGCATTTATGGGTGATTTTAATAAAAAAAAAATATATATAAACTCAAAATAAATAAAATGAAGGATTCACAGGTAGAAGGCTTTACTTTTTAATTATTATTTTGAATGAATATTTCATGCAAGCCATATACAAAGTTTCAGAGTGAGCAGACCTTGGTTGAGGTAGGTGAGCGTCTCGTCATGCAGCTTCACTGCAGGTGATGTGGCAGCACACAGAACATACTGGAATGGAAGGATCTTGTTTTCATTGTCTGGGGGCAGATTGGATTCCTCCTGCTTAAAGATGGGTAGAGCCAGGACATCACTGTGGAGAAACAGGAAGGATACAGAAAGAACATAAAGACGTTTGAGATTTGCCGTGAATCATGCTTCAGGTGACAAGTTTAATAATAATAATCTCTCTGCGTTCTGACATTTTTATATACAGTAGAGAACAGGAATTGGCAGGACTGGTTATTAAACTACAAGGGGATAACATCATTCAAAAGTTATTCTACAATGGTTATTAAAATGCCACAGTATTAACACCCGTAATAGCCATGAGATATACCAAGATTCTGCTGGTGATGTAGTCAAATAAAAATATATGGACAGCAGTTTACTTCTTTGTCTAATTACTATAACACTTATATTCAATTTTAAAGGACGATTCAAAGGCAATGTTTAATTCTGCTGTTGAATTACGATGTCATTAAACCATCGATTCTTAGAATATTACTTTGGCCCACAGAGACAATCAGCAAGATGTGGATCTCACATGCTTATAAAAAAAATTAAATACGTAAAATAAAACACCTAAACCTAAAGTGTTCACACATACCTCATACTGTATGCGCCGGCTCCAAGCTCTTGACCAATGCCAGAAAGACTCGCATCGAAGTCCTGTACCAGACCGGATTCGATAACCTCGTCGGCAAGCGGTAACTTCAAAGCCCAAGCCATTGCGATGGGCTGGTCTGGAGATCTAATTTTAAGTCGTAATGACCAAGACTGACCAAACTGACCTTTCTTTCTCTTCAAACACACCTGTCAAAGAGGATAAGTGAACTACTCAAATTTGCGAATGACGATTTTCAGAGTCATATACAAATTAACAGCAACAGGAAAAATGTCTAGTTAACATCCGTAGATTAAAATTTCCACAACCATCATACTGAACAAATACCCTGAAATCATTACAAATTCCAGTCTGGCAGTTACACGGGATCAGGCTTCTGAAGTGCTGGTCGTTCAAACTTTGCCTGAGTTTAAGTTGTGCTGAACAGTTAAAAAAAAAAAAAACATCTCTGATGCTGGTGATACACTCTTGCGAAAGTTCCGATCCCAACTACTGATAACACCAATACTTTTTCCGTCCATCCATATACAAACAAACTTATTCTCCAACTTGAAAAAAATAATCACGCCATGCTTACAAGATGAGGAGGCAGCAGACTTATAAGTTCCTAAATATGTGCTGCTGTTTCTTTTATTTTGTTTTGTAAGCGCAAATAAATGTTTGCGGCGCCTTTGACAATCGTTAAGTAGCTATCTCCTTCATGTCAATCCACTTACCCTTAACTACAACCAAATAAGTAGTCTGAAAAAACTCATCATTCACGCCATATTTTAATCCGTCGTCTCCGGAATGAAACAAACAACTTAGCTTGCTAGTTGGAGTCAAGAGAAAACTGTGAGCTGTGTTACGTGATGCCAAAGAGGCGTTTTAATCTGGAAATAGCAGCGCAGGATGACCTACTTGCAAGAAATCGTTGAAACACGATGTGCAATCAACACATAGCAAATAAAAAATTATACGAAAGACATGTTTGTTTATCGGTTCTATTCACTAGAGATTGCCGTAATATCCGCAGCCGTCTTCTTCGTCGGCGGCAGAGACCGAACTGCATGTCTGCCCCCTATCTCTGTGGCGGTTAAACGAGAACAGTGGGAAGCTACTCCACGTTACCTTGTTATAGCCTCGAGCAGTAGAATGTCTTACATTACGACTTTGCTTCATAAAGCTGGTTGGTTAAATGCTAAAAAGCGATGTGTTGATTCAATGCTAAAAAGACCATAACGCATCTGTGATACAACTGCATGGACTAATTTTGTGCAAAAATACATTCCAATGCCTATGTTTGGTTTGATAAAGATCTCTAAAAGCTAAAGTTTTGTTTTATGAAATTCTGGGGGTTTTTTCCCACCCTCGAATACAATATAACCTTTTACTTGTGGGTATTGTGAAACATCCATTTTGGAACAGGTCACCATTTTGGAACAGCAGTTAGTACTTCGCCATTACTTGCCCTGGGCTAGGCTATATTAGGCAGCAAGTGAACAGTCGGTTCTTGAAGTTGTGTTAGAAACAGGAAAAAGAATCTAAGCATAAGGATCTGGGTATCTTTGAAGAGGGCCAAATTGTAATGGTTAGACAACTGGGTCTGAGCATGTCCCACACGGCAGGTCTTATGGTGTATCCCCAGCATGCAGTGGTTAATACCTACCAAAAGTGGTTGATGGAAAGACAAAATCAGGTCAGCACATGCAGAGCATCGCAGCTTACTGCGTATGGACCCGCATAGCCTCAATCCAGCAAGAGGGCCCATGCTGACCCCTGAACCCTGCCGAAAACACATACGGTGGGCACATGATCATCAGACCTGGATCACGGAGCAATGGAAGGTCTGACAAGTCATTTTTCCCTTTGCATCATGTGGACAGGCAGATATATGTGGATTGCAATATTGGGGAAGAGAGAGACCAGGACACATTATGGGAAGAAGGCAAGTTCACAGAAGGTGTTGACTTGGCCAGCAAATTTCACGAATCTATGCTGGAAAAACAATTCATGTCCATGGAGGCCCCACTCAACAACTTATAGGACTTGAAGGATCTGCTACTGTTTTTGCGCCATACACAGCAAGAATCTTTGTAAAGTCAACGCCTCGATGGGTCTGAGCGCAGTATTAAGCAGGTGCTTTTCACATTATGGCTGATTGGGAGGTGTGTGTGTGTGTGTAACAGTCCATTGTACATGTTGTGTAATGTTAGGTCTGTATTCATCATACCATTTTGCCTTTGCAGTGCCGTGTTATAAATACAGATGAATCCATGTTCTCTTTAAGAATTCTTGTTACTTGACATTAAAGAAGAGAGCGATGGTAAAAACAAAAGCACACATTCACATTTTTTTTTTCAGTAACCAAATATAACTTGGGATACAGTATGAGTTAAATGACACTTTATTGAGATAGAATGGCAAGTATTAAATGTTATACACAAGAGATTAATCCACCATATCCATACAATTTACTTGGGTTTCTGATGTCCAATTAGTGTTACTCAAATAAGTCAATGGCAAACATTAATAATGACTAAATAAGAGTTTGACAAAATAAGAGTCTGCAAAATAAGAGTACCTTTGTTAAAACTTACAGTATAAATGAAGGTAAATAAAATCACACTGGTTTAAGTGCATTACTGTACTGCCACACAATGGAGTAGAAAAAAAAAATGGAGCAATTCTTGTTCTTCAGCATCTTCAGTTCAATGTTAATGGAGAGTAACAGAAAGCTAGGGTACAGCTCCCTTCTCAAAACATTACAAAAACATCTTTTTGCTCAGAAAACAATCCAATATATGAGCATTAGGAATTCATACTGGCATAGATTTATGTCAAAACACCTACATATGAAACAAGAAACACATATTAGCACATATTTCAGTCAATATTTTGATTTCTGGCCTACGGTCACAATCTGTTGTCTTATTAACCCTACAACTTGTTGCATTGCCACAAACAAGACTGTGTGGATAACTGACTAATATGCTACACAAACATGTTAAGGCTTTAGAAAACATAGAACTTTAGATGGAAAATATAAAGAATCCTTTCTCCATTTTATCCAAGGACTTTTGGGCAAGGATTGGCGTGGATAAATTAATAACACAAGGAATGAAAAACAGAGAAAGACAATGGTTTTAAAAAAAAAATCATACTGACTGGAGTTACTATGGTCATAAAACTGAAAGCTCAGCTAACAGTCCTTTAGTTAGTCACCCTTTCCACATGACAAACATGTGAGGAACAGATTAACGATGCTCAGACATATTTACATTAATATTCAGCATGTCTTTATCTGAGGCAGACTTTCGCAATATAAAGAGGTTTTTCTTTAATAGAGACTTACCTATCAAAGCTATTATTTTGGCATATATGTTGTTTTAAATTAACAGTAATCCATATAAATGTAAATGTCGTGTTAGCCACTGCAATCTTAAATATTTTTAAAACTTACTCTCTATTTAAAACAATAGACATATAATGTGCTTAGGTGTACATCTATCATAACTTCATAAGAGACAGGAAAGCCGAATTAGAATGCAGTGAATTTTGCCACCTAAATCAAGGGCATACTCTCCAATCCAAAACCTGTGATTGTCCATTATTACACATCACTCATACGCACTGTAAAAAGACTTTCTTACAGGAGACCGACCATACAAGAGGACTGTCAGAGCTACCAGAAAGCTGAAAAACATGAAAACAATATATGGTTTAAAAACGTTACATCACCATAAGTCTTAAATAATTGGAAGTGTAGCTCCAATTCAGGGTGTGTGTCCTACTCCATCTTAACTCTAGACTGTAAAACCTGTAGTACAAGCAGAGGAAGAATGTGAAGACCGTTATCAAAAAGGTTTGACCGCTGCTAAAATAAAAGGGTTTTGCCACTATTCTATTGCACGTTGGCAAAATCCATCATTTAATTCTAACTAGAGGGCTTATACATTTCACTGCTTTATAGAGTTATCAATTGTAATGAGTATCTGAAAGGACACGCACATACAGATCATCAATAAATGAAATCTACAGTCAAAACGTTAGCGAGAAAATAGTTCCTCGATGGTAGTCAGTGCTCAAAATGACAGTACCACATGCAGAGTAAGAAAAAAAAAAAAAAAAATTACACAAAATTGAGAAACACGACCCCAATCACAGACCATTTATGCAGCCTCCATCGGCTTTGTTCCCAACCCCAGTCCATCAGAAGTGAACACCACCTTAAGACCGACCTTTAACGTTTTACAGTACCAAAGGGCCACGCCAAGTTTTTCCTCTCGCACTTGCTTCCCATTCTCTTCGATTGCACGCACCACCTCCCGCCGATCACTCTTACTGTACCTGGAACACATTGATCTTGCTGGTGTTCTTGAGCGTCTGTCTGCGGTTGCAGAACCACACGCGGACCACCTCCCTGTCATAATTCAGCTCCTTGGCGATCTCCGTGATTTCCTGGCCCGTCGGGAGGGCGTTCTTCTCGAAGTAGGTGTTGAGGGCCTCGATGGCCTGCGGCGTGAAGCTGGTACGCCGCTTCCGCTTCTTGGACGGCTCGCCCCCCACAAATTCCATCAGGTTCTGCTGGCCCTTCTGGTTCCAGAGCTCCGCTTCGGCAAGCCAGCGCTCCAGTACAGGCTTCAGCTTCTGGGCGCTCTTGGGCGTGATGTCGAGTTTCTCGAACCTGCCAGGATGGAGTTGGAGTGAGGATGAAGGGACAGAGCCTCAATCACGTTTAGAGGTCACCTGACATGGGTGTCTGTGTATAACTGATGCAGTGAGATGGGCCAGTTGGAGAACACACACAGCGAGAGAGTCTGACCTGCAAATAGCAGACTGGCTGTAGGCGGGTCCCTCCGTCGCTGTGAGAGCCTGGCCCACTTGTGTTTGGGTCAGTCCCAGGGAGAGTCTTCTGATCTTGAAGTTTTTGGCAAACTCCCGAATCTCTTCCAGGTTAATGCCCTCTTCCTCAGACACACCAGACTGTGGTTCTGAATCCAGGAGAAAGGAAAAAGGCTTTATCATTCTACAAACACCAATGGGCTAACCAGATGCACAGAAAATCTCTGCACCAATCAGAAATCAGCTTGGATGCGTTTTCAGATAAGAGATTAAATGTTAGTTAGCATACAAGACATTGTTGTCAACTGTCCAATATCTACACGCAGTGCATGCTGGAGAAATGATTCTTTCCGTTCAGACAGAGAGGAGAATACACACTGCTGACGAGCTGTCCTACAGTAGGCATTTCTGCACAGGCAAGAGGCACAGCTGTGGAGACAGCAGACGATGCCTTCCCTGCTGAAGGCTGGGGGGCGATCACCACTGGAGCCTGGGCAACCGTCACCATGGGACCCTGAAGAGCCAATCACAACGAGCGCAACGTAAACATCAAGATGCTCGAACGCAAACTTGAGACCATGAATGCCTTTCTAACACTTTAGTCTTAACCCC
>JAOXYF010000021.1:6697402-6732201 GCA_028565775.1 Sternarchorhynchus goeldii
ACCCCACTCCCCCAGTGGCCCACCTGTGTGGCGGACTTGCTGTGAGAGAGAGGGCCGGACGCTTTGGGCAGGCCGGCTGCGGTACCGGTGGGTGTCGAGGGCGGGGCCGTTGCAGGGCCGTTCCCGATGGTGGCGATGATCTGGCCCTGCGAGTTCAGCAGCAACTGTGGTGACACGGTCTGTACCTGCAGACCCTGCGTGGCCAACGCGGGCGGAGTGGAGGCCCCAGCCAGCGACGCGGGGTTCACCAGTAGAGGCAAAGTGCCGATCACCTGCAGAAGACGGCGGGCACCACGTATCAGAGCAGGACACACCTCAGCCCTCCACTCCCATCATGCCATTGTGCTTTTGAATTTTATTGTTATATTTACACTGTTTAAAAATGCTAGCTGCTCTTTACATTTTGGGAATCTTTTATGACAAATGGGTCCATAGAACTGGCCTCAAAATGGGGTTTTTTGCCAGTAATGTTTAGAGATGTGATGCTTGTTTATAACACTGAGAGCAGGGAAAAATTCCAGTTCACACTGTAATAATAATTTTTTTCCCCTCCAAAGGGTATGGCAGTACAGTCACCACAGTAATGAGGTCTTAAAAAAGCACGATGTGCAGTTTTAATACAGGGCACATTTTAATACACATCTTAATGTCTTGGGGTAAAAAAAAAAGCTTAACTGCTGTTGCAGTGTTCTGAATAAGTCAAGCTACTGCTACATTACAAATGTTTTCCATGTTAGGTGTTACAGTTTTTAATGGAATCACTGTTTCTTTATACCTGTCCTTGTGCATTGGTGATGATCTGGCTGGTCAGTCCTGCCACATTGGACATGGCACTAGTGATTATGGGAGTTGTAGTCAAAGAGCTGATGAACTGTGGTTGGGCACCCAGTGAAGCAGCACTGATCTGAAATAGTGAGAGGCATCAATTTGCATAACCCTAGCATGAGGCAACACATTAACATTTTCAGCATTTGACAGATGCTCTTGTCCAAAGAAACTTGCATATTTATGAGTATGATAATACTTGTGATCCATGGGAATTGAACCCATGACCTTGGTGTTACGAACACCCTACTCTACAAGCTCTCAGGTGAACATATGAAAGCACCATGAAATGCAACTGGAAATGCAATTTGAGACTAAACACAGTATAACATAAAAGCAGATCTTCTGCTGCAAACTCCCCAATAACAAAAGGGGGGAAACAACAACAACAACAACAACAACAACAGCTCTAGCTCACAATGGCGGGGTTGATGGTGAGGCCGGCGGTCTGCAGCGCGGCGACGGACGCGCTGGGCTCGGACGCCTTGTGCACGGCGGGCAGGTGGGTGGCGGACACCTGGGTGGTTCCGCCCTGCCCGGCCTGCGTCTGCAGGAGCGTCTGCGCAGGCGCCTGCAGCTGGGGCTGGACGGAGTTTAGGACCGTGGCGGCTGAGGGTAGAAAGACACGGATGAGACCGGATCAGAGGGCCGCCGAATAAAGAGCTTAGCCACATCCTCAAGCCATTCGGAGTGAGCAGTGCCGTTTTAAAATCAACTGGTGGATATCATGGTCTTCACTGATTGCTGCATCCATGTAAAAATTCTGGATTTTTCCTCTCTGCTGCTTCACAACAAACCCTACCAGTTTAAATGTGTTTTTGTCCCCACCAGCTTTTGAAAGTGCACCATCATAAGAAAACCAGATTTGCATCTGTGTCAGATCATTCCATCTACAAGCTGGTTTAGCTTAATTTATTCAATAATAATTTGGTTAGAAAACCATGGCCAGTCTGCTCAACCCAGTGTTAAACCATTATTGTTGCCTCAGCAAAACTTTAAGTGATCTCAGTCTTCAACTAAGATACAAACCCTTTATGGAAAACAAACATTTTGTTTATGTTCAGTGCGGGTTACTAAGCAGCATGTTACCCTGCAGGCCAGCAAAGGGCAGTTTGATGAGGCCCCCGGCTGTTCCCGCTGCTGCCAGGCCGGGGAGAGCGGCCACCGTAGCTGTGGGGAACGTGAGCACGGCCAGGCCGCCCTGGCCGCCCACGGAGCCCCCCACGCTGATGGGGATGAGCAGAGGTTGGCCCAGGGATCCCTGCTGGGCCATCATACCAGTCATCAGTGTGGCCAGACCGTCCTGGGTCAGAACCTTAAAAAAGAAATACATTTTTAAAAAACACATCACATAAACCAGGTGGAAGGGCTCCTCAAAGTACAGTTCAAAAAACAGCTCGGGCTTTTACTGCTCAGTTCAGGCGTTTACCTGCGGACATGTCTGGACAGTGATGGGCATGGTGGTTTGGGTCTGGGGCAAAGATACACTGAGAGGGGCAGCCACAGCCTGAACAGCAGGAGCTGCAGCCTCAGCGGAAACTGTGGAGATGAACACAACAATAGAATAGAGTAGAATAGAATGAAATGGAATAGAATTTTTGTATGCAATTCATCTGTTCTCTTACCAGAAGCCGTGGTACTGGATGTTACTGGGCTGTCCTGGGGGCGGCCCTCCGCTGGCTCCAGGGTCAGACCGGCACCCTCTTCTCCCCCGGCGCCCATCTTCCCATCAGCCCCAGAGGACAGAGCCCCATCCACTTCTACTTCCAGCACACGAATGGTCTCATGGCCAGACATGACAATAACCTGGGGAGAGGTGAGCAGGTAAAGCTATAGCGGTTCATGTTAGTTCGTCCACTGCGGCCCTCTGGCATGGAAGCGTACTCATATAATACAGGCCTAGAGTATGAGACGTATGTCCAAACTAAGTAGCTAGTAAGATGAAAACACTTCTGCCGTCGCCCAGAGTTAAAAACACGGCCCAGGATGAAGAAGTAGCCCAGAAGCACAAACAGAGACAGGGAGCATCCGATCTGGGTGCACAGCTTTGCAGAAGGAGAGGGGATGCATACCTGGTTGTCTTGAGCAGGGAATGTCAAACTGCAGAAACCTAACTGCTGAAAAAACACTTCTGCAGTCAGACAGTGAATGGCTAAGGAGAACAGAGAGGCCAGGCACATATTAGGGCAAGATGAACCAACAACACGAACACAAAAAGCACAGACATGAGTACAGCAAACCAACACGAATATAGTCAGTTCCAAACAAGCACAAGCAATGCTTGATGCAACCCCCCCCCCCCCCCTTTGCTTCCAAACCAATACAAGATTGCTTGTACTTTGCCGTATGACATAATGTACAGGATGTTAACAACGTGAACATGCACATACACGAAGGAGCATGAAGCACACCTCGGGGTGGAGTGGGTGTGAGGGTCGTTTGTAGCGGATAGTCAATGGAGTTTGCGTTTGAGTTTGAGGTATCATGTAAACTGTGATATGGTGGGCACACAAAGTCAAAATGCTGCAGAAGAACCGAAAGAGCATTGAGGAACTAGTTGGTGTCTAAAGTGCTACCTGCTCATTGACAGTGAGAGGTGCGTCGTTTGCAGGAAGATCTTCCGAATCCATTGTCCAGATTGATTCACCAGGAGATCACACGTTCGGCATGATGACCGAAGAAAGCAGGGTCTGCTTGCGATACCACCTGAGTCAAGAAATTGACAAAGTTCCCAATATTGAACCATGATATCGCTTCTAAATGCCAAATACAAACCGTACCACCAGTTCCAACTGTCAAATACAAACCAAACTGTGGAAAGATTCGGTTTTGTTTTCTTTTTGTTTGCTCAACGACTTTTGAGTAAGAGGACAACATTCTGCACTTAGGAATCTCAACAACTTTCCAAATTCATTAAACACATTTCGACTGGTTCTGAAGTATGCAATTACATGAAGCACTAGCGATCAGTAACACAGCTTGTTCAAGAAGCATTACGACCAATTTAACATCTGCATTCACTAGGATATATTTCAAGCTAATTCAACTAAAAGCCTGCTTAGTCGGTGGACTGCTAGCTAGATTGTTAGCATACAAGTAATCCAATCGCGTTATATTGTTATTGGGCGAGACGGGAGGGGGCTGTGTGTGCGTGAAAAACCAGAGTTAGGCTACCACGATTTCAAGCCTGCGATATTGGCCTAAAACAATAGGGCATTATGCAAGCACTGCGGAACAACATTTTCATATAAAGCAGCCAGTGAGGGCCGTCGTTATGTTGTTTTATGTTAGGCGAACTCGTGTTTAACGGGTGACAACCATTAGTGCATACATTTCCCCCTCGCACGAAATGTCACAGAGGACATACAGTTCAAAGCCACGACCCACCCCACCGCCTAAAATTCCTGATCTGTCAAAACTTCAGCAGGTGTTGCCGCGTTCCCCACCCCCATCCTGTTTCCCATAAAACTCTCGGACTTGGTTTGGGGGACTCGCCGCTATAATAAGCCACGTCTTCTAATCATACTTCCCATACGCCATGCCTTGGGACTGCATTTTATGTATTTCCTTTCTATTTATCATAAATATATAAATTATGCTAATTAAGACCATTGCATATTAACCAAAAACTCATTTCCTATCATCAGTTTGTCATGCAAAGGAAAAGCCATCTTCAAATGTAACTATATTCACAACTTACCCGTGGAATTTCGGTTAATTTCTTTATTTCTCCTCCTTCGACGAGCTTTGCCACAGTTTGTTTTAGACATGCATAATTAAAAATTCATCTCACAGCTTCCAGACGGGCGCTATGGCTGCACACAAAAGAGGTATTTGCATTGATAAGGAGGTTCGGCAGCGCGGTGAACGTCCTTTACTAAATATTTAATAATAGGTATCCCCGTTAACTGTCGCGCAGGTGAACTTGGTGCGCCTAAAGAATCGAGGAAAACTATTATCTGCTGAAAAGTCTCCAAAAATTAACAGAAATTTGGTCTTTTGCACTACGTCATGAACATAATTTATGCAGGCCGAGTCTTGCATTGAAAAAATGTCGCTGCCTCGACATGCCAAAAAACTATGGCTGCCTTAAAGTGACAGTAGTGCAATTGCCAGACGGCACCCATTAAACGCGCAAATGTTCTGTTTTAAACGTTAAATATAAAAATGTATGTCTAGAATTACTGCGCAGGAGATACTGACTGTACGTTGTTACAACATTTTTCAAAGTTGTTTGGAATATAATGATAGGTTCAAGACAATTACGGCCTTTTAAATGATACATACAATATATAAAATTCCTCCATAGATAAACGCTTTAAGCCCTTGCTAATTACTCTTGCTGGATTTATAATGAATGTTTGACATCTAGTGACCACCTCTGGAACTGTTAAGTATCTTTATTTGTCAGATGATATCATACAGATATCCTTGTGAACCTGGTCCTTGTATGTTAGTTTTTTAGTAGTCGATAATCTTCTTCATCATAAACGGGAAACGGTGGATCTGCAGTTTATGTTAAGTCGTTTCTAGGGAAACCTATGTGCACATGGACATTTTAGGAATCAGGGAGGTTTGAAGGGGTTAATGTGATTTCAAATGAGATCAATCTCAATAAATTCAGTACATTTCCCCACACTTTTGAATGACTCTTCTTTTTCTAACATGACTTACTTTGCTAAGAAAGTAGAATAACAGTCTTAGGCATTTGTCTAAATTCTTACATTAGCTTTCCATAAACCTGTGGAAGGTAGAGACTATGCCATTTCAAAGATGCCCTAAATGTCTTTATTAGAGATTGTGACCTCTTCCTGATAGGCCTGACTATGGTAACTGTTTGAGTTGCTCAAAACACTGTAAAATCATGTAGTACAAGTGGGACTAGCACTACTTGTTGTAATTAGCATTAGTGGGATTAACTCCATGATACTGTAATTTACACATTCACCAGAAAAGCCTTTGGCATTATATACAGAATTAATGTACAGGCCAACTGCACATCATGCACCTTGTCAGGATTATTAAAATTCACACCAGGTGCTGAAAAGAAGAAACTTGTGTTCTGTGGTACTTCATGTTTATAAAATATAATGTTTGTACCCTCATAACAGACAGTGATTATGATATATTTTGTCTTGTGGAATGATAAATTATACTCCCAGCAGTCCAAAATTCTATTTCATCACATAGCACAAGTGCATCTTTATTGTAAAAGGGATTCTGAAAGTAACAGCGTGTCCTACACACACTAATCTTTTCCTCTGTTGTCAAGCCAGCTGGCAAAAACTGCCTTTTGCATGCATTAGTAGCATATTGCCATGGAGCTCGAAGGGCAACTGGGATTGCTGAATACAGGCGAATGTGTAATTAGCCTCCGATCCACCACTAGGCACTGCTTAGAGCGAACAGGCTTGCCTTGAATGAAAATAACCACACGTAAACATACATCTAAATCAAATGCCACGTTTCATTAACTGCATTTATCATCCAGGACACAGCCAGCACGCTCCGCCTATTCTGACATTGTGCTGTAATCATGCACATTTCTATTTGATCTGAGCACAGAGGAAGACAGAAAATGGTGGGACATGGTCCAAATTTGGGTGAATGGAGCGATGGGTGAAGATATTCCAGGCCATCAGCATTTTCAGCTGTGCTGCTTTTCCTAATACGCTGGTGTAATCTTTACAAGAGCATGCAGTGAAGCATATGAAGCAGCACTTTTGTGCAGCATTTCCAGTGCTGTAACAGTTTTCATCCCCACAGCCTAGCTCAGAACATATACTCGACATCCCTCTCTGTGGGGCTCTCCACATACTTGGCATCTGCATTTACTGGCCACTTTATTAGCTACACGTATTTTATACATGAAGATGTTCATAAAATTATAGGAGAACAATTACAGGCTGTAACCCACTTGTTGATATGGAACATCATTCACTTTCTACCCTGTTCATCACTGAACACAGGACCATGACTGACGTCGACATAGTATTGGCAAGATAGTGTGTGTGTTCCCTTGTATAAATGCATCCGGCACATAAATGTTGCTTCAGTCTTTCCACACATCATTGTCACTGGATTAAAAGTGCTCAATTTCAAAAGTAAAACGTATAATATTTGAGTCTTCCTTTCATGAAAATAATACACAAAAAGAATTCGTCGAAAATATCCGCAATATATTTGAATTATGTAATTTTGGTAGAAATCATGTTCTCGAGGTCTCGTCTTCAGCTCGCATTTTAATTATGCCGTTCCAATATTCCAATACATGCAAATCAGCTAATAAACCTCTGTGTTTTGAAGCAGAAATCGATTTGCTCTTCTCTAAGCAATTTCTTTTCAGTGTAACTAGATTACTGTATGGGTTTTAATTATTTGTGTTAAACGAATAGACCATTTGCAATTGGATTTTTCTAGTTCAAGTAGGCCTATTTCATTTTATAGTTGACAGGTTGTCTAAGATAACAGAATGGCACAAAATGTACAATAAGCGAAACGGCAAAACAGGTTTAAATTTGGCTCATGAGAACGGGAAGAGTGAGAAATCTTACTTAATGAAAATAGTGTATTAACAGAGTGTATAGTAGTGTATTAATAGTGTATTAACTTTATTTTAATTACAACACGTAATATAATGCAGATAATAAATTGCTGCAACGTCGTTAACTAATTTTTATTCTATTAATTTCTTCGCATAGCCTACGTGGTTCGTTTCACTTTAACACAGAGTAGTGATAAAAGAAATTACGTAGTCGAGTACATTGAAAGGACAGTTCGACGAAAACAAGGAAGTAGCCAGGAAAGACCAGGAAGCGCATAAATCTTGAATTAGTCGCCATAAAATACGACTCGTTTTGTCTGTTTTAATACGAGCTGATTTAGAATAGTTACTCTTCTACAAAGAACAATGAACAACAAAGGTATGGTTCTTAACATGATCTGGTTTTGCCGCTTTCGAGTAAGAGTTACTAAGACAGCTAGCTAGAATGTAAACTGGTTTGGTAAGGCTCCTTAGCAACTGTAAGATGTTTAGCTAACGTTGGCTAACTAGGCAGCTAGATAGCGAGCTGACTAGCTACCATAGGTATTTGCTAGTCGATTTAGCTTACTAGTTAGCGAATGAACTAGCTGGCCAACCGATGGTAAATAAAATATCGTTATACCTGCTACGTTTTGTATTTAGTTAATAAAACGAAAGTGTTTTGTGGCCTAGCTCTTGTGTTGGACTACATTATTTACAGTTAAGTTAGCTAGCTAGCTACTTTCAGTTATGCTAGCCAAGGAGCTTGCGTGGTAACGATGACGTGAATCAAAAGGTGACCCCTTTAGCTAATATGAGCATAGCTAAAAATAATCAAACTGATGACACTCCTGTTAGGAATGTTAGACGTGTGATCTCTGGCCAGATTTACGTTTGGACCGATGATTAACTATGTACACAATAGGTGGCTAGCTAGCTTAGCTACGTGTTTTTTTTTACGAGTTTTGTGCAACGAGGATCTAGCAAGCTAAATTAGCTATTAGCTAACAGTAGTTGACTAGCTAGATAACTTCAGTTTCTCGCTTCTGGTTGCTTTGACGAAAAAGGCAAATTGATATCTAATGGTCGATATCCTGATGTCATTGGTCATGTTCGTTTTAAAGAGTGTAAGAGTAAGTTCATTTGGTAGTGTTGATTTAAACGATTATTAACAATGACCGTTGTTAGACTTATCCAATATCCAATGTAGCTGCCTCACCGCGTGTGAATAGAAGGGACTTTGAGTTGGTGTGTCACTACTATTTAGCTCGCGAGCTATCTAATTATCGGCCCATTTGCACGAGTTCACACGTTCTAGTTTACCTTGCGTCAATACCAAATACTGTTCAACGTCCTATGTTAGTAAAATTAATACCCTTTTTTGTCCGTGCAGGTTCTTATCCACAGCAAGCTGTGTATCCTCAACAGAGCACTGCACCCATTTACCCTCCTGCTATGCAAGTCCCCCCACCTCCACAGGCACCCCCTTATTCAGATGCCCCCCCAGCCTATTCTGAGGTAAGAAAAAACAATTATGTTTACGCAGTAGTCACTTGGGGAGGGGGGGGGTTGCTTAAACGCCAGCCTTTGTATTTGCTACTCGCGTGCATCTCTGTTCTCCTCTACAGATCTACCAGTCAAGATATATGCACCCACCCCAAGCCCCTGGTCAGCTACCTCAGATGACAACTGCATACCCTACGACTCAGATGTACATGCCCATGGCACAGACTGTGCCAGTGGGAGCAATGGCCCCTAACATTCCGATGGCTTACTACCCCATGGGACCGGTGTATCCTCCAGGCTCCACGGTCCTCGTGGATGGTGGATTTGATGCTGGAGCACGTTTTGCCCCTGGCACTACTGCTTCCATCCCTGTGAGTAAAAACCCACTGGAGACCTATTAGACAACAGTGCATCGACAGCGGAACTACAAAGTTTTGTAATCTGTGTAGGACTGTTGTACCCAAATTGCTGTTTCAGTAGAACGATTCTAACACTAATGTCGTTTGCTTGTTCTTTTTTTTTTTTTTTTACGATGGCAGCCCCCGCCCCCTGGACACGCCCCAAATGCAGCACAGCTGGCAGCCATGCAAGGTGCGAATGTGATGATGACACAACGTAAAAACAACTTCTTCATGGGCGGCTCCAGCGGAGGGTACACTATCTGGTAACGGTGAGGACGTCCGGTTCGGCCTCATCCTCCCTCTCTGCTTCCCTCTTCCCTCCTGCCTCCCTTGAGGCAGCATGGCGACGTCATGATACTGATACAACCTAACGGAATGTAATGTTTTAGATTCCCTGCTACCGGTACAGTACTCTGCTGTTGATGCCCCCTGTTTCAGTTTAAAGAAATTAATACATGCACGATCAAATATTGAGAGTTTGGCTACACGGCAAAGGTTATAGAAATGTTTAGTGTGGCTGGCAGAGAACAGAAAGGCACTCTTGGCACAATTCACTGTAAACTTCAAAAAGTGTAATTCTTTGTGAATTTCTCTTTGGTTTTTAGTCCATTTCCATATGTTTAGTTTTTTTTAAGTATCTCAACCAACTTGCTATTACTTTTTCAGATGATTTCATGAAAGTAGCTACGCACTACTTTCTCACAGTAGTAATTCACGAGTACTTCATTAATTAACTTTGATTGTGTAATTATACAGGCATTCTTCACTTGTGAAGTTCAAGAATTGTGCACTACCCAGTACAATGATGTGTTTACAAATTCTGATCATAGCAGAGTATTGTACCTATTGGGCAAAACTAGTTAAATATAATCAGGTGCCAAATTGTATTGAGCACCATTACTTTAACAAACATTTACAGATACAAAAAAAAAACCAATGCAGTAAAAAGCCCTCATATTTGGTTCAGAAAGTTGGTTGGCTTTTTATTAACTGTCCCCCCCCATCATGTCGGATACCCAGAGCTGTACATAATGCAAATGTTTAATTTTAGTTTTAGTGAAATGTCAGACAGTTTCCTTTTCACAATAGCGTGTGTTTCTCACAGTTTGCTTTAGCTATGTCCTCAAAGTTAAGAATTATTTAGAGATCAGGGCTTAATCAAGAGATTCTTTTCTTTTCAGTACTTAAGCACATTTAAGCAGGTTTTTTCTTTCCTAGTGAACATTTAAATGTATAACCAAGGAGCTGGTTGTACCAAAGATCTGGATTAGAATGCACTAAAAAAAAAGCTTTTGCTGTGACTTGAAAGTCTTCTTCTCTCAATAATTCTGCACATATGGTTAATAAAAGATAAGGAAACATATCAAAATTAGGGGAAGGTGATTGTTTTGTAGGCATATATTGTCTACTAAAGCACACCACTGCTCTGACGGTCTTTTGTAGTAGGGTGTGTTAAATGTATCTAGCATAACTGCATCTTGATGGTTCTGCATGCCTTTTGCACTTTCAGTTAGTACTATTTTGTTTTTAATAAAGATTTATCATTGTTAAAATTTTTAGAAATACTACAGATATTAATTTATGTGCACTGTCAACCAACTCTGAAATGTTAGACTTTTTGCAACTTGTTTTTTGTACAAATGCTTTATAAACGCAAATACAGTGTCAGTCATTAAATTTTGCTGTGTGGATGGTTTTTCAAAGTTGTTTCATTATACATTCTTTCCAAGGAAGAGAAATTCTGACGTGTTTTTATCTATTCTGCATCTGTATTGGGTTGTCTTGGTATAAGACGTTAGAAGCTCAGGGCTTTTGCAGGGACTTTGCTTAGTGTCCAAGCTTCTTCATGCCTCTCAAGATTGGATAATCTGAATCCCAGTTTATTTTGATGGGGCATTATAAGCAGTACATGCAGCTACATCTACACAAATTCACTCGCAGTTCTATTCACTTGTCAGTTTTGTTTGTTTTTTGTGTAATTCATTTCATTTCTACAGAATTCTCATCATAGCCATTGCTCACGCATGGAACGGCGTTCCAGCCTTCAACACTAACGTCCTCTGCATCTGTAGGCTGAAACCAGACTTATTTACAAAAACAACTTCCACTGGCTTTTCAGTAATGACTTTATTGGTGCATGTATTGTAAACTTGTGCTCAAATGGAACTTGTGTTCATTAAGCTAATTTTCTACATGACCATTTCATTTGTCACCCATTTTTGTATAGTAAACGCTTGTCATTCAGTTCTGTGTATTTTTTTTTTTCTGGAAATTTCCATTTAACAGCTGCACCACTGGGTATCCGACATTTGAACCTTTTTACCCTCTTAGAACAGTTTGGCAAAAAAAAAAATTTCAAATCCACACACATTTTTCCCCATTTATAACATTTCCTTTGTAACAATTAAAATAAGGCTCAATCAGAGAAATAATTTACCCAGAGGGCAGAAATTACAATTTACAATAAAAGCCTTAGTTTTAATATTAGATATTCATGCAATATACTAAGTACGTTATTAGCCCAGAATGGCAACTTGCAGTATGAATTTAAACCACAGGTTTGCTGAACAGTTGAAGGTTCACGGATGCTCTTACTTTCTTTTTTTTCCCCCTCTTTTTGGTTTTTGGTTTTTGTAAACGATTCAATTAGGTCGACTGCTCGGTATATATTTTAAAACGAAGGAGTTCCTCCCTAGTTTTCTGCATAAAAAAAAAAAAAAATTTGCCTTTAAGTTGGTGCACTTTTTATACAAAAAAAATTAGAATAAAGGCTATTTTGGAAATTTGAATGGAAATGCTGTAATTTCTTTTTGACTCTCACTTTATATTCACATACTGTAGATGGCAAATATCACGTCCTCAGCACAATGGACATCCACATCCTATAATTTAAATATGCAGAAATAAAATACAAAAGACTTCATAAAATGCATCAAATGAATTCAAGTTACATAACAGTAAAAACTTCATTATGCCGAACTAAAATGACCCAGTAGCACGTGCATGTGATTCAGTGATGATGAAGCCTTATTTCCATACTTCCTTGCTTAGGTTACTTGATCTGATAATACAATTTGGTCATATGTTCTTTGGAGTAACACAATCACTGGTATGCAAAAATGGCAAAAAGAAAATGTCAGAAGAAACAAGTCAGTTTTTAAGGAACTTTGCACAATGCTAAAAATAAACTAGAAATTCAGTCATTCATATTTCTAGGTAAAAGTTTTGATTAAAGTATTAAACTAAAATGTAAAAAACCAGAAGAGTAAACAAGTGTATAGAGCATGTGCTTTTTCCTCCTCTGTCCTAAAGAATCTTGAGTTTTTAAATTTTGTCTTGCTTCCACCTGATGTTTGTGGAGGTTTTTTTTTTTTTTTTGCTCGTGGCAGGTCTGGACTGTAGTAGCTTTAGTGGCCAGTGATGGTGGATTAGTTAAACACCACCAGCTAAAACACACATGGTGCAAAAAGCAAATGACTTCCTAAGTTCCTATTCAAACATCATAGTTTGGAACAATGTGATCCATCATGGTGGGCTGTTATGAATCCTCAGTAACCTTTCTTCTGGCCACACCTACCGCAAGCTGCACCCTTAGACACTTCTGGTCTTTGTGTAATCTGTTGTGGATTGCGATGCATGTTTTGCTCAAGTGTTCTACTCAGGGCAAGTAGGTGACTTACAGTAGTATGTCAGACTTGGCAAACTTTTTCCCCCTACATGTACACACAAGCAACTTTACAGAACGTAGGGTTAGGGCGAGGGTTACATTCGTCATGTTACAGAAACTCTTGGAGGGCCGTAACACTGCGGAAGAAACAACAAACCGCAGGACCAAGCGATAAAATTGAGGCGATACTTTTTGAACTTTTGTACACTGTTAAACAAATCAAACGCTATGAGATGGAACATCAGTTGAATCTGCTTACCATCACCAACACTGAACCATTAAACATACATACTTGGCAACATAACCAGCACCGTTACACTAACCAAGCAACCTCTTTCTTAAACAATGTCCCTAAACTATGAACTCACTGTTTGCTTTAGCCATATTTACACATGCACACCATGTCAGAAGCCAGAAGCACAGTCATAAGAGAGGCTGTTGTAGGCCAATATAACCCATGGCAAGTAGCCCACATGCTAAAGTCAAGCAGATAACTAGTGTACTAGACATCGGGGAGCAGGTGGATTACAACTTTCAATCCACCTGCTGTTGTCTGGTAAGCTGAGTATGTACTGAGTGTACTGAGTATATGTGCTTAATGGCTTTCCAGGCCAAGTATAACGCATTTAGGAAAGTAAAGTAAAATAACAAAACTAATCAAGGAGTATAAAGTCATGTCATGGTTAAAAGCAGGGTACCAGCAGGTTTCAGTTCTTCATTTGCTCACTTTGCCTGCGAGACGTCAGTATGCATCAGCACCTCACAGGACAAGGTGCATCACCAGTTCAAACATGGGCGTCTCCTTGCTGCCCGGTCTCCACGCAGCAAAAACACCAAGACTCCTCTCAAACCATCGCCTTTTAAAAACACCCACACATGTTCGGCACGCACTCGCTCACAGCCCGCTGCGCTGCTGGCCCCGCATCAGTTCAAATGAAGTACTCCTTCTTGTTTGGAGTGACGGTGTCGTTGTACACCTGATCTGGGTCCAGTCCTGGTGCAGGCTCTCCTGTTGTTCGGTACGTGCCTTTGTTGTGACACAGGTAGCGGTATACCACGAACGCCAGGGCCGCCATTGTACACAAGACGAGCAAAATCACCACTGAAACGGACACGTGAAGAAAAGGCTCATCAAAAGGTCATCAAGTTTATAAAACACACCTTCTGGCACTTTATGGAATTTTTATGATGCTTAAAAATAATTCACGAATTAATGTAGGACACGATAACAACCTTAATATAACATCTAAAATGTTACAAAACAGAAGGGTGGTAAAAATAGGTCAACACAAATCGTGCTCCTGCTGGTTAGGGATGCAAGGGAGAGGACCAATCAAAACTGCCCTGCACGTATCAAACATTTTAAAAACTTACCAAACGTTTGTACACATTTTTTTGTCAAATGACAAGAGCTTATCATTTAAATTTCTAATGTGGTGTTTTCTGTAAGAGAATTTAAATGATCCACTTTTCATTCTGAATTTAATGTCTCTCTCTAGTTAAACTATCTGGCGGTCGGGCTGACCCCAGTGCTACTGGTGTCTAACTATCTTCTATACTGTCCTTTGTCTTTAAGCGTTACCCACACCCCCATTCCTGTCCGACGGTTGAACTGACCCAAGCCCGAACGTCATCTAAACATCTTATCTGTGGAAGCCACTTCTTGGAATTGCTCACCCCATCCTTAAGACCAATCATCTACTTGTTGATTCTACCTTAAGCCAATCATTTTACCACACACCATCACTTCTTCCACATCACTTTCTTTTATTTAAACTTACTATATTGTTAATAAACTTTAGAGTATCTTCCCGACACGCGTGTTGTGAATTTGTTCTCCAGGATCCTATAACGAGGCATACTGAGAGCTAAACTAATTTCTGGTCGAACCCTGAGGATACTCTGCGTTAGACTGAACAGAGGCCAAAACATTTTCCATTGTATACCACGGTAAAAACAAAAACACACAAAAAACAAACAAACACCACCACCGGAAAATAAACTAGTGTGAGCAAAATACAGCTTTTTTCCAGAGAAATAACTCACCTACTATGACAGTGGAGTTGACCTGGTTAGGTGCTATGGGTGTTGGCACTACTTCAGTGACTGTAAAAGAAGCAACAAATGAGAAAGAAAAAGATTAGGGACATAACCAGTATGTCGAGATTTCACATATAAAAGAATTGTGTAATCGCCGGGATGTTTAACGCGGGGCTCATCAGATTACTTTTCTGAAAAATGCAACACACATCATGTATCGTCTATATTTAGTGCCTCCGTGTCCACGTACAGTGAAGGATAACAAAAATGGCATTCCCACTGTTGGAACCGGAATGAGAAGACACTCTTCCAACAGCAAAAGCTAAATACATAATGTATTTAGCGAGATTAAACACACAATACATGTTGTAAAGTTAACACCAGACGTGCCACTTTACAGTAGTCAACTTTTACTAGCCACATCCTTGCCGCTCAAGCTTCTTACTGGATACACTTTAAAAAGTAGAAATAACAGTAAAAGCACATGTACTTTTTTTTTTTTTACAAAACGAACAGCATAGAATCACTTACTATTCAGGGGAGATGCGGTAACCATGATGACAAAATGTATTATCACCGACTTCTAAACGAAGAAAAAAAACAGTACAGCGAAATCACAGCGAGTTTAACAAGCTGGTTTACTTGTTAAGGGTTGTAATGCAAATGTGTGGAACACGTTTCTGTAGTCAAAGATCTAGACTGCAGTTTCATCTTAGAGATGGGCGACTTATACTGGAACATACACTGCCAAGTCTGCTTTGTGTGAACACACCTAAGTAAAACGACGGTTGGTTAAATTCACAATTTCCCGCAGAACATCTAGAAACATAAAACAAATATGCAGAAAATATTAATGTTCTGTATTAAACTGCTTTAACTTAACACTATAAAGGAAATGAGATGTAGCCAGAAAAATCGAGCCTCAAAGTTATCACTTCCTGATTATTTCAGTTTTTTGTTTCATAAAGGGACACGAAACAAGCGCCCCCCTCATTTTTGTTTTGCTATTTTAAAGCGAACCTTGAGCTGGTGATCATTTATGCTACTGGTGCACAGCATTAAACCTTAATCAAAAAGGCCGATACGTGTTTACATTCGCTTATTTAAATGTTTCGCCGTCTGGAAGAAGCACACCGCTGTCCATGACGCCACCATTTGAAGCCTAGCAAGGGTCAAACCAAACTTTTAGACTCTTACCTGGAGAAAACCGAGTTCGTAGTTCGAGCTCTTCTACGATATGTTAGGTGTTAAGTAATGGATTACTTCTTGGCGAACTTCATGTCAGAGTTTGGCAACGTTTTCAGACAGCGTTCCGTACACCGATCGGTAAAAGTCGACACAGTGAAATTAGACTACACTGCGATCTAAGCAGCATGCTTTAACCAAACGCTTTCTGAGACGCGTGCGGCGGACCCTTCAACTTGCTGAAACACAAACCACAAATCTTGGAAACTAGTGCAAGCCAGGAAGTTAATTAATTATTTTGCCAGGGAATAGGGAAAATAGAACAGACGGACGTGAAAAAAATATTTTTAAACATTGATCGTTCAGTCAGTTTATTAATATCTGGTAGTTAAACATTTTTTAACAATTTATTTCAAATCTAATTAAAATGTAAGTTGAATCATTTTGTACATTTTCTGCATGGAAATAAAAACAAATATCCCAACAATCTCAGGTTTGTGTGTGGCAAAATCTCTACATGTGAAGGTAAAATTACATAAAACAGGTTATCTTGTCGGAGTGAATATCTTGTCGATCAGCTACAGTTAAAATAGGTTAAACCAAATATATAAATTTTATCATTTCCGTCTAATAGGTTACAGTTTAATCAAACAGCTGAAACAATTATGAAGTGTTACAAACATTAAGCATATTGTGCCAGTTTCTTGGTAATCGTGTCTAATTAAGGAACAAAATAGCAGCAAGGTTGGGTTTGGTGGGGAGGTTAGGTGCTTGTGTGATAATATCCAGATAATGCAGTGAATTGTCTATTGTAATTCATCCTTAGAAAGAGAAGGTTAGAGTTAGCAACACATTTTTAGAGTAATATTATATAAAAAGTAGCATTTTTAAAGTAATTGCAATGAATATTATCTGTTGACATCATTGTCAACTGACTATAAACTAATGAAAATAGTGCATTAAAATTATTCTTCTAGTAACTTTACATATTAACCTTTTTCTTCATAGTTGCCCATTTATTTCCTCATTCTCTTTGTCCAACATATCGTTCAGGGTGGTACGCTTCAAAGAACAAAAGAAAAATGTAACATTACAAAGAGGAAGTAAAGGCAGTGCCCACATCAGAATTGAAGCACCTTTGAGATCTTTTAAATTTAATGAATTCTTTTCAAAACCTTTCAAATCCTTTAATGAATTCCTTTCAAGTCTTTCAACCTTCTCACCTTGCAAGAAGCTCCAGATTCTTCTGTATCCATTTTACAGCCAGCAGTGATTCCGTTCTCCATCCTATCAGGTCCAGGCTCAGTCAGCTGACCAGGGTTGGCGGTGTGGTCGTCAGGGACATCAAATGTGGAAGAGGCCTCAGGATTGGCTTTCCCAGAATGATTTTCACTTGGTTCCAGGGCATTCTCATCACTAGCTTCTAAAGATGGGTCCTCCTTCGGACCCAGACATGCCATCTCTTCATCCTGATGGGAGGCTGACAGCCGTTGCCTTTCTTTCGTCTCCCGTCCTCGGTCGTCCACGTCCGACTGTTCCTTAGCAACACTGCGGGCCCTTCCAGGGCCCTCGGCATCGTCCCTCGCTGCGATGACAGAAGGTGCCTCCTCTCCTGTAGGACTTTTCTTACTCGTGCAGCTTGGATCCGCATCTTCAGCCTCGGGATCGGGGACCTCTGTGGGCTTCGTCCTGCTGTGACTGCTCTGGAGCTCAGGGTTAGAAGACTCATAGATCCCCCTGTCATACCTGAAACTGGAAGTATGCTCTCTCCTGCAACAGCACAAACATACAAAAAGAAATGTAATCATCTGGCACTTACCCGTGTTAGGAGGTCACGTTCTTGTCCATACAGGCTACTAATCCACCCACAATATGCATTTTTACGAACAGATGGCATTAGCTCCAAGTTTCTGATATTGACAGAAATCTAATGGTATTTGCTGTAGGGAGAGGATAGAGAATTGTCCAGCCTTTACCTGAGACTACCTCTGGGACTGTAACTCGTGTGGAATTCTAAGAAGCTGGATCGTAGTGACCTGGGAGACAGTGCATCTTTCAGTGACCTCCTCTTCAGTGATCCACTTCTAGAAAAATTGAAGAATGAAACTATCTCAGTTTAACATCTCAGGAACAATGAAAATTTACACCCAAGTGCTGGGTAAATTTGCCATCCATGCACTAATCTGAAAATGTGTTACACAAGGTAAAATAATCAGCTGTTATCACACGCAGGAGAAAATGTCCAAATAGACGTACCGGCTGAAGTTCTTGATCACAAAGTTCTTGTTAGGATGTTGGGCCCTGAGGTTGCTCATGACATTCTTTAAATCCTGATTATTCTGGAGGTAAAATGCTGATGAAACTTCACTTTTATTCCCACAGTTGTCCCAGCTATTAAAAAGGAAGTGGAGGACACATTTGGGTTTACCTTGGCAAGTTCCTTATAGAAGATATCCCTCAAGTCAGAAATAGCCTGGAAGACAGTTGCATAGCACCCAATGCGACTGTGGAAAAGATTCATACAACCACATTATTCTCTATAAAAAACAACATTTCTTATGTAATAAATACATTGAAAGAGATCACAGACTTCCATCAGAACTTTCAGTGCGACAGTCATGATTGTTACCTCCTACCTGCTGTAGAGAACAGGCAGCTCCTGTTTTAGCTCCAAGTTCATGTCCTCAAAGATCTTCTTGGCAGTTTTCATCTCCTCCTCAGCCTGCCGACAGATCAGCACAAGAAGGAGAGATGGGGCTTTAAACTGGGGCTTGGATTCACAATACCTGAGTCTCAACAGCTGATCCTGTAACTGATTCTGAGTTCTGATTGAGACATTTAATGAAGAGCTCTTCTTCTGAACACATCTTAAAGGAACACCTTAACCTCAGATCACACCTGGACCTCTGATAACATCTGGCTGCCTACTCAGGGAAGTGGACATGCAGTACGTGGATATAACATGACAACGAAACCTACGAATACAGTTGGGATTCAGTAAAAACACCATCTGTGAAATGGATAGAGATGTCCTACAGGTGGGATTTCAGCTCAGGTTCCATTGGTGTCCTCTGACACATGAGGACACCATGATCTCACTGACAGAGCAGGCAGCAGTTCCTTCGTCATCTCCTCATTTTGTCGTTCATGACAAAGTCATACAGTTAGAAGAGGCCTGTGGTTGGTTTTGGTACCGATGTAGAAGACCAACAATTGAGAACTGGCGAGACAGATAATAAGACAGTACAGTGTACAGACACAAATGCAGGCTCTGAAATGTTACATGTGTCAGAGCAGACCTTGACTATTTTAATGTCATCTCTCTTTTTGGCATTCTGCAGCGACTCGAAGTGGTGGCGGGAGGAGTCATAATCCACAAGTTTCCTGTTTCTCTTCGCCAGTCTTTCCTGAGGTCATGGAGGAAAATTAAACACATCAGTTTCACATTTAACAACGAGTTAATGAAAGTTTGGCTTGTAGTATGTGGGGAGGGATGTGAGTGTTACTCTAATATCTGGGAACTGGCTCATGTAGGATTCCATAGTGAACAACTGGTCTCGCAGCTTTGAGTCATAATCATTCCATAGAAGGTCTTCCCCCTTGTTTAAAGACAGATGTGCGTAAATGCATAAGTCGTTTACCAGAGGGGGGCGACGTTGAGATGCATATTCACTCTCACATATTGCTTGTGTTTCTGAAGGTCACCTCCACAATAGCTCCAAGGTCTTCCCCCCCTTCCCAGTCAAGCTCATAGGCATCGAACAAAGACTGGAAAAGGCGACTAGAAGCATCTCGCATCACTATGGGAAACGCATCATATGTTCTATCAGTTCTATGAAAATGCATAATATGTTTTATTAATAATACATTGAATTTGATTGTCATTGTTAAGCACGTGCCCTATAAATGTGAAATTTCTAAATGAAATGTGAATTAGGTTGGTAAACTGCAGTTAGACTGTATTAATTAATATCATTTTAAAAGAATGCCCTAGCTAACCCAAAGCTACCTTTGACAGCATTTAAGTATGCCTTAAGGTCTTTGTATATTCTGTGTCCATCACTCTGCAAGAGACAAGAAAGGAAATGAAATGTAAAAACGTAATGTATAATCCAAAGCAAAAAGAAACCTAATAAATCTGTATAATATTCTCATGTGATGCTTTTGTGACTTAGTTTGTATCGATTACCTGTTGAGCTTGGAGGTTTTCTACATGTAATTCAAACTGCTCGTCTCTTGTCTCATCTGATTTACCAAACCTCTGCAAAACCTGCAAGGGTGGAGACATTTCACCAAACCCAACAACCTGTCTGTACTGACATAGTGCTTTCAGTGGTTCTGTGTGGATTCATAAGGTAACTATAAGAACTTAGCAAAAAATAAATACATTTGCAGTCACAAGAAAAAACCCCCCACAGAATATTGACAATTGAATATTGTAATGTTGACATCAGTGTAACAAAAACACAGTTCCTAAATTCTTGAAACTGAGCATGCCTGACATGATAAGACAGAAGGAGGAGATAAACACTGCTAATAAAAGTTACACTGGTACCACCCTCTCCTTATCTTAACTTTCAATGCACTTGTAAAAGTGGGACTGTTCTGGAGATGAAAATGACCACTGGATGCCAACAGCATTAATGACAACCTGCATCCTGCTGTCCCAGATTGTGGGAATGAATGTCTTTACGGAGCTGCTGCTTTTAGAGTGGTTGTTGTCTTTTGTGTTTTTTTTTGGTGAAGTACCTTCTCCTGGGCTCTGTTGAACTTCCTTTGGATTTGCTTAGCATACACACCAGCTCCCCCCTTTGACTGAGTGCTTGTGGTTGAACCGCTCCTAGTCTGTGCCATCATGTCTACCTTCTTCCAACCCTGGATTGGACCTTCGCATGAACACTATTTTCTATTCCAGGCCCTTAACAAAGAAATACAACTCACAGTGCAATTGTATGCATTACCTTGACCGGACGGTCATGTGCAGCTTCACCATTGCTCTATCAAAAGCATGAACTATAACCCTCTTATCTTTCTAGGGCATAACTGCAGTATTTGAACCCTGGCATACAGCCATCGTTTAATGGAAATACTAGACTCCTATGCAAATAAACTTGCAAGCTAATTGCTTTACTGGAGCAATAAAACTTTTTTCAAATTAAAACTTCTCATAGATTTATTTAATCAGTAACATGTATATGATTGCTTTACGGTTTCATTTGCTTTGTTCGAAATTAGGACTACATAAAACATGGGAAATTGTGTCTTAAAAGAACTACAATTCCCATACACCATAGCGTATGGGCCTAAAGGCCCCGCCTCTGCTCAAGTATGGTTGACTTTAGCTTTGAATTAGAGATTTGTAATTGCGGAGCGCACAAATAACTTTTTTATTACGAGATAGTGGTGATGGTCATGGGAGGTGCACTGGCAAAATGTGCCGCTGTTGATTTGTGCGTCCAGTGGATTGGGTGGATGCTCGCGTCTGCGCTGAAAACGGAAAAGTTTTATGATTTAGCAGGTAAATTTACACGACGTGGTATACAATGTTGCGTAAATTATTTGACTTTTATTATGCACAATTTTGTCTGTTAGTCGCTGTTTAACTTCAGTTGCTCGACCTAACTTTTGGAGCTCTTTTGTGATTAAACGTTTTAATAAGAGACGTAATGTCGCGACGTTGTTATGTAAACCATTACTGTAGATTGCAAGTTGTGAAACGACGTCTCCGCCTACTCAATGCATGCCCGTCGGTTTCCTTTACGGAATGACGCATAACTACCTCGGTTCATCTAGCTCAGGACTGTCCGTGTGCCCTCCTGGTGATCTCTTACCTACAGTTTATTTCCAACTCTAAATCACACTTGGTTCTAATATTAAAAAGCTACTAAAGGTCTTGATTAACTGGATCAGGTGTGTTAGTTAGGACGGGATATAAACTCTGCAGGACGGTTGATCATCAGGCCGGACATGGTACCCTTCAGCTACAACTTCAATTTTCCGTCTTGTAGGAATATGTGATAACTTTCTGAGAAATTGTGAGATCTTGATTCGTAAAATACCATTGAGCTCATACAGCATATTCCACACTCTTGATTTGAACTATAACCAAATTCAAAATATCTGACCTTAGTGGTACTTCATTAAAGTGAAGAGCACAAAACTGATTTTGTTTCTTTACGGTGGTTTCAAACATCAAGTAGTCATATGTCCAAGAAAACAATTACAGGACATCCAGCTAAAGCAAATGCAATGACGGAACTGTAATTCTTTCATTTAAAGCGATTCTGTAAATCAAACGATTGATTTGTTTCACACGTCTTTGTCAAAGATTCTGCTCACCTGTTGGCACTGTTTGCATTCGTTTTCATTGGTTTCCAAATGTTATCCAATCAGTCCAGTCCTTTCAAAGCCCAGACTTCATATGTTCTGCCCTCTCTTTCAAGATATGTGCTTGTGAACGCCCTTGAACTTTGGAACTATTTGTCTGCAGGTTCTTGGGTGGGTGGTAAAACAAAATGGTGAACACGCCTCACAAACTGAGTTGACATGGGTGAATGGCTACAGTAGACATATTAACCCCCCCCCCTCCCTCCACTACTTTAATCAGTTTTATTAAGCATAAATTCTTTTATATTTCCAGGGTCTGGTTCGTTCATATTACTGGCACACCTGAGTCGCAGATGGGGTGGCACAAGTTATCTGAGACAGAACGTTCAGACTGGTCTCGTCACTGCATGGGGACTGAGGTACACTTGTTCAGTGCTGAGACCTGTGATGCAGCTCTATGGGATGCCATATGCTTCGCTTTCCACCTTCACCAGAAACACTTTTAGCTTACGATCATCACCTTGTAGGTGTGCCAGTAGGCACTGCAGTGTTGGTCGTCTGTGGTCAGTTCCCGATCACATGACCCTCGCTGGCTGACTTCTTTGTTCTGGACCGCATCGGCATGCGTAAAATGTCCATCTGTGGAGCTCAGAACATTTGTCTAGGTGAAGTCACATTAGGTCAGTAATTGATTCCGTTAAGACTGGGTTAATAAGTCACTGAGTGACAGATTTGGCCTCGTCTTGCAGACTTGGAACATTCCTTTTCCTACGGATCCTGAAGGAAGGACAGGACCACAGGTTCAACAATGTCAGAGATACCCCAGGGATATTCTTTGTTTACTGGACCCTTCAAGGTATTCCGACTGCTGTTCTGCACGTAATTTTGTTGGTTATGGTCTAGAAAGTTAATCAGTCCTTAATGGTGCCAGTGGGGTTTCTGTAGCTGAATTTGTTCTTGAACTGAATTTAATTGCCTAGGAAAGTGACCTGCACGCATGCAGTTGTTTCTGTAAAACAGCTGGACGCACAGAGGACTGAACTATGGTTCAGACATTCCTAGGCCTGTGCTGTCCGTTGTTAAAGCAAATGGGTTATTGAGACATGTTTTAACAAACCGCCATAACATATGTACTGTGAAATGGCCAAAAAAGTATAATAAAATAAAATAGAATTATAATAAAATATTATATTATGATAAAATAATAGAACTGCAGCACTTTGATGCAGTCAAAATATTGACACCAGCAGCTCATTTAACTTGCTTCAAAAAGTTCTCCTTCCATCTGTCTCCCAGCTGTGTGGGTGTTTGTCACCCTCTTTCCCACCTTAATTGTGAACACGCAGCAGAGAGATGAGCCGTTGGGTTTCCGTGACTACGCTGGCTGGGGAATGTGGGCGCTGGGCTTCGTCACAGAGGCCATTGCTGACCAGCAGAAATGGAGTTTTAAGAAGGACCCTGATAATGTTGTAAGTTGCAAGTGAAACCTTGCTGGAGTTTCAAATCTTGCTGTGCTGTATGGTTGTTTTGAAGAAGACGTTTTGGAGAGGACATGCAGATCGTGTACATTTAACAAAAAAAAAAAAGATAGTCTTATCTGTTCTACAGAATTAAGTGCTGAACTTTTCAATAAAATATGTAAAAGAAATTTTAGCTACATATACGTCAGCAAACCCACATAAAACCGAACTAAGAACACAACACCAACAGATCTCAACAAAATAAGCTTCATTTAGCTGAGGCATGAAACTCAGAGGAAAGTCCTTTTGACATTAAGAAATCAGAAACTGCTTTCCTGTGGCAGCTTTTCCACACAGACTGACAACGATGTCACTCCTCTGTTGCACTCTGTCATAATGGCTTCTCAGGAGAGTATCTTCACGACACTGTGTGTAACCTAAATAGAACACTCACCATAGCTATTTCTATCTTCACCTTAAAATACACGAAGAACAAAAATGCTGGATATCCTACCAATTACATCTATTATATAGTGATGGTTACATTTTCTACATTATGGTAGGATTTAAAGTTAGTCTACTTACTTATTTTTATGGACCTCAAACCTCATTGAGGACAAACGAATGTTCTTAAACACCCACATTAAGATTAAATTACCTCTATTCCAAGAGTTACACAGATAATATCCTGAACACTTGCTAAGTCTATTAATTGGATTTGTGAAGACTTCTTTTCACAAATTACTGGATGTATATGCAGAGTATTTCTCATGTTATTTTTGCCATTGTCACACAGAACTACTTGGTTATTTCTTTGTGCAGATTTTACAGCCCCAGACTATATTGAGAGTATTACATACCCTGGTTCCTTATTCGGACTTGTCAGTTAGCCCAGAAAATTCTGCTCTGACTACCACCATCTATAGACCTACATATTTTCATTGCAATTCACTCATTTCCCAGTTACTGCAAAAACTTCCTTGGTCATAAATTCTAGTGAAAATGATGATTTCCTCCAATGATGCAAGGAAGTGTGTTTTTTCAGTAATGTTATTGGCATTTGGTACCTTGATGGAGAGCCTAGGCTGTAGTTTATAAACATTCCACTCTGGAGACTGAAGATTTCTGATACTTTTCTCAACCCAAAAACAAACCATGTTTAAAAGACACAGTAGTTGGAAGTGAATGACTGGTGTAGCAGGACACAGCTGTAGGACTGTTATACACAACCACTCGAGACGTACCATAAGCAAATTTACTTGCACGAGCACTAAAAATACATGCCTTAAACCATCAGTTAACATTTTTAGGTGTTGCTATGGTAGCAGTAAAGGTATTTTGTTGCAGTCCTTATGAATGCACATTTTAAACATAGAGAAATCTGAATATAAGTTTTATTACTTCCGACAGCAAACTCTTTGCTTACACAGCTCATAAAGGTCTTTAATTTTTACACTTGTTGAAGGACATTTAAATTCTTATACTGTGAACTAGCCATTTATGAATTCCTAGAATTGTAGTGTAATTCTTTTACAGAACTGTTTGTAGTTTGTCTGAAACATTGTCTCATAGCATACTACCACCTAGTGGTTAATTTAAGATCATACAAGAGAGTGAAAACGCAAACGTGTAAACAAAAGCTGCTTGGTTACCGCTTCCATGAGCTACATAACCCGAGAAATCGTTCGTTAACAACCACGTCTGCTTGTAACGCAGACGTCTTCACGTGCCTCTGCGCTCCACGTGAAACGAGTTGGAAGCGGTGACATCATGTGCGTGGTTCTTTTGTCTCCAGGGTAGGTTTATCCAGCACGGGCTATGGGCGTATAGCAGACACCCAAACTACCTGGGGGAGATCCTGCAGTGGTTGGGTCTGTTCCTGTCTGCATCCACGGTCATGCAGGGCCCTCAGTACCTGAGCGTAGCGTCTCCTATCTTCGTGTGGTTCCTGCTCAGACACGTCAGTGGGATTCCCATTCTGGAGAAACAGGCGGCGAAGAAGTGGGGGAAGGAGGCTGCTTTCCAGAGCTACGTCAGGAACACCCCACTCCTCTGGCCCATCCCTGGCTTCTGAAGCCTCTTAACAGGACTAATATTACACGTCAGTCTTACATGATCCAGATGAAGCACTTAATGTAATTGTAACAGCTGTAGCTTGAAAGGTAGGGCTTAATTCAGTTACATTTAAATAAAGTTCAATTAAGATGGTGTATAATCGTCAGAATTGTCTTGGACTGTGGACAATAAAAGATGGCTCCAAACATGGAGTTGTCACACGAGAATGTCACAAAGTCCTTTTTTGCACTGATGAGCCACCATGTTTTTGCTCGATGTGTGGATGTATATTACAAAGGACCTGTAATTAAATTGTAGTTTGTAATTGCTAATTCTTCCGTGGCCTCTGTAATGTTGACGCGCAACTAGTGACGCACGATGTGGGGTGAATATTGACCACAATAGCCACTGCTCTACAGGTCAACCCCGTCACCGCTGAGGTGTTTCATTCCTCACCTACAGCCAAACAGAATCAAGTGTGCTACTGTCTGAACTGGTTCGGTCCACTGAGGAGCAGAAGAAACACCTTTACTAACCGTCTCCATAGTTACGATAGTTCTATAAATGCCTAATCAGGCTTGTTCTTTGGATTGGCTTTTAAAATTTGAAAAGTAATCCAGTAAAATTTTTGAAATTGTGATATTGGTTTTTAAGATATAAAACCATTGTTGACCTGCTGTGATGTCCTGTACAGGTTTGATGTTGATCAGAAAAATCCACACAATAAGTACACCACATGGAACTGTTCTCACTATTTTTTTTTTACTAAAAATAACTGAGCACAAATTTTACATGCATCATTTTCTCACACAACCGTAAATAATTCAGCTCTCCAAGTCTCTGTATTTAAAAAAAAAAAAAAAAGACATACTAGAGTTGAATATATTTCACAAACACCGAAGCAGCCACTGCGATGAGTAAATGGTCTGTGCTGATCTTAAGGGAGGAGTGGCTGCACAGCTGTGGTGAGCTGTTCTGCAGCACTAGGGCACATGCTGCATGGTGTCCCACCTACTGCCCAGCCTCATCCAACCAGTCAATAGAGACTCTCGCTGATCTGGGATCAGGGCGCATCTGGCAGTCTGCATCAAACAGTCCACTGCTTTCAGGATGTAGTGCGTTATCTCTACTTACAGAGCAGGTAGCGGCAAAGAAAAGAGCTACATACAGGTGTAAGTACAAATAAATAAGTAATCAAAAACAAAGCAGAGAAAGTATAGATCGAACTTGATGGTTCCATTAATCCAAGAGTACTGTACGTAAAAATTATGAGTAACATTTGATTAAAAACAAATAAAGGAAACACACTATATGGAGAGCAGATATTTGCAAGATATGAAAGTGTACTGTTAAACCCAAGAATGATGCTTTTGCACACGTACGTTTCAGCTCACAAGACAGATCTGTAATGAAGCCTTTTGGGATTTTCTCCCTCCCTCCCACATCACTTGAATCAAACCCATTACAGAACCATGTCTCTTAATTACACCTCTAGAGAACAGGGTAGAACCGCATCTACGTAGTAAAGTTTGGCCGATCTTTCACAATTCCATTGTACTCCATACGTCTGCACGCACGAAGCCAAAAAAATACAAGGCAGAGGATGCAGACACTGCCCCTAGTGGTGCAGGCAGGAAATGCTGAAATATCTCTGCAAACACCACCCATCACCCTATTGCTTCTGCAGAGGGTTTAAAAAAAAAGGTTTCACTGTGATGTCTTACAAATCTGATTATAGTCTTTTTAGCAACAGATCCTGGAATACGTTCCGGGATTCTTGATAAAGAACTCCCGTGCAAACGGTCCTCTGAGCTCTGTGGCAAACAGTAAACACTAATGGAAGTGTATATATATATATTTTTTTTTTTACCATGCAAGCATGGCATTAGTACAAACACTTTAAAAATAACTAAAATACAAAATTGATTATGATAAAAAAAGGACAATAATTAAAAAACACTGGCATAGATTAACTGTGCAGAGTGTCATATACATGTGTATTGCAACTATTTCCCCAAACCCGAGCGCAGCAGCAGCGAGTCTCCTGTGGCGGCGGCTCTACTTCAGGAGAGGAGAGGCGAAGAAGTGGCCCTGGCGGTTGAAGCCGACGGCAGATTTGCTCTTGCTGCCGAACCTGAAAGATGAGGCCCACACGTTTGACCAAGATCAGGACTCGAGGAAACATCACGCCATAGAAAAGGCCACGCGAAGCGGCCGATGGCGAGCGGACGCGGGCGCTTACTTGGGAGTGATGGCGTTGAGCGTAGCGGTGCGCATACGCTGGGACAGAGAGCTGGAGGACGGGGTCTTGCTCATCTGCTGCTCTGGGGTGGTCAGGGGCCCAAACATGCTCACTGCAACCGAAGCACAGCAAATCTCTGAACGCTCACTCTCAAACTTCAGGGCTAAAAACTTTAGGATATTTGGCTTCAAGATACGGGCATTCCTGCAGTTTACCCGGTAAATGCTAAATAAATCAAACATCAGTGCACACAGACCTTTGTGGTCAGGAGTAGCATAGACGTTGGCATTTTCAATAATCATGTGATCAGGGTGAGCGTGGTCTTGTTCCACCATCATGAACTGGCTCCAGTACTCCACAGGCAATCCCAACAAACGCTCCACAACCTAACACAGTTTTTATTTATTCATTAATACCCTTTTCTACCCTTTTCTAGAAAATATTAGCATATTCATGCATGTACAGACATTTGATTGGCTCGCTCTTACTTTGGGCTGGCGTTTGGTGTCCTGTAGGATGGTCATTGGGTCTGGCTCAGCCACGGCATGGCCCACGATGGTGGGGCCAAACACCCGAGCCAGGTTCATCACATCCATTTTGGTGTCTGTGCTCCGGGCAACTCTGCAAATGAGCACAGCAGAGCTCAGGGTACAACGCTTCAAGACACTCCGGAAAGACACCCAACTTCAAAAGGAGCCGTCAGAACCGGGAAGGTCCGGCGTCGCGCTTTACTTCCACTGTAAAAATCATTAAAAACCTCGGCACTCGCGCCCAGATTGCTTTCAACAGGAAGTTCGATCCAAATAATAATAATAATAAAAAAAAACTCCAACTGGCCGTTTGGCAGCAACATCCTGCGCTGGGGAGACAGCAGCAGAGTAAGCGTAGGGCACTCATCACTGCAACGCCAGCGCAATGTGGCTAGCAGGAGTCCAGAGGGGAGCCAGCCGTGTGCCATGACCCAACACATGCCCACTGATTTAAACCCAGTGTGGTTAGAAGGAACGAGCCCTTCTATAAAGCTGTACAGCTGGAAGGGGGGGGGGGGGGGTTCCTGTGTCGTTTACCTCTGCAAGTGGATGATCAAGAAGGCCAGCGTGTCCCTGTTAGCCGGGGGCAGGTCACTGATGGTCTGATACATCAATGCAATGGAGTTGTCGTCATCTGCCACTTCTGAGAGGGGAGGGGAAGGGGGAATCACTTCAGAATGTAAATGTTAGTGTGCATGAGTCAAAATTAATTCAGCAATTTGGATGCCGGTAAAGCCTATTATTGACATTTCCAGACAAGCTCTTGGACTCGGTCACACTTTTAGCAATTCCTAGCCCAAGTCCAGCCTGTAACAGGACGGCCGTTCAGCGCGCAGACCGACCCTCAGACTGACCTGCAGCCTCCATGAAGTTGCGGTTGAGGCGGAAGGTGAGCAGCGGCTCCTTCAGGCTTCTCAGGAAATCCTTGAGGAGTCCGGTGATGGCATGGATGTCTTCCACCTTGCTAAGCAGAGGAACCGTCTTTCCCCGCAGGAATTTCTCCTTCAGCTCCTTCACCACCCGATCGGCACCCGAAAGGCGGTACAAGCCAGTCTGGGGAGGGGGGGGCACCGGGGAAGGCAAGCCAGCCAATCAGGAATCCAGCTGCTTACCTTTTTGCATCTTTTTGCATGATTTTGTTAGAGAGTATGGCCACTTACCTCATGGAGGCCTCTCTGCTCAATCTCATTCACACAGTGCACCACCAGCGGTGGGATCATGGGCGACGTGGAGGACACGTAATCTGCCAGTGTGCCCTGAAAAAAACACCAGAAACCTTTTGCACGGCAAAACGGCAAGTGATGTAATGCTTAATATTATGAATCAGCTTAGAACCAGCACATAATTTTCTTGTTGTTGGTCGTTTTGATGACCGTGAGGAAGACGATGACTCGTCGGAAGAGGTCGGGCTACCTCCCCAGACTTGACGGGTGTCCCGTTGGCGTTGGGGATGCAGGGCAAGGGGCAGCGCTCACGACACTCTGGGTGGGCAGACACGCGGCATTCCCGGCACTTAAGGGAGATTTTCCCAAACTTGATCCTCTTCCCGCACGGAACACAAGACTCTGGCTTGATCACCTAGAACGGACCGCGCACAATTCATTCTTAAGCGCATACAACACCGATGTGACACACAAATCCCATGTGATCGAATGAACCAGTGAATCTTCGAGCTCTTAAATCGGCCAATAACAAGACAGGCGTTAGCCACCAAGCATACCGTTTTGGAGACGAACTCGTGCAGCCTGATCCCGCTGTTGGCCTGAGGCGTGCTGGGCTCCGCCCTGCTCTCTCTCTGGGGCTGCCGAGGTTGTTTGAAGACGTCCTCGGACCGCACCGAGTCAGTATCCACGGTATCCCACTCCATAGCAGCTACGGCACATACGGACGGCAAAGGTCAAAGGTCGGGCATAAACCATGAGAGTTCGTAATCAAATCTCCACAAAGGAAGGCATGGGCCGCGTAGGCCCTTTAGATACGCAGGAAATGATTAGTACAGCAGCTCAGGTTTCAGACGACTTCAAAACGCAAACAGGACAACCTACTTGCACAACCACACGGTTCAGGACCACAAACCACAAACTCATCAAGTGACACTATGCTCATAATGCTAACATTTTAAACGCCAGGCACCTTTTGCGCATCCAGCAATAACGATCACCCTTCCACGAAACTCACCAGTCTTCCTCCTGCTTCTGGTCCAATAAGGCACAGCCTCGACGGTGGTGACGGCCTCTATGGCTCCTCCATTTTTAGGCACAGTGACTGTGGTTTTCGCCACCAGAGACTCATTTCCCTACGGGCGAAGGCATACATACACGGGTTCAACCCTATTCAAATGACCCACCGCCTCTGACCTTTACATGTGTAAAAGAAGTCACTCTGCAGAGTCTAAACGAGGGGTAGTGAGAGCTACTAACTCCAAGTCCAACCAGATGAATAAGTGGTGAATAAGTGATTGTTGCCCCTGATCTCAAACCCCTAGCTGCTGAACGGACCCTTTGACTAGAACATACTTTCTCTGAAGTGCGACCGGTGGAGCGCGACCTCTTGGCAGCAGCAATGGGTCCATCGGTGTGGTTTCTGGATGAGCGCTGAAATGGAACAGAAGCAGATGACTTCGTAATAACCAAATACATCAGTACCACTTGTGCACAGATTACATGTACAGCTCTGGTAGTCATTCTAGGGAGTCCTGAACAACATTATGAAGCACTTTGCCCAGCACATGTAATGAAGATGCTTCACTGGAATTGATGGGGTGATGCATGAGTCACCAGCTTACTCTCTTCTGACGCTTCTTCAGCCGAATGGTTCTGACAACGGAAGAGTCCCAATCCTGTTGGCAAAACAAGAACGTCCAGAATTTCAGACGTGCGTCACGGGGGAGGTAGCATGCTTGATAGATTCCTTTTAATAAGGAAAGGACTTACCAACGAGTCATCAGTTTTATCATAACTGATGTCTGACAAAATTGAGGCCGATTCATCAATAGTGGCCAACCTGCAGAAAACACGGTTTCAGAACGAGAGCAGATATTAAGGAAATATTTAAAAAGGTTCGTCACAGAAGTGTCAACACCTAAGTCATTCCTTTATATTACTGCCATTATTCACCCTGTATATTCAACCCAGTCCTATGGGAGCCACCAGAATGGTTTTGCCCCAGCAGACACCACAAACTGCCGTATATCCAGGCACACGAACGAGTCCCTCACCTCCGGCTGCTGTTGAGGTTGGAAGGTGCCTGAGAGCGTGCATTCAGGAAGGCCAAAGCTGAACGCTGCTCATCATTCAGCTGGATGCTGTTACTGGAGCCCTCTGTGACCAACAGATCTCGGATCAGCTGGATTTGACGATCCTGCAGACACCACCACAAAGCAATTCGCAATATGAATGATAGCGTTTGTCATTATTTAACAGTTCTCACATTGGTCCAAGCACAAGTACTGGTCTAAGCCAAATTTTAGAAACACCATAAATATACATAGCAGAAGAGTTTAAAATCACGAGTTACTTTTAAATTATTTTAAACAACCTATATTATGCATCCAAGCTATATTATGCACAGGACGAAATGTCAGCATCATTCAGTACGTTGGTTCAGTTAGGGGTGTGTAAGGCATCAACCTCCCACATACCAGCTTTTCATAGTCAGCTTCAGCTTTTTGTCGTCTGCGAATTTCCACGTCCACTTGGTTGCGGGCATGTTTGAGTTTGACATCCAGAGCCCCTCTCTCAGTCTCTGCTTTAGCAAGCAATTCCTTACATGACGCCAACTCCTGCTCCCGTCTGAGCCATTTACGACGACAGTCCTCGAAATTGAGTGCCATCTGAATGAACTCTGGAAATGTGAAAACGAGCATGATAAAGTTGTTCTTAAAGGACGATTTGGGGCCTTTAATACACAACCGTGGACATACTCACGGGGCTCAATGCTTTCGTTAAGGATGTCGACATGGGCTCGAAGATTTTCGAACACGCTGTGAAGGCTCATCACAGCAGTTTCCATGTTCTACAGCGCAAAACAAAAAGAGAAGACGATACACCTGACGATTCTCTATTAAACAACTTTGTACGAAGTCTCTGGTACCTAGGTATACATTTAATCTAGTGGTCAGGTAACTTTTTTTGTACTTTGCTAGCTATCTTGCTATCAGTTGTAGTTGAAGCATAACATTAATGCACAGATCAGTTAGCTAGCGGTAGTAAGACATTGTAGATCGCTTACCTAGCTAAGGTAAAACTGCTACACGCAACCTAGCTGATTAAAATTTACGTTCGCTACTTGGTTTTATTAGCAATCGAGCCACTGCTAGTTAGTTAACGTCTATTATGAGAAACCCATGCTACGAATAAACGTAGGGAAATAAGTATTTAACGTCAGCTAGGTAGCAAACAGTTTTGTCTTGCGACTCTCTACGCCGACTAGTTCTTATCCTAGTTAACGAGCTATCTTAGCTATCTAGCTAAACGAACACGAAACTAGTCTTAATGTAATGTAAACAGATAACAATTTAGATAATTAGTATCGTAAACCACCAGCGATGCACCCTTTCACTATATTGTTAGTTAATTCACTAGTTGTTAGCCAATACCTAGCTAGCTAACAACCAAATCTAACGATTTTATTGTCCGTTTGTCAACAGCTCAATCAAGTGAGACTAGCTAGCTATGTTAGCGAACGTAGTTAAAAACAGCAAAATTACTTACTAAGGCTTTGAGTCCTCGCAAAAGTAAACTGCTTTGGTTGTCTTTATGCGACCGATTATTTGCAAACAGAACAGGCAACACTGCACAACACTCTGTGTCCAGAGTGTCCACTTTGAACTGAAGTGTGTTGCTAACGGATTAGCATCAAAAGTGGTTGCGTTTCAAATTTACCCGCTAGCCAATGATCATGAAGCTGCGCAGGCGTGAGAGCAATGACGTAACACTTAAAGGTCACCTCGCTCTATAGGCGATAGGTTTATGGGTTTGGGCGTCTCATGCAAATAGGGAAAATTTTATTGCCTTAGAAAAGGAGTTGGAACATTATGTTTACTTTATCCATCCTCCTTTAAAACAAAAACCCACAAAGCAAGCACGTACTTCAATATTTTTGTGTAATTATGGATACACCCCCTAGCAAATGTACGCATGTATTACAGTAATATTACAATATACATATTACATCTGATGGTATTTACTATTATGTTAAAAAAAAAAACGTGATATGCTGAAAAAAATAGTTGAGATATTTTTCTTCTAAATGTTTTAAGTAATTAACCAAGCATTCATACACTTCACAAAGTTCACAAAAATAGATATTTTTCTTCTAAATGTTTTAAGTAATTAACCAAGCATTCATACACTTCACAAAGTTCACAAAAAGTCTGAAACCCAGTTGAGACTGTTCAATGGCGAACACTGAACAGCTTAAGCATACAAACATTACACACACTACACTAAAACGCTGTCTGTGGGAAAGGGTCACAGACACATATTGTAATTAATATCTTTAATTTTCCATTTCCAAATATTGTGCAGTTTGTTCTGTTTGATTCTGTTTGTTCTGCACGACCATACTTTATCTGCAATCGTTGTCAAGAAAGCTTTGCTTCCCTTTTAAGGGAGACGTGTATTTAAAAACTTTCTGCCAAACAGACACAAAACCAATCAGAAAATATATTGATATAAATAAGCAAATAAAACGATGCTTACTACTACTAATAAATAACAACAATAATAATAAATGTTACCGAATCACAGCTGATGATTCATTTGACTGCACTGAGTAGAGCACTTGGACGAAGTGCATCTCTGTGGCAACAATGTCTTAGGTATCTTAATTCACTGGCACACTTCTGTAATTTGTAGGTTTTCAACAGACTCCTAATATTTCAATTTAGGATAAAATGTGTTTCTGAAAACGGTTATCTAGTTTTACAATTGGCTGTTCTTTTGTGTGTGCGCGTTTGTTTTTGTGTGTGTGTGTGTGTGTGTGTGTGTGTGTGTGTGAGAGAGAGAGAGAGAGAGAGAGAGAGAGAGAGAGAGAGA
>JAOXYF010000021.1:6754324-6766781 GCA_028565775.1 Sternarchorhynchus goeldii
CACAGAACTCTCCAAACCACACGCACAGAACTCTCCAAACCACACCCACAGAACTCTCCAAACCACACGCACAGAACTCTCCAAACCACACCCACAGAACTCTCCAAACCACACCCACAGAACTCTCCAAACCACACGCACAGAACTCTCCAAACCACATCCACAGAACTCTCTAAAACACACCCACAGAACTCTCAAAAGCACACCTACAGGGCAGCTTTACCCCAAAAGAATTTTGTGTTTGTGCAGTGTTTCATACAAATGTTTTTATATATATTTTCATATTTTTAAATAACAATTTTTAAAAACACATTACTTTAAATCATTCATATGAGCCCAACAGTTCAATGGTGTGTAACAGCTCAGTGGTGCGAATCAGCTGTTAACAGTCACTCATGCGATCTCTCTGCTCTGTCAGATCTATGTGTTTGACAATGACATGTACTACCGGTCTGCCGTGTCCAACCCAGCAACGCGCCTCACAACCACAGGAAAAAGTGGGGTGGTCAATGGACTGACTGACTGGACATATGAAGGTTAGAAAGTGATGTCTGTGTAAAGTAAAGGTTTTGATTTGTTAAGGTCGGGGTGAGATTAGCAAGTGTAGCTTTATTAACAAATTAATTTGTTCATTGTATATCATATATTTGTGAATCTTGGCTAAATGAAATGCTAAGATAACGGTTTTCCCAGCCAACCAATGTTATGTCCTTAAAGACAGCCCTTATCAACATAGAGGACTATTCTTATATTTCAGATCTGTAAGTCTCTTTGGGGGAAAGTATTGAAAAGCCTAATTTAATAATAATTATAATATGAATAATTATGGCTTTTACGTTCAACTTGCCATGTAGACATTGCAGTTGTCCTTGAAAAAAGGACTTATTGTCATATCTAAAGAATAGATGTTTTTTACCTAAATTGCTCTTTTAAACTTGATGGGAAATTGAAGGGGAAATGGAATTGAATTTGTTCAACCTTCCAACTCTGCTGTTTTCACAGAGGAGATCCTACTAAAGTACCCAGCCCATTGGTGGTCTAAAGATGGAGCTCGTCTGGCATACCTTCAAATCAACAACTCTGTCACACATTTAATGGAGATACCTCGCTTCCTGGGTGGGACATATCCTTCAAACATGCTGTATCCCTACCCTAAGGTGTGAAAGGGACATATTTCTTTATTTCTACATTCAAATTTAAATTAACACAAGACAAACTGGAAAAGAGACAGAAAAACTTTGCCACATGTTTTATTGAAATGGAAAAAAAAGGGTATGTGTTCTTTTGGACAGGCTGGATCGAGCATCCCTTTGGTGGGCCTGTTCGTGGTGAACTTGTACGGACCAGCCCACACTTTGGAAATGTCTCCACCCGACTCTCAGAACATCAGGTACCACAGCAGTCCGCGTGAAAACCGAAGTGCACATGCAGTCTCTGAAAACCGAAGTGCGATGAAAGAACATTCCGTACTGAGACATGGTGAAATGTTCCTTAAAAGCAATTTATTGCTCTGGGAAAAGCACGTGTAATCAAAGCGTTGGGCTGGAAATAATTTTTATTGTCTTTTTTTTCTTTGATCTGTTCTGCTCTCTATTTCATTTTGCGTAATTATCAGTCTTTTTCCAGGGCTGACTTTTATCACTCCCATGCGTGTTTCTTAGTTATTTCTGTTTTTTTTTTTTTAATTGTTATCTCTAGTCCTTTCCCTTTTTTTCTCTGTCTCTATCTCTCTCTGTCTCATGATGAAGAGAGAGCTACATCTCTATGGTAACCTGGATCAGTAGCACTCGCCTGGCTGTTCGCTGGCTTAACCGAGTCCAAAACCAGTCCATGCTGTGCGTGTGCGAGGCCACGACAGGAGCCTGTGCGGAGGTGAGAGGTCACCGGTTCGGTCACCGTAGCAACCCCCGCCGGGTGCCTTATCGACGTGGCCATTGATTTTGGCTTTGCTGTGCCTTCTGCGGTGAGGGCGGCGCTGAGGGCTGACTGCTCTCGGCCAAATTTCACGCTGGATTTTCTTGCCCTGTGAAAGATTCAGTGCAAAACATTCAGCCTTAACTTTAAGCCTCCAATTTCTATGTGTAGTACATTTTAAAATGAAAAGGTCACTTCATGTATGCAAGTGTGTGTGTGTGTGTGTGTGTGTGTGTGTGTGTGTGTGTGTGTGTATGGGTATAATGAACCTGAGTATTCTGGTTAAGGGGCTTTTGCCTTATTTGTGTACCTTACATGTGCTCAGTTATGTGTGTACCGTGCCGCCAAAATGGAATAAAGCATAGCAGAGTGATGACAAAACCGTGCAGTGCAGAGCCCTCCACATCCCACCTTGATGTAGTTTTGTTGTGATACATCATTTTTACCACCAAAAAGTAGCAAACAGTATTTATGAAAGTGAATATTTTATGGTTTTTATATTAAAGCGCAGCTCACATGAGATGAAGAATCAGATTGCTTTGCAATCCTCAAATGAACCAGTTTGTGCTCCATAGAGTGGGTCCACCACATGGAGTCTATATTAGTACAGAATCTCTGAAACTTCCAGACCACTAGGTGGCAGTATAATGGCTATGAAATGTTGCTTTCATAATAGATTCAATAATGTGAAGAGTCACTCCTAGTTTCTTTTAACGCTCACTCAGTATCTGAATCACCTGTCCAGGTAGAGATAAAGGTAATACTTCATGTGATGTCTGAAGTCGAGCAAGAAGAGAAATGCTATCTAGAGAGAAAAGCTCTCTGTGATACAACCTGCTCCTGTGTCTGACACCCACATTTTTAATCCATAACCTATGACACTTTTAATCTGCTCTGTCTTTTAATCCATAAAATATGACACCTTTAATCTGCTCCGGTTTCCTTCTCATGCCCCCAGAAACACAAAATGGCTGTAGACCTATTGCAGACTCAGCATCAGGTACAGTCATTTTCTCTCACTTTCATTCTGTCACTCCCTGTTTCATTCTGTCACTCCCTCTCTGTCTCTTTCACCCTCACGGAGGCGTGATGTACTGTGTAATCAGTTTGCAGCCTCCACTCCTTCATTTATGAAAGCAGAGTCCATCGGTCACAGTAATGAATTGTATCAGTGCCTCATGCACCGTCACTGATTGGCTGTGGGAGTATGCATTAACCATGACTCATCCAACAGGAGGCGCCGTTATTCTCGGCAGATGGCTCCCAGTTTTATCTCACGCTGCCTGCCAAGCAAGGGGCCAGTGGGGATTTCCGTCATATCGCCAGCCTTCCTGCCCAGGTTGGTTAGGACCAGTAACTTCATGCTGATCAGTGCAGAGCAATTACTCACATTGACTCTAGCTGTCAATAAATAAATTCTGGCTTTTCAGCGGACCTAAATGGAACAGAGATGTTCGATCCCTTACGTAACTCCAAAGATCACATATAGAACTGCACTCCGACGCAATAACGAAACACAGCAAGCCATTGTTGTTTAAACTGTAAAGAACATTTGAGAGCAAATATAATATTGGTCTTGTTTTCTCTCCCGTCTTTGCAAACGGCCTCTTAGTACCTGATCTCTGTGATCGCCATGCCAGAACAACAGCTCTAATACTTTTTCCTGTTTTCCATTTATGCTGAGGTCCAGTTCAAACAGGATCTACTAACAAAATGAAATATTTGTTTTGCAATATTGACTTTCTCTTCAACACTTGAGGGATCTGTTGCGCACAGAATGACATATGGTTTGTTATAATCCGTCTTTGACCCTGTTCGATGTGCTCTGTGTTGTGTTCCTCTGGTATTGTAACCCTCTTTCTTTCATGCTTCACAAGCTTTAATGTGCTTGTTTGCATTCTTTCTCTCCTCTTATCCTTCCCTTCTGCTCTTTTCTTTCTCACCCTCTCTCTCTCTCTCTCTCTCTCTCTCTCTCTGTCTCTCTCTCTACCTCTCTCTTTCTCTCTTCTTCTCTCCTTGTCTCTCTCTTTCTCCTCTTTCTCCCTGCAGCCTGGTCTCCCCTCTGCATCTCCCCGTTTTCTTACTTCAGGCAACTGGGATGTGGCTGAACTCTGTGCCCTGGATGAACAGAGTGGTAAAATGTACGTGAGGAGCACCTTACTGCAAACCTCTGAGCTTCCACCCGAGCAGCACTCAGCATAACGATGAACCACAGATGGCACTTCGTTAATACCCAGCTTCCTAAGTTAGATTTGCATAGACTGTAATTAATTTTTCATGTTTACTCCTCTGATGCACTGTAATAACGATCACATAGAATAAATATAACATTTTGACTAACTGCTTCAAAGTGCATGTCAGTATATTAAAATGTGTGTTGTGTGTGCACAGTTAGAGTTCTGGGAACAGATCCAGCTTAGTGCAGTAGTCTGACTGCATTTCTGTGGCGTCAACAGTAATAGAATAAGAGAAGCAATCCATAATGCCAGAGAGTCGCATCTTATGATTAATCTGTGCAAACTTGTTTTTTTAGAGAGCTAGAATACGAATCCCAAAACCATGTGTTTCTCTGGCACATTTAATATCAAGCAGTCGCATTCATAAAAAGAAAAATCTCGCGCGACTTGCTTTGGAGTTGTTGTAGATGAATGCATTTCACTTTTCAGTCTGAAACTTAGGATCAGAAAGGACAGCACATGGTTAAACTGCCGTCCAGTCAATCAATGGGATGTTCATGGAATCTGTGCACCCTTCATTATACATAACGCAGCTCATCAGGAATTAGGGAATGACACCATTGTCTTTTATCTTGGCTGGATGTGCTACATATTCCACGTCCACACCATGCCTGGGCAATAAGTAACCAGGCGTTTTCAATAGCGGTGTTAGTCCGGAACATTATTAATGGATTATTTATTTATTTTTTCGCCACAATCTTTTATTAGTGCAAAAGCCTTATTACGAATAGCTCCATGGTCTCTATTCCCTCTTTTTGCAGTTATTTCCTGAGCACGGAGGAGTCGAAGCAGAGCAGACACTTATACAGGTGAGCGTCAGTCTCCCTCTTGAAATGTTTAGTCGCATGCTTCAGTCGAAGGCTGGTCCTTTATGTGCATGTACATCCCACAGGTAGTGCACCTTGGGAGACACTGTGCTCATGTGCTCCTTTATGGCGGGTCACTTAAGAAGATCCTCTGGGATCCCCGGATTCTGTGTCTTTGATGCCATGAATTCTGATTGGTGGAGATCTGCTAGCAATATGCAGGACTTTGGCTGAATTGTAACGTTTTGGGGACTTTTTTTTGAAGCAGATGAACTTTCCTCTCTCTGGTGTGCTTCAGGCAGACTGCCCATCTCATTCATTTAACCATAAGGAGAGAAGATCGAGGTGCTAATGCAGGAGTGTGACTCACTCAGATATGGGCACCGTTCTCCACACCATGATTAATGTGTTAAGCCTCTTAGTTTCTAAACCCACAGCATGAGTACGCATTGATTTTTAAAAAATTTTTATTGTGCCGTTCCTATCCAGAGGATGAGATCACAGTGTCACCAGCTCAGTCGTTTTCTGACCAGAGTCCATTTGCTGATTTTACCAGTTTAAACATTTTGCCTTATTGTTGGACGTGTGTGGTTGTCTTGCAGTGTTGAACTTGGAGGAGTGTTCCATCGTTACTGTCTGACCTGTGACCTTTTTGAGAACTGTAGCTTCTTCAGAGCTGAGCTCAGTCCTAACCAGATGTACTTCACACTCTACTGCTTAGGTGGGAAAACACCTAGTAGCTTATATATACATGAAGATACTTGTGCACACCCACACACACACACAATCGCATACACACAAGCCCTGGTGGACACTGTCTTATCTTTCTTCCTGTTCTCTGTAATTTTCAGGTCCAGGGGTTCCAAAGGTCACCATCCACAGCACAAGTGACCCCTCTCGTGAGTGACCTTTGGTTTGCTTTAAACACCTTTAAACACCCGGATGCACTTCTCATTTAAACTAAATGACCCCTAACATTCAAAAAACAAAACATGGGCACTTTTAAATTATGTATCCAGTATTTACATGCATAACTTTGTAAACTAATGTGGGATTAACCAATACGGAAATAGCAAAAAAATAATTTAGGATTAATGGTCTATCCATAAACCAATGTAAGACTCTAGCATGAGAGATTAGGTAATTGTTAACAGCATGGCTCATTTGATACTAATTGATTAGCCTTCATTGAACTGTTGTTGGAATAGCTAGGATCACTGAATTCACAATTCCCCTGATGGGATGTGGTGTTATCCAGCTCTTAAAGTGGATAAGGCACAAAGAAACGATGAAGAACTTGAATCTTCAGCAACTATAATAGCTGTATAGAGAGCATGAGAGTGTTCGTTCTTGAGCTTCTCAAAGAGTGTGAGGCCATTGGTTTACGCACCTCTGTGGTTCATCACATTCTCCCCTTGCACTCTCTCATCAAAGTCGTTTGCAAGCTATAAAACGGAGGACATTTTATGTTTTATACCCAACGCCTATTACATTAAATGCCTCACCCTACTCACTGAAATGTGCATTTGTTTAAGAAATGTATCCGTTAAATTAAATTGGTGTAAATGAAACTGATGCATCACACTGTCAGGATACACACTGGTTGAGGAGAACAGACTCCTAGCAACATCTCTCAGTATGAAGAGGCTTCCAGAGACACTTTATAGCACACTCTCCTCTGACAGCTATGGTAAGGTGATAATCCAGTTGTTTTTTGTCAGTTAATTGTGTGTGTGTTTGTGTGTACTAGACTGTACATATATTTATGTGTATTTCTGTACACTAATTTATGACTGAAAAATAAGGTGAGAGAGAGAGAGAGAGAGAGAGAAAGAAACCGAACCCACTCAGAGGAAACAATTTGCCAGGGGTTTGAATATTGATGAGATTCCAACATGCACTTCTGTTGTAATTCTACACAGGAGCAGGTCCTCTATCCTCTGTTAACTGTTAACTGCCTCTACATAATTCCAGATTTGCATTTGAAGCTCTCCCTGCCTCCAGGGTATGAGGGAAACCTGCACCCCCTCCTCATCATGGTGTAAGCCTGTGCTGGGTCTGATCAACCATAAATCATGTGTATTACAGCTGCCCTCTCAATACACTTCATTATATTGCATGGTTAATTAATGTACTGTAATTGCTTCAGCATTGACTTAGATGAGTAATAAACTTTTAGGGTAATCAGGAGATTTTGACCTCATTTGAAACATGTTAATCATTATATTTCTTTAACTGTTATAGTTTGCTTTGTGTATGGTACTGTCTTCACAGTTGCTTCTTCTCAATCCTGTATTAACCTCTCCTTTGTCATAGTGGCGAGAGTCCAGGATCTCAGTCGGTCACAGAGGAATTTTCCCTGAGCTGGCCACAGGTTTTGTCGAGTCTGCACGGCGTGGCTTTGGTTTGGGTGGACAGAAGAAGCAAAATGTCCCTGGACCAGAGAACGAACGCTCCTGACCCCCACAAACTAGGTTCACTCCGCATTAAAGAACACCTGGGGGTAGTAGAGTGAGTGTTGCTTCAATTACTGTTGTAATGCCAAGTGACATGGTACAGCTGGAACAGATGTGATGATGGACTAGATTTATATATTGCTTAGATTTATTTGACAAGTTCTTTTGAAATAGCTGGGGTTTTTTTTTTTATTAATGTGATGTTTATTCAAGGAAATTAATGTTTCTCTGTCTAGGTTAAAAGGGCTTTTTCACTTCCTAAATCCTATGGATGTTTTTTGAGTTTAGCCTTGTCTTCAGGAGAGCATTATCAAAATCTCTGGTGTTAGAAAGGGCTCTGGCTGCGTTTTGTTTAGGCACTCTTCAGGAGGTCATTCTTTCTGGGGTTTAAAAGAATCCACTTTTTTGCCCCAAAAAATCATTTAGATTTGTTTTAGAGCAGTTGAGGTGCTTCCGTAGGCTTCAGCCTCCAGTCACCATCGTCAGTCACGTCATTAGTAAATATAAATGAGTCAGATCTGTTGGCCGAGCATTGCTTCACAGACAACATGGCACGGTTTATATCGTAAGTGAATTCTTTTCAGACAGTACTGTCTTAGAGCTTCTCTGGAAAGGAAATTTTCATCTCATCCGTCCAGAACTTTATCAGCGTTTAATGTACTTTTTTTTTTTTAATCAAACTGTAAACAGCGACCTTTGAACCTTCCTCATTACTAAAGGTTTTCTTCATCCTCTTCCGAAGACTTATTATTCGTACCGTGAGAACATCATAAGTACATATTACTCATTACATACAGACTCATATTAGTGCTTTATCTGTAGTTCTACTCAGCCCCTTAAACAGCCTCTTAGCTTTGTTTATATAAGTATTTTTGTTTATATGGGCCAAACATGGTACAGTATCTGCCAGAATTACATGTTTATCAGTATATACAGTACATGGACGTGTGCGCACTGGGACGTAAACCCATGACCTTGGTCTACCAATATGATGTTCTGCTCTGCTTGGTAGGGCATAGCAACATATGGTCCTCTCAACACAGAGAAACAACAGACTGCACAAAAACAACTGGTGCTTAGTGCAGGATGTGTTTTGTGATCTTAATCCAAACTCAGACTGCATCGCAAGTCTATCTTGAACAGTTTACCTGAAAGGGAAGAAACATTGGAGCTGAAACACCAGCATCCCTCCAGCTCCCTGCCAGGAAACCTGCAGCCACTGAATCTGAATTACAGTTTCATATTATCCAAACCATGAATTCATTCTATTAGATCCCGATGCCTCTGATCACCTACTATCTGAAGAGCAGAAACATTTAACCAAAGGCCTAACTAAATAAATAGATTTTTTGCTGAAACGAAAAGATGTGGATAGGAAGGTCATTCCATAGTTGGAGGCTTTGTAAGGAAAAAATTCATGACCCTGCTGTAATATTCATAATTCTAGGTGCTAACAATGACTCTGAACATGACGGAAGCAGCTCTCTACAGCACCTCGCCTTACCTCCCCATCCCCGCTGTAAGAGAGCCATCTGCAAACTAAATCAGACATCCATCTTTATGATTGCTGCAGCAGTTATTGGTGTGGATAATGTACAGGAGTGGAGATAGTTACAAACCCTGCAGGAAGATAACTACAGAACACGTGTCCTTTACCCCGACAATGGATCTATTAGAAAAACAACTGTCCAACCTACAACATTTTGATCTAAGTTAAATTACAGTGTAGCTTCTCAGCGGGATAGTTTTAAAAGCAGATGAGAAATCGCCCCAGAGAAGACAAGCATGGGTCGTTGTAATAGAAAGATGTTTTAGCACCAGATTCATTAAAGTAAAGCATAAATTTAACTAGTAACCAATGTAATGTGAATAAAATGTGTGTGTGTGGGGGGGGGGGGGGTATTATCAAAATATCTGGTGTTAGAAAGGGCTCTGGCTGCGTTTTGTTTAGGCACTTATATCAACATCCCTATGGTGGCCATGAAGATGCACCATGCTGCAAATATACAAAGCATATTCATCAAAATATCTGCATAAGGTAGGGCAGGTCCTCAGTAGGACTGTCCTGTGAGTGCTCCTACTTAGGAACCTTAGGAACCTTTCCGAATTCGTGTTGCGTTCATGAATTTGTTTCGCGCTTGTGAAACGTAGTGCTTGTGTTGTCATTTTGATGAATATTCTTCGTGTATGTGTGGCACGATGGGACATCTTGGCCACCGTAACATCCACACAGTAAGGCATTATTGTGTTGGTCCAAACTGCGAGTGGTACAAACATGAAATAGCATCTTGGCATCATATTAACTTAGCTGTAGCTTAGCAATTTTTTTTTTCTAGATGGAAGAAGGCCTGTGTTAGTAATCTGACCTATATGTGCATCAAACATGATTAGAGTGAGGACTGAAGGTGGGGTTTTTCATAGCTATGCCTGATACAGCTGAAAAGTCATTGAGATTTCATATATAATTGGAGAACTTGCTTCTAGGACCCTTTAAGTAAAATCACTTATTTTTTGTCTAAAGTAAGTATTAGGAAGTTACTTAACAACCAGGTTTTGATGCCCTGTACACACTCTTATTATTAAACTGGTGTCTAGGATTTGATTTGATTGATTCAATTAATTTAATTGTTAAATTAAATTCCATTTTTTTAATCTTTACAGGTGGCTGACCCAGTTGCCTTACATTGATGGAAGAAGAGTTGCTCTTTATGGAAAGGTGCTTTTTTAAAAAAAATTTTGTAAGTATGTTTGCACCCCATTGAAAGACTGTCTGGTGTAATGCACTTTGATTTGTTTTTTTAACAGGGATTTGGGGGCTATTTAGCCTTGAAGATCCTTAGAGCGACTGAACAGATGTTCAAATGCTCGGTTGTCATGGCCCCGATCACGGACTTCAAACTTTACAGTGAGTTTCCGCTCCACAACTTCACCACATGGTCAAAGTTGTATCCGATTTCTTCAGCTGTCCTGCGCTCAGTCCGTGAGTAACCCCACGTCCTTTTCAGGTGCGTCCTTCTCAGAGAGGTACCTGGGCCTCCCTGGAAAGGAGGAACATGTCTACATGGTCGGTCACATGCTCCTACTGTTTTCATCTTCTTTGCTCTTGTGAACTTGAAGGATGTGAATGAGGTCAGTCTGATATCAAAACCTTTTATTTTGCAGGCTGCCTCTTTGCTGGAAGATGTCCACAAATTAAAAGATCGAAACTTTCTCCTACTGCACGGCACTGCAGATGGTATGTTTTGCGATCAGAAATGAAAAAAGCCAAAATCTAGAGCATTTATGTTAGTGATTGGAAATCTGGTGTGTGCATGTGTATATATGTGTGTGTGTGTGTGTGTGTGTGTGTGTGTGTGTGTGTGTGTGTGTGTATCCAGCCCGTGTACATTTCCAGCACAGTGCTGAACTGCTCAGTCGTCTGGTGAAGGTGAAGGCCAACTACACCCTGCAGCTGTACCCGGATGAGGGCCACACCCTTCGGGAAGAGCGCAGTGTCCAGCACCTCCATCGCTCTCTCCTTCACTATCTGCACGACTGCCTCAAACATGACGCCCTCATCGCTGAAGAGGAGGAAGAAGAGGAGGAGGAGGAGGAAGACTGAAATCACGCGTAGCTCCCACAGTTCTCAAAAGAGATTCATTGGACAAGTGTCTCTCTTCTCATGTGAACCCAGGGCACAGCTGAAGTTGTTGTATTTAGCCAATGGAAAGGGAAAAGGTGTGGCAAACCAACCAACCAACCAACCAACCAACCAACCAACCAAGCAAACAACCAACCAACCAACCAACCAACCAACCAAACAAACCAGCCCTGCTGCCACTTATAGCAACAACAAACCCTCTGTCAGACCATCACCATTAAGTCTTTCACACATTTATGTCCCATGTGTCCTGGGTTTCTGAGACAAACACATCAGTTCTGCTTCATACCACATTCCATATAAGGGCACGTAAAGTCGAAGAGCATGATCCAATCAAACTTGTTTTGTCAGTACAGAGGCAGTGTGGCACTGAACATCAGCTAAATCCTTACAGTGACACTCTGTGGCAAAGTAATGCCACTGCCTTAAAAGGAACGTAAACTACATAGAACACAGTTAAGAATCACTGTCATAACCTCTCATAATATCCGTAGTGTTTTCCATGGTGCATTTAAGGTACATTTAACTGAACAGAAAGCTACAATATGTTTGAACCTAGTTCCGTCTATGCATGACAAGATGGCTGCATGGTAAAATATGACTTTTTCATTGCGTGCCAACCGTAATCAGTACGTTCACTTTCTACATGAAGAAAATCCACTAGAAGCCCCGTAATGTCAGCTTGTACACTGTATGACAGATCCATGACTCGTTTTCAAAGTATTTGAATGCTTGCAAATATCCCTGTGTAAAGGTCCAAGAGGCAATATCACAACTTGTGCATTAATCTGCATGTAATGCAGTGCTTTCCAAAAGCCTCAATATGTTGTCATAGAGACATAACATGTGTCAATATGTTTTTTATAAAAGGTTTAACTAACAAAGTCTTTTAGGCTATTGCTATACTATGGTTTTGAAAAGATCAACAATTACCTATTTTGGTTCCGGACATTTTAAAAATCAACAGATTAAACAATAGAAATATTTTAGGCTATTGCTGTACTATGGTTTTGAAAGAATTAACAATCATCTATTTTGGTCCCAAACATTTTTTAAACAAACAGATTAAACAATAAAGTTACAATAAAGTGAATGAAACTAAATGGTACAAGCCCACAAAGGTCTCATTATTCCTAATTAACATGGTTTATCAACCAGGATCTCTACCTGTGTAGTCTACCTGTTGGGCTGATTTACATCTACCTGTTGGGCTGATTTACATCTGCCTAGTGAGATGATTTACATCTACCTGTTGGGCTGATTTACATCTGCCTAGTGAAATGATTTACATCTACCTGTTGGGCTGATTTACATCTGCCTAGTGAGCTGATTTACATCTACCTGTTGGGCTGATTTACATCTGCCTAGTGAGATGATTTACATCTACCTGTTGGGCTGATTTAC
>JAOXYF010000021.1:6766881-6805265 GCA_028565775.1 Sternarchorhynchus goeldii
ACCTGTTGGGCTGATTTACATCTGCCTAGTGAGATGATTTACATCTACCTGTTGGGCTGATTTACATCTGCCTAGTGGGCTGATTTACCTGGTGGGCTGATTTACTTCCTATGCCTTGGTGAATTCCAGGAGCATTCGGGCATCTCCCATGAAATGTAATAGCAACCATAAACCATAAAGAGTATTAACCATGTGAGGAGAAAACGCACCATAATAAATTCAGCAATAAGGCATACAGTGTCCACTAAATGTCACACACATAAAGGGATGTCTGCCCTATAGGTGTGGCTAAAGCACTGTCATAACATGTATGAACAGTTGGGAATAATGTTAGTGTTCATGTTTTGTAACAGTTACATTGAAGCTGAGTGAATGTAAGCTGGGTTGTTCTCTGATTTATCTGTACTTTGAGCAAAGCCATATTGGAAGACAAATGGAACCCATTAACTGAATCTCTTGAAGTAATTCTACTCTGTTAGTATAAATTTTGTGTTTCATCAAACTCAACAAAGCAGCAGAACATTAGGTAATTCTGGTCAAATGTTTTAAGTAATCGAGTACAGCATTAATACTCATAAATGTTTGAGTATTGTGACACAATGTATTTAAACTGTGTCAGTGGCATGGAAAACCAAGGAGTATAATAACATTTGTCCCTCTGAACACACAAGGTGTATAATAGTATTTTTCCCTCTGCATTGCACAAAATGCAACTAACAAAGTTTTGTTTACATAATCTGTGGAATATTTTTCTATAGTAAATGTTTACATAAACTACAGCGTATTAGTGCATACATACACATATTTATACTAATATATAGATGCATTTAGGTAATTAAAGACTTGCACAAAGTACAGGACCTGCCACAGTCCAAAGTAATTGTGATACAGTTGGTCATACATGATACAGTGGCCTGTGAGGTTCAGATTTATATATGTCATCCCTGTTTCGTATCCTCAGCAAGAGACTTAATCATTTTAACTATCTCCATTTCTGTCTTGATATTTTTAGGCATACAGTACTTTCTTACAGTCACTGTGTGAATTAACTGGTATTATTTCAAAATTCTTTACAATTGGAAATGACATTTCAGACTACATCACTATGATATTGACACAGATAAACTCCTGTAAATGTGAAACATATTGCATGAGGTCTGTTTGGTCTGAGTGTCCTTCAGTCTTGATGTCTGTTTTTGAGAACCCTTTTCCAATAAAATCTTAAATATTTGTGTACATTGACTTGTGAACATTTAAACACATTTCCTTTGATTGGAGTAATATTCATTTTATTAATGTAATATTTTACCAATGGAAACAGGCAACTTCTTTTTATGAGCATTTCAGATATCTTGTAACTTCTACACACTCTTGTGTACACGTTCATTTGAGCATAAAGCAGGAATATAATGCCACAAGTCTAATTCTACAAAGGATGTCAAACATCCAGTGCCAGACCAGTAGAGCTTCACATAAGGCTCTGCCCATAACCATACCAGAAACTGCATCATCATAAGCTCTTCACAGGAGTGTTTGACTGAATGAAGCCTAACACCCCTACATCAGGCATCCCAGACAAACCCCTTTCCAAGCTCACATACAAACTCTTTAAATGTGATCCCTAACTTATAACCCCATGAAACCTTTGTCAGGTTTCTCAACGTAAGAACTGAATTAACAGCTCAACTATTGATGTATATTAGTGGTGGTTTAGGCTTCTTAAAGCATTGTGTAATGATGGAACTGCAGGAGATCATTTGTGCACTGTAAAGAAACAAACATTTGATAAACAAACAAAAAACATGAATCTAATGCAAGTCAGGCAAGTTTATTTATACAGAACATTTTATATACAAGGCATTCCAAGGAGTTTTACAAATACTTGTTTAAAAAAGCTTAATTAAATATGAGCAATCAAGAAAACAAAATTATGGAATGAAAAATCAAGTAATGAACAGTTAAATTAAAGCACGATGCTTCCACATGTTTAGTCCAAATGTCTCAGAGACCTACTGGGATTATACTCTGAGTATATAAAAAATTTATTCTAGACTTAAATGCAATGATTTATAGACTATTAGCGCTTCAATATTTATTCTATAACTAACTGGAAACTAGTGTAGAAATGTTTGAACTAGAGTCACATTCTATGTTCTCTTTGTCCTTGTTAAACTCTTGCAGCAGAATAAACTGTAGCTGTTGAATGGTCTTCTTTTGGAAGGCCAGTGATTAGATCATTACTGTAGTGATCTGGAAATAAAAGCATGGAGAAATTTCTTTAGGTCTTGTTGGGACATTAACCCTCTGATTCTAGCTATATTTTAAAGATGATAGACGTGAATCTATTAGAACAGAATTTTTGGAATGTCTTAAGATTTTTTTTTACTCTTTTTTTTAGATCATTAGATTTAAATATATGCCGATGAAGGACCTCTCTCTCTATATATAAATATACTAAAACGTTTTACATGGGAAGACATTGCAAGGCTAATATAACGTTTCTTAGTTTAGATTAAACTTTTCTCATATCCTACCATTTCAAATAAAAAAATTAAAAGGCATAAACGCCCTTTTCTTGGGTGTGTGTGTTACAGTGAAACACGATGTAAACGTAATCAGGATGAGTTCCTTTCTCCGCTGATCGTGCAGTTTTCTTTTTTCCTCTGGCATTTCCTAGTACACCTATTACACCAAATGCGATTGGGTTCGATGGGGTTGAACCAATCATATTAAAAAGCGAAGAACCCAACTACCAATCAAACTGAGCTATACGACGAGTCTAGCGAATAATGTTGCGCTTCGCGGTTTCCTTTTTACCAGGCCCCAACCAATCCAAGCCGCGACTACATTTGGGCCCGAGTCCCTTTTTCAACCTTCACTACGATCACAGTATCAAGAGGGGCACCTTCAACCAGTTCCGTTGTACACCGGCAGCGGATTGATTAATAGTAATTACTAATATTTCTATATACGTAACAGCATTATGTCCTTTCTTACTATTAGCAGGTTAGCCCCAAGGCTTCTTAATTCAAAGGTAAGAATTCTTAACTTGACCTGAAAAAGACTGATAACCTGGCGAACCGAGTAGGTAGATATCTAGCTAGCTCGATAAGCTTCCTTGTAGTTTAACCTTTTAACACCAAATTGTAGCTAATGGTAGGTTTTTGTGCTTTGACAAAGGTAGTTAGTTGACTAGCTAGCAGACTGCCGGATAGTCAACTCTACAAGATAAAACAGTTTGCAGAAAACTAAAAGTAGGCGGCTACTGCTGATGATCTAGCTAGCGAGCTAGCTCTTTCAAACAGCTGGTTAACTAGCTACCTATATGCAGCCATGCTTTCAAAGTTCTTCTGCAGTAGCAGATGGTCAGTTACTCGATGTGGTACATTAGTCAGGTGTGCGTAGTAACGTATCATTTATCTAGCGTTAGTCTTTTGTTCTGCAGCAAGCTAGATGTCGAGAAAAGCTAGGTAAAGTTAGCTAGGATATCATAGCTAGCTGCATTTTGTTACATGAGGGACAGTGAGCGATGTTTGACACAAAGCTAGCCAGCCAAATGCAAAGGTCCAGACTGGTCACTATTTATACAGAGTCTATCCCTTATAAAATTTGCACCTTTGCATCCTTAGTGTTCTTAAAATTGACACATTAATATTGTCGCTTATGGAAACTGACATGACCTTCCTTACCGAAGAGATCAACCCCGGCTAACTGCCAACTCATTGCGTTGCCGAGGGTATTTGATTCCAGAACAGAAAGAGGCCATGCTATGGTTCTTCAGAAGCCCTGTCTTTAACCAAACAGAGCTGCACTTCGTTCAGTTGGCGTAAGTTCGGTGAGATTCCAGAAGAGAATTTGTGCGCTTCGAGAATTCCTCCAACTCTCCTTCTGCATGAGTGTTCATGGGTGCTAGGACATTACATTTACATTGCTAGGTGCTAGGACATAACTTACAACATAATCCTTATAATACGTTTTATTGAATATGACCCCATTTAACGTATACTCATTGTGTTTTAAAAATAATGTTAACACAAAAGGATTGCAAATACTCATTGTGGGGAATTAAACAAAACCCGTCAAAGTCTGGTAAAGTAATTCCTATGTCACAGCAGTGTCGCAGTACTTCTGGTTTAGAGAGATCCATGACTATATCCACATCTATTATTGTATCCACATATACTATTACATATATCCATTTATTATTGTGGTGGTCATGTTTAGTTAGATGAACAGCTCTTAAAATGAGTGACAAGGTAACCTGGGTGACCCCCCCCCCCACCCCATAAATAAACAAAAATCTTTGATCAATGCTTTGTGACCTGCCTGTAATAGAGATGAATATGCATTATGGTTATTGTTTGAACCTTTATGCATAACAGATTCTGTTCTTACTTTCCATTCCTCTGTTCACTTTGCTTCCACTGAGGGGAGAATTGAATTTCTGATTATGTTAATTGAGGACACTGAGAATATCTCCTATGATTGTTGTTCCAGAATATAGTTACCCATCTGTAATATATAGTTAGCCATGGCTTTGCAGGGTCATACATGTTTTGCTAAATGTTCTTTTAAGTAGTAAAATGATTTAGGTGTTGAGAATGCTGCAGTCCATGGTTTTGATGTATTTTTGTTTAGTGTGCCATAATTTTCCCTTTTCTGACTTCTGGCCTGGAAAAATAACCTTTATTGGTCTGTGAACTGTGCCTGTATACAGTAAAAACAGCTCTTAAGGGTAAAACAGTAAATGACGTTGCAGTAAGGAAACTTGGCTGGTGACTGGCAATACTTCAGATGCAGTCTCTTGCATTTTGAACACCTGACTCGGGGTACCTTGTGTTCTGATAGCAGTCTACGTTTTATTTTTAAACTTTTATGTTGAAGTCATTTATGGGAATTGTTTTATCCATGTCTCCTTCAGATTATTTGGTACATTTTCAATTCTTATAGTTCATTTTGGATAATAAATTGGATATCAGAATAGAAAGGTCCTCTGCAATTGTCATTGCTCGCTTTTAACCTGGCGACTTTTGTGACATCAGTTTGCCATCTGTTTCAGAGTGTTTAATCTGAGGTTTCCCAGAGTTTCCTCAATTGTCCTCTTGTGCTTTTTGTGAATGACCACAGTCGCCATGGTTTCATCTCTTTGTAGTTTCCCACCAGCATTATGACATCACTAGGGACATCCTGCCGTTTTGGACATGTCTGTCCCTCGTCTGTCATGCTGCGACGGGTATTTGACCAGAAGCTTGCCGAAGGTCATTGAGAATTTAACATTTGTTTCGGTACTGTAGGCTATAGGTGTGGAGGGGTTCTTTGTCGTGGGTCCTTTCAATTCTGGCTGATAGAATTTGCCTTGCAATGGTTTTCAAGGTCACTGGACCTAGTAGATGGTGCTGTGATAAGACTAGTCCCCTCTGGTTATTTTTCCCTCCAGCTTGCCCTTTCAAAAAAACAACTAACGATATAGTTTGGCAAAAGAGATGGTGGTGGGGGAGGTTATATGCAAAGGCGCATAAATTACGACATAAAACAGACCAAAATATATGTCCTTGAAACACCAACCACTGCAGGTTATGCTCACAGTGGAATTCATTGTTGTGGTAATCCATTTGTCTAATCTGTTCGATTATGATATGTGGGTACAGCAGGGCGGCTAATGGGTTTTTTTTTTTTTTTTTCCTGCTTTAGTTCACACGGTGTCATTAAACGGTCATGTGATTCAAAGTCACTCTGCACACAGATCAGTAGAAGCTTCTGGGTCTGTTGCATAAGCTTCCCCATCTGAACTGACGTCTGTCTCTCCTTCGGTATGGAAGTGCGGGTGATTTAAATGCAGTCGACCTCAGAGTAGATCATATTGCACAAAGCGTCAGTCGACAACGCATGGCCCGACTCTGGCCGGCGTTATTCCAGTGCGCAAGATTTTGCACCCAGTATCAATTGTGGTAAGGCCCCAAGAAGCTTGTGTTTATTTAGGTACTGGTTATGTTTAGCCCCCCCGATGGAGGGTGTGTGTAGGGTTTCAGAGCTCTGACCTGTGAGAGATGACCATTGCAAAGGGACCTACTGGCCTGGGTGCAAGAATGTGTTTCCCTGTGCACCATCAGTCTGTGCGGTTCTGGTGTACTTTAATCCAATTAAAAATTCGACTCTTCACTTCTACTGAAGTTTTGTGGGGGGTTTTGCATAGTTCAACTCTACTGTATTTAATGGGCTATAATTTACAATGTAGAAAAGTAGCTTATTTCTGTTCTATACCAGATCTGGGCCTGGTTTCCCAAAAGTAATGTGCTAAGATCATTTTAAATGAGGGAGAGAGAGTGCTGAGAGCAATACTGGCTCTACCACTTAAAGATGATCTTTGTGTTGCAATGCTTTTGGGAAGCCCAGCCCTGATGGGGTGTTCAGTAGATGGGTCCACATGGTCACTTTGTATTCCAATTACCAATGCAGGAAAAGTCCTGGTGCTACCAGTGCTTGAACTGTCCTGGTCTTCTCAGTTGCGGTATTTGCAGCAGCATGAGAAGAAAAGTCTCATTTCTTCTTCCATAAGTATTGCAGAGGTGAACAGTCTGCTGGACTCGGGTTCTGAGCTGGAGCTCTTCAGTCATTCTGAAATGACTCATCTCAAGCTTTAGATTAGGAGATAACTGTGAGTGGGCAGATTGGCTGCCCTTCCCCTTTTTTTTTGCGCAACATCAGTAAGCATGTGATTCGTATCCGACACCGTGGAATTCCACAGCCTGACGCTGACCCGTACAGTTTGCCCGGGTCTCAGGAAACCCTTGAGGCGTTTCCCTGACGCGCTGTCGTCCTGCGTGCCGTAGGTCTGGTTTTGTGGCTTGGTTGCAGACCTCAAGAACGCAGGTTACAGTTCTGTGTTCTGTTCTGTGTTGTGGTGAAACATCTGTAGAGCAAGATGCCTTTAAGCACCTCAGGGTTTTATTATATTTGCCATGATGCAACAACCAAACTATTTATTACGGAAAAAAAGAACCCCCTATAGGTTGCTCCTCCCACCTAACCCCCCCCCCCCCCACACACACACACACACACACACACAGTGCCTTCGATGTGCATCTCTATATGCCATTGCATAAACCCAATCTGAGTTAATAACTCTGACATGACACAACTAACCTAGACGGTTGCGCACATTCCCAGTTATTTAATCGAAGTCATGTTTACATGTTGTCATGTATCCTACAACGTATGTATTTATTAAACTAAAACTTTATTTTGATGCATGAATATAACATTGGTAATATATTTTGAAGAATACCCGATTATTAAAATTTGGTTAATTGTGAAATATTGTTGATTTTTAATGGTTCTTTTCAGTGCATCAAGGATAAATGTGTTATTTTTGTTTGGGATCTGTTCTCTCCTCCTTTACCCAAATGAGAGGAATATTAATCATTAGCGTAGCAGTACTTGAATACACAGGAATGAAGGTCGATATATCTGTTATGTGATTGCATAAATGTTCCCTTTCAAGGTGCAGATGCAGTAATCTGTCTCCTCATGCTCAGCTCTGCTATTTCTCGTTTCAGCATGGTCTGTGCGTTTTATAATTCCAAGAAGTAACATTTTCCTGCGTTTTTTGTTGTTGCCCCTCAGAATGCAGCGTGCATCGTCGTGGCGACCAGAAACGCCAGCGCCTCCACGGTGAGTATCCCAGAGGCGGACGTACCGGGATTACACCACACTCTGGTTCAGAACCGCTCGTTTACACTGGGTTAGGGTGCATGACGGGTTTAGTTTAATGTTTGTTTACTTTTCTGTTTTCTAGTTACCCAACCTTTTTCTCCTCGTCACATGTCTGTACCTCTAATGTGCAAGGGTCAAAGGTCTTTAGTTGACTCAAGCGTTTCCTTTTTTTTTTAATTGTTATTAACTTTAAATTCCTCAAAAGGCTTTTGTTGTGTAAGCAGTTAAATGAATTTAGACTGTTCTGACTGTTTAACCTCTTGACCTTTGCAGAATTTGAAAGATGTCTTGGCAGATCTCATCCCCAAAGAACAGAGTAGGATTAAGAACTTCAAACAGCAGCATGGAAAAACGACCATCGGCCAGATCACTGTGGATATGGTGAGACGGTGTAAATATTTCAGTATAAAAACAGACATCCGTGTGATCGAAACAATTAGATATTGGCGCTCAACGAAGATACGGCAGGCCAGTCAGAAATGATCGACTTGAATTAATTTAGTGTAAACATGCGTAAAAAAAAATGAAACGGGTAAACTTGTAACCAAAGCCAGGAGTCACACCCAGCACGTTTGTTTACAGATGAGCTAATCAGCCTCGGTCCTGTTCATTAAGATGGTATGTTAGCAGTGTAGCTGGTTGTTTTCGTTGCCATAACTTGGACACAGCCTGTCTGATGTATTGGAGCATGTGTACGGTGAGTAATCAGACCACTACGCCTGTCATGCTGTGCTGTGGGCTCAGTTGCCTTTTGCAGCTCACCACAATTTACAAAATGTGGGTCAGTTGCATTATTTTGTTGTCGTTTTGAATGCTAGTTGTTTTATACATCTCCGTTGTTCTGGGTTTACTGGTCTGTGTAGTTTATTTGCGGGTCACAGTATGTCCAGTTACAGTGGAAAAACTGCAGGGAATTAAGACTTGGTTTGTTTACACGAGCTCTTCTTGCATCTAAATGCTCGTGAAATTGTTTAGATGCTTTGCTTGCAGAAGTTGCAATACTCACAAATGCAAATGAGCATCGTGTAGCCACTAACACTAAAAACACTTCTAGATATCCTGTAGATATCATTTAAATGCATTCACTTTCACTGGTTTCTACCTCTCTTTTAAAGATCGCACAGAAAATCTTTAATTGGGAATGTTGTCTTTAAGTGGGAATTGTTAGTAGAGTGATATGGAAGATTATTTCATATAAAGAGTGCTTTCACACTCAGGGGTGACTAACCTTTCACTCTTTGTGCTGCTTGCTTCACATGTCAGGTTACATTTCAGGCCATTGGGTCAGAATGTGTAAGCATCTCCAGCATTCTGCTCTGATTGGCCAGCTTGTGTTTCCAGGGCAACACAGTTCATGGAGTGATGGGTCCACACAGATAGCTGTCTACTCTTAAGCAGAGTGATTTTTGGGAGCTCTTATGGTCGTCATAGCAGTCTATCCTCCCAGATTGTTGTGTCAGGTTGTGTAATTATAATAATAACACGGTGCACAAGAGTACTCGCCTGTAATGTTAATTACCTTGAAGCATGTAGTCTTGGTATTGAGTATATTTATTGTATAAAAACAGTTGAATGTTTAGTTGTTGTATTTAGAATTTGCATCCCAGCTTTGTGTGTGTGTGTGTGTGTGTGTGTGTGTGTGTGTGTTTCACACAGGTCTACGGAGGAATGCGGGGAATGAAGGGCTTGGTATATGAGACTTCAGTGCTGGATCCAGATGAAGTGAGTGCTATGTCATAATTTGTGGAATGAATAAACTTTGCATTAACCCTCAAACACTAAAATAGAGTATCCAGGTCCTTTAGCTAATCTGGATCAATAATTGACCCCATAATTGATTCAGATTGATTTACTGTGCAGAGCTTCTTAACCTCATTCAGATGAATGTGAGCACCCACCAATCCTGTGTGTCCGTTTACTCCTCCTTCTTCAGGGTATCCGTTTCCGTGGCTACAGCATTCCCGAGTGTCAGCAGCTGTTACCAAAAGCTGCAGGTGGTGAGGAACCTTTGCCTGAAGGACTCTTCTGGCTTCTGGTCACGGGCCAAGTACCTACTGAGGAGCAGGTGAGAAGGGCCTGCTCACATGACCAGCACCCGAGTGTCGTGCCGAAGTTCTTCGGTTCTAACGTCCGTTTTCTGGTTGTTTGGCTCGTGTAGATCACAGCCTTGTCCGTGTTCAGGACCTGTTTAGAACATAGGTCCATTCATGTTTGTCATTTCAGATTTGTTTTGAATAGATGTTGAACTCTGTCAGGTCTACATTGAACACTTGGAAACAACCGGTAACCATGGTTGCCGTCTGAGAAGCTAGCGCCACCCTAACCCAGACCTGCCCTCCCGTCCGCAGGCCAACTGGTTGTCTAAGGAGTGGGCTAAGCGTGCTGCCCTCCCCTCTCACGTGGTCACCATGCTGGACAACTTCCCCACCAACCTTCACCCCATGTCCCAGTTCAGCGCCGCCATCACGGCCCTGAACAGCGAAAGCAGTTTCGCGCGCGCCTACTCCGAGGGCGTCCATAAGAGCAAGTACTGGGAGGTGAGTCTCGGACGACAGGCGCGCGGGCTGCGTTTACCAACCCTCGCCGTTCCCTCACTGAACCCTCTCTGCTCTAGTTTGTGTACGAGGACTCCATGGATCTGATCGCCAAGCTCCCGTGCGTGGCCGCGAAGATCTACCGCAACCTGTACCGCGAGGGGAGCGGCATCGGGGCCATCGACTCCAACCTGGACTGGTCGCACAACTTTACCAACATGCTGGGCTACAGTGAACCCCAGTTCACCGAGCTCATGAGGCTGTACCTCACCATCCACAGGTGACGGCTCACGCGGACCGCGGTGGTGGTGGGGGGGGTTGGACGGTCGCTAGAGTAGCTAGAGGTTCTACTTAAAAATTTGTTATTGGTTTTTTGTTATCAAGATTGTATGGAGCCACTGCTTTCATTCAGAACTTTTAAGAATGTAGCGAGACAGCATCTCAAGAAGACACTGCCTTAATGATCTACAGACACCTGTCTGTCCACTGCGGTTATTTCTCATTGAGTCATTTGACATGGTCATTCTCCTCTAGGTTCTTTGGGTCATTCTCCTCTAGGTTCTTTGGGTCATTCTCCTCTAGGTTCTTTGGGTCATTCTCCTCTAGGTTCTTCTTACCTTCCATCTCTTGTACCTGATCAATAAGCCCTCAGTAATGTTAGTATATGAAAGATCTCCTGGTATTTTGAATATTATACGGTTCATTGAAAGCCGCGTGCCTGCACGCGTTCATGCGTTTTCTCTCTCGTTTCAGTGATCATGAGGGTGGTAATGTCAGTGCCCACACCAGCCACCTGGTGGGCAGTGCGCTCTCTGACCCTTACCTCTCCTTCAGCGCTGCTATGAACGGCCTGGCCGGACCCTTGCACGGCCTGGCCAATCAGGTACGAACGTAACCTCCCTCCTCTTGAAAAACCAACCCAAGTGTTTATCAGTGTTGCTAAGAGCAGCGTGGGTGTGGTCCAGCGTTCACACTCGCAGCCTGCTATGCCATTCAAACGCTGAATATAAAGGAACGGGCAGGGAGAACTGGAATCATACAGCCATACATGTACAGACATAAAAGTGGGGATTTAGCAAACAATCCTGAATTTCTTGCAAAAGACATACCTCATTCACAAGTGCTGATGGAATGTTTTTTTATTGTTTATATGATGAGAAGTAAACTGTAGGTGTCGGTGGACTGTGGAAAGAAGCAGAGACTCACTGAATAACTGGGTTTAATAATAACTGGTCTTAGCACTGATTACCTCTGGGTGTTCCTGTATTTAACACCAGTACATCTTATCTAAAGTCTTCTTACCTTTACATTGTTCTTCCAACCTATTCAGTGTTATGTGTTATTAAACGCGCGTTATAACGTCTTTCGGAACGCTTTCTGCGTGTGAAGCTTGCATGTCCTTTCGTGTCCTCCAGGAGGTGCTAGTGTGGCTAACGGCCCTGCAGAAGGAGTTGGGTGGTGAGGTGTCTGACGAAAAGATGAGGGATTACATCTGGAACACACTCAAGTCTGGCAGGGTGAGAACACGCACACGCACACTGAAACATCTAAAACTTTAATCCTTCGAGGGGGAAAAAAGCATCTCTCAGACTAATAATTAATTATTAAGTAACACAATTTATTGCTGGCCAAACATGCGCAGGAAACACTCCACACTTGAGTCACATCTCAGCACTTTGAGCAAATGTTGCCTATAGCATCTAAAAGCGTTTACTGGGCTAAATACACCAGCCAAACGAAGCTTTACACTTGACACATCAGCTTCAGTTTGGTTTAGCCAGGTGTGAGGGACATGTCTTGGATGCAAACTTAATTTCAGAATAATTCTAAGATCAAATAAAACGTAATGTTTTATGCATGTGTACGCTGAGCATCTCCCCGCACGTCTCCACGCTCTCGTGCGAGCAGGTGGTGCCAGGCTACGGACACGCTGTGCTGAGGAAGACGGACCCTCGCTACACGTGCCAGCGCGAGTTCGCTCTGAAGCACCTCCCCAACGACCCCATGTTCAAGCTGGTGGCGCAGCTCTACAAGATCGTACCCAATGTTCTGCTGGAACAGGGCAAGGCCAAAAACCCATGGCCCAATGTGGACGCCCACAGCGGTGTGCTGCTGCAGGTGAGGGCCTGCTAGGTGTGGGTGGGTGGGTGTGTGATTTTCAGTTGGGGTTTGAAACTAAGGATTATAAATCAATTGGTCAACAGTACTTTTACCTCAGCATGTGTGTACAGACAAACTTTTGATAAAATATTTAATCCTTTTTTAAGTTGGTATACTACACACTACATGAGGCTTTTATCAGCTTATAATATATGGTTAATTATCAAACAATTGTTATTTATTTATTTTTACTCGAATCGTCAGAGTATTTGAAGCCTGTAAAATACTATTCAGCCTAGCCCAAATTTCTAGTATTTGTTACACATTTTTAAAAAAATCCTTACTTTATTTATTTATTTATTTGTAATAAAAGTTACCCTAGCCCAGATGTGTACCGCGTTATCAGAGTTAACAGGCCCGTTTGCTGACGCTGCCCATCTCTGTATCTGTTTTACACAGTACTACGGTATGACTGAGATGAACTACTACACAGTGCTGTTTGGCGTGTCGCGCGCGCTGGGTGTGCTGGCCCAGCTGGTGTGGAGCAGAGCGCTGGGCTTCCCCCTGGAGCGGCCCAAGTCCATGAGCACTGACGGACTTATGAACCTAGTCGGGGCCAAATCGGGCTAGAGGACCCAGGCCAAGAGAGTAGATGAGGAGAGGGCAAGGAGGTGTAGCTACCTTAGAAACGGGCCCGGGTTTAGGGGATTCAAAGAGACAGTACGCTTTTAAAGTTCACTTAAGTCTAAACAAACAAACAAACAAACGTTACAAGTAAGGGCCTTTGTTGATCAATACCGTTATTGAACTCGATATGAATAACCAAAACGGACCTGCACTTGGATTATTTGGTTCATTGTGTTTAGTTTTATTAAAAGAATTCCAGTTAACTGGGTTAACCATTCACCAGTACATCCCAGTACATCAAGCAGGGAGCTTCTTAGATAGCCACTTATGTAGTAGCATTAGATAACCTGGTGTTAGTGCTTTGTTCGGTTTGTGTGTATATATTTTATTGGAATAAACAGATAGACCTTTTTTTTACAGCCTTAGTAGCCTCAGTATAGTATCCAGTAACTTTTTACTTTCTCCTTAAGGCCTTGCATATATGAAGATTCAACAAAGTACACATTTCCCTTCGAAACCTAGAATCCAATCTGATGTTTTTTTAGGTCAGTCAGACAGGCCTACCCTGGTGTTATAAAACTGGTTTCCCTATAAGAACACTCCAAATGGCAAAAGGTCTCCTGTAAACACAAATGAATTCATGACTAAGCAATTTCAGCTCAGTAAACTTGTGAAGCTCTTGAAAGGGTACTGCCCCTTTAAATTCTCTTACTCCACTCTCTGACTTCAACAAATCATGTGTTCAGTCAATCCTCTGGTTTTCCAGTCTTTATTTGAAATAACCTCTACATTTTAAGCTGATTTCTCTCCCTCTGTTTGGCTGTAGACATTTGGGGGGGGGGGGAGACTGAAAAGCTGCCAAGGAGAATATCAGTAGCTCTGAAGTTCTGTGACTGTACTTATGGACTTGGCATTTGTTAACTTCACCACTGGTGTTTAAAAGTAAGATGAACTGTTTGCACTGTGCTTGGTCCATATTATTTTTTTCCGCAGTACGAATGAACATTAAAAAAAGCGCTTAAGTAATCCGATTCTCCAAATTGAGCACTTGCTAGTGTGGAATCCTTCATGTTTAGGTATAAATCACACCCCCTTTGGCTTGAATTGTATCCACACGCGTAGAGTTTTCTAAATTTGTTTCTTGTACAAATGAAATTTGCTACTTTTGTGTGAGTGCATAATTTGTGCTTTTATTTATATTTTTGTAAATACCAATATTTAGCTTGAATGTAAGAACTCTATTTAAAATATCTCTAAAATAAGGAGTCTCTTCTCCACTTAGCACAAAGTAGCTATGCTTCAGACTTTAAATAAATAAAACTACGCTTTGATACAAGTTCAACCTGGATCAGCACAGCTTGTAAATAAACCCAGGGGGGGGCAGGACTGGACTGGGCTGGGTTGAGTTTGTCCTTGTGGTAAGTGCAGGCTTGTTCTGGTCTCCTGCTTTGCGTTGCCCCAGCAGTTTGCTGACTGGTCCGAACACTCCACGTTTGTACAGCGGGCTTGATTCCCTGTCGGAGCTTCTCTGTGTCTTTTGTCTTATAATTCTTGACGCGTTAACCACCAATATTCAATGCATTTTTTTCCCTGTAGGTCTGTTTCTTCTGTTTCTGTGCACCATTGTGTGAGGTTATTTCATATATCGAGGAACGTGAAAGAGCAGAGGGAAGGTTGATTGGAGCCAGTATGGTTGTAGAAGGTAGAGAGTTGAGGGGGTTAAATGGACGAAAATCTTAAGTGAACCGAACAAAACAAATGGGGGGAAAACTTGATGACAAACAATAAACGTTTTTAACAAAATGTTACAGAGCCTTTTTTTTCCCTGCTAATCTGATGCTACTGCTTGTGTACTGCACAATACAAGATATGTGAAAATGAACAGGAGTGTTTGCTGAAATCAATCAGACTTTTTGTTGAGTATAATCAATATTTCCCTTAAAGGGATCGTTATTGTTGACACTAAACAAAGGATTGATCAATTTCCTTTTTTATATTTATTTTGCAAAGAGGGATATTTGAAGGTAAGTAATTGCATCGTATCTTCCTGTCTTCACTTGAACTGCTGTGTGGATGTTTACTCCAAAAGATTCCGTTATTCACAGGAATCATCACACATGCACAGGTGATATAAACTTTGCTACTCTACCTAGCAAGTTCGCATAAACCGCAATTTATAGAAAAACATCAATGATTATGACAATGCAAAATGTATTTTTTTTTTTGCGTCATATATAGCCCGATATGCTCTGTGAAAACATGCCTGACATCTTGTTAATGTTATTAGAAAACAAAAGTACATGTAATGATCATGACAGCCACTGTTCCTTTAGACAGTGTGCGAGAACAATGACTTTCTTAGTTCAGTTTTAAAGGGTTTATCAGGTTCATGTGCAGTGTAATACCTCACTGCAATAGACTGCCTGAATCTTGTGATTTAAACACACAACCCCACACACAAACGGAAGCCAAACATCAGTGAACATTTTATTAAAGGGGATTGGCTTCAGAAATGCATAGGACCATAAATAAGAACTGGTATGTCCAAGTGGTCTTTTTAAACCCAAGTATGTACACGTGCCTTTCAGACGATCACAGAAGCAGAACTCGGACATTCAGAAGGTCTTCTTCATCCTGACCTCCTGTAAACCCTGAGATTTAGTTATGCTTTTTATTATAAGCATGCAAAACCATGCTAAATACATCTCTCTTAACACCACTATATCATTTGTACAAACTTTCCTCACGTCATTAATCTTCACTTTATTTAGTCACTTTAACTTTGGTCACTTCATCTTGAGTGACTACATTTATGGACACATTTTAAACTGTTTTCAGTTTTCCCCACTAAGTGTTTGCAAATTTGACCAAAGGCCTACATTAAACCAAAGTAAAAGCATAAAATTTTTTTTTTTTTACATTTGCATCGTGTAATGCAAAAATGTAACAGACTTCAAGAGATCCTCACTCCACTGCCTTTTCATCGCAGATCGTTCTTTATGCTGACCTCTGAATTCATGATTTCCTGGATTCAGGAAATTAACTCTAATTAAAGAGTTTACTCTAAGTAAACATTGAGGTGTCGTGCCTAGGATTTGCAGAGTGGAACCACTCTGTGTGAGGTAGAGAGTTACCACTCTATCACAATATAGTGCATAAGGTTACCTTTATGTAACCATAACAGGTTTAAGATTTGTGGTGACTGTGTGATGTTCCTTGAGCTTGCGACCACAGAGTTTCTGAACGCAGGAGACTCGAGCGCACGCCTGTCAGCTCTGATGGATCTTGTGGAACATGAGCTCTCGTGGGATGGGAGTGTCTGGTCCGTACAGGTTACGCGCCCGACGCTCAAAAGCAGCTACCATCTTCTTCACCACTTCGTCAAAGAACACAGCGGCCAGGTGAGAGTGTATCAGGGAGCGGAACTCAAATGAGATCTGGGAGGGAAGAAACTAATAGGTTATAAACCAGAGAGCACGGACAGCCAAAGATTTCGTAAGAAACGCTACTCACTGAGAAATCTACTGTGCAGCTGCGGGGATAACCAGGAATACCCGGACTGAAACGCCATATTGTTTCCAGGTGATTAAAGAGCCTGCCGTCAGTGCACACCGCCTAATGTGAACCAAGAAATTCAGACCTATGGCAGCCATGCATGGTTCAGATAAAACTGTAACAGAACAGCTGAACACTTTTTAGGATTCTGGTTGTAATTCAGGGCATGCCTGGCAGGCAAGAAGAGGGAGGCACTTACTTTGACGAGGTGTGGGCGGACGTAGCTCATCATGGATGTGTAGCGCTCTGTGACGGGAGGGAAGCCCACCTCAAGCTCAGCTTTGGCGTGACCCGACCTTCGCATGATGGTTTGGGACTTTTTACACCAAGGCACAAAATGTCTGTAGTCATCCACGCTGGCTACCACATCATACATCTCTTGCATCGAATACCTAAGACCAAATATCATTATGGCATGTTTGTAAGAATGCACAGGTGCATACAGGAGCTATATATACACACAAGTAACACTTTGTTTGTCCTGAAATACCAACTGCTTATTGGGTCACACAAAGTCTACTCAACTATGATACACTCACACAAGGAACAAACTATACCGTCAATGACGATTATTATTTTGTTTGTTTGAGTCAGGGTCAGAATCATTATTCCTTACCCTACTATCCTTCTCTCTGAGTATTCTTTCCTCTTATTGCTAAGGCTAATAAAATGCCTTCTGTGATGAGTGGGTGTTGGCTCTGCTTCTTGAAAGCAGAGCATTCTGGGAGCACGAGTCATCAGAATTCCACATGATGACAAGTACCTGTGGGAGAGGAGAGTAAAACTCATTGCCTAGTACATTAAGTAGTGGTGTATTCTGTGAACTTCACAGTCAGCAGTAAAGAATGCTTATACCACCCAAACCTTTACTGTTCCTTGTCCTGTTGACAGGAACAGTCGTCAGAAAGTAAGGGTTTTGCACTGCATGTGTAACTTGAAAGGAATTAAAAGTAACATTTAATAGAGGAATTAAGCAAAACTATAGTGAACTGGGCGTAGTGCTTCCATATTTTTGAGGTAGACCTATGTAAACCAAACATCTCATTGATGCCAGGTGACTGACTACAGCCAACAGATATTATGCCTTACCTGACTGGGCATCTTATCCGTTCCGAACATTTTCCTGCGCTGCCAGAGCGAGCAGAACGAAAAGTGGCGATTTCAAATAATTCGCTTAAAGTCCGTAAACCTACTGGCATTCGCCGGGTGCTTCCGGCTAAAGCCATTCAAATAACACCACCAGCCGGGTATTAAAGAGTTGCCGATAAAAAGATATGCTGACGGTGAAACGTGTAAGACACGTTTCAACCTGTTTCACTAGGTTGGATGAAAGGCAGCCTGGGTCTCCGTTAGTAAACCGACACACAACAAAAGTCTTTAAAGTGAAACAAACTCACTGGCCGGTTTCTTTCAGCAGCAAGTCGACTGAACTGACAAAACCTAGAAATGCAGATCTGCAATGACTTCGATTTATGTGTGCGGATGATAGTCAACGCTGCCACCAAGTGAGCCGGAGGTCAAATATGCCATTTTACCAATCATCACTGTCCAGTCATCACGATAACTGAAATATTCATACAATGCAAATGGAGCTTCTTTCTCCTTTCCTTAAAGAGGTAAATAAAATAAAGCGTACTAGCGAGGCAGGCTAATTAATTATCGGTATCATTTGTGTTATCTTAGATAATCTCAGTAGGGGGCGGTGTTGAACAAACCTAGTCGAAATATGACAGGATACATTTCATAATAAAAGCCCACCATACCCTCCGTCTCTAATTTCTGTAAGCAGATTTAGAAATTAATAATTTCTTGTGTAATGCTTCATTACACAAACAATTGTGCTTGGAGATGTGCTTGGAGGTGCTTAGAAATATAAATAAATAAGTCTGAATTTTGCATGCGGCTATTTATTTATAGCAAGATATTTCTATATTGTTATTATTTCTTTTTTTCTTTTTCCTGATTATCATAGATTTGATAGCATGAATTTGCTGAGATGTATTAGAAAGTATCTAAACTATTTGTATATGCATTCACTATTTATTTATTTATTTATTTTAATCTCTGCCAGGTGTTGGACTTATAGTTTGTAGAGTGCACGTGTGAGTCGAGGGTTAAGCAAAAGAATGACGGAATTTGTAGTTGCAAAAACTGCTTCAACAAGTTTAGTCTATAAACGCATGGATGACCTGCTGGCTAGAACGCCAAACGAAAGTAAAACCAGTTACTGCTTTGCTTCGCGTTTGAGTTTATCAACATTTGCACTTCCGAGTGTTGCGTATTTTTGAATACATGTTTATTTAAACAAACGAGAAAGTCTTGTGCCGACGTCGAAGGTTGTCTTTACATACTATATAAATTGGTGAGTTTGCTGTCAGTATGATACGTAGCTGGCTAGACATTTAGCTAGTCATCTAGCTAGGAAAACGCTGGTAGATGTAATCAGATAATTCCAGATAATTGTATTGCCGAAATACTGTCTATATGATAAGATAGTCGTCTAGCTAGCCAGGAAAGCTAATATGGCTAGTGTCAGTCGGACGAACTTGTTGATCATAGCTGTAGGTTGGCCAGCTCAGGTGTGTTGCTCAATTAGTCGTTTTTTGGGTGTGCCTTTATATTAAAGATAACTTAAGCGTGATTTAAGAGTGACTGGTTTTCCAAAGGCACTGCTAAATAGACAATAGCGTACTAGACATAGAAATTTACTCACGACACTTAAAAGCCCCACGCAGGGCTGGAGTGGCATTGTCATTCATACAAATCCCGTATGTTTTATATGAAGATGGCGCCCTTTTAGAAGTTCCCTCTTTCAGACACAACACTGCCCTTGTTTTTAGTGTGCTAAACTGACTGTATAAAAAGGTATATGGGACGTTTCCCTTGTTGTCTAACTGTATGGAAAAAGGGAGAATGACCATAAAGTGTTAGAAAATTTAAGGATGGTCTTCCCCTTTGTTTTACTAAAATTCTTCAGTGTCTTTATTTATTTAGTGTGTATATATGTTGTTGTTTTTGTATAGTTTCTGTTGAATGTTTGGAGCAAATAACATTAAATGTGTGTCTGGCAGAACTTTCCAAGCTTGTGTATTGTTCATTATCTTTACGGAAATCCACAGATTTCTCTTTGTTTTGGTCATCATATCTGACTGATGGGCATAATCTTAAAACTCCTCATGTTATAGGTCTGTCAATTTGCTTGATATATTTGTCATTGAGCAAATAAAAACATAGTATACATTCGTATTGACTGAATTTCCTGTAATGAAAACTTTTTTAATACTTTTTTTGTTTGTTTGTTTGTTTCTAAGTTTCAGGATGGATGCCATGCCTTGCCACTGGAATGGAGCAAGTGACCAAGACTCCTTTCAGAGACCAAAGACTATAGCGAGCACCTTGTCCCGACTGGCTGAACTGATAGCTCGTGTGGAGCACAAACAGGAAGCCCGTGCTCTTAAAGCCCAGCAATCGGGTCCCTCCATCCACAAAGACTGCGGTCCAGAGTTCCCAGACCCAGGGGCCCTTGACCAGCACCAGCAGCAGGTGCAGGCACTCTGCCAGCCCCACTGCTGTGCTCAGTGTGGCATGGAGTTCACCCTGGTGTCTACTGTGCAGCTGCACAGGTGCCCGGACGTGGCCTCGGCCTGCCAGGTGTGCGGAGGGCAGCCGCAGCGGGGCTCTGAGTGCCCGTCGTGCCAGGCCCAGGCCCCGGCCCCCCAAGGCACGGAGGAGCCCCCCAAGCCACCCCACCTCCACCACAGGCTCCACCCTGACGGCGGCCCATACGCCTGCGCCCTCTGCGGGAGAGATTTCGGCCACAAGCAGGAGCTTCTGTACCACCAGCAGGTGGGAGGCTGCCAGCTGGCGCCTCTGAGCCCCAAGGCCGCGCCTCCACATCCGCCCCCCGGCCCCGCCCTCTCCCCCGACCACACCCCCACGCCGTCCCAGGCCTCCCTGCCGCCGACGCCCTCGGGCACGGGCGACGGCCGCACCACTTGCGGCCTGTGCCTCAAGACGTTGCGCTCTGTCGCAGGCCTCGCCAGCCATCAGCGCCTTGTGCACCCGAACAGGTGGAAGAGCCAGAAGGTGGCGGCAGCGATGGAGATCGGCATGCAGGAGAAGGGCTCGTCGTTCCCCTGCCGCTCCTGCGACATGGTTTTCTCCCACACATCCACGCTGTACCTCCACCGGAAGGAGGAACACAGGCGTGAGACTCCAGTACCGCGGCAGCAGAGGGGCTCGGTGAAGAGCACTCGGCAGAGGCGCAGGGCCGAGACCTACCCTTGCCTGCACTGCGGCAAGGTCTTCCTGCACCACCTCACGCGCTGGGCGCACTTCAAGAGCTACAGCACCCACTACCAGACTCACCTGGCCAACAGCGGGAAACTGGGAAAGACGCACTTGACTGGAAAAGCGGCCAAGGACCTCAAAGCAGGAAAAGGACTTAAGACGGCTCCTTCCTCAAAGCTATGCAAGGAGGAGTCTGTGGTCCTCAGTGATCAAAACTATAAGGGGAAGAAACGTGTGGCTTTCAGAGCCAGAAGGCGAGAGGGCGGGTCCGAGGAGGAGAGACGTGACGAAGAGCGTGAGTTCCCTTGTCCCTCGTGCGCGGAGGTCTTTGGCACCCGGTCTTCCCTGCGAGAACACGAAGAGGTTCACCAGTCATCGGTCGTGTCGAACCTCTGCAGCGTGTGTACCGGGGGGATTACCCTCCCGGAGACGAAGGAAGCAGTCGGATCTAGAGTCTATCACTGTGTCCCCTGCAGGGAAGCGTTTGTGGACTTGGACGGTTTTCTGCAACATTGCCAGATACACCTTCATCCCAGTGAGGATGAGGAGGATGAGAAGGACAGTGACCAGCTCAGTGAAGACTAAACACTCCTCCACTTCCGTCTGTTACGTTTGAGTTATTAGCATACCTTGAACATTAGCAGTAATGTCCAATGAACCTATATGGAACAGTGGCGATTTACAGAGCAGGATTTCTAGGACCGTTTGAACACAGTTTGAATGTTTGAAAACATGCACTGGTAAAGAACATATATTCAGGTTCTGCTTCTCTAAACAAGTCTCAGTAACAATATAACATTTTTGTATACCAGTTATATCCCTGTGTACCATATATTATTTTATCATATCATATATGAATTGTTGAATGTACATTCAGTACTATGGCTTACCTCTGCACTGCGCTGTTTTTCACAGGAGTGCCACTTTGTTTTTGACAAGTACTATATGGAAAAGAATACATATTTTTTAAATAATTAGATGCATGTATTGACCAGAGCGAAAGCTGTGAGTTTTAACTTTCCTGTTAGTTATAATTTATCACCATAGTTGCATCTGTTGTGTCCCCAAATCTGATATGTGCCCATCACTGTTTTTATGCTAGCTAACCAAGAAGAATGATTAGACTGAATAATAATTAAACTGCTTTCTTTACTCTTTACTGGTTGTCAGGCCATGCCATTAAACATCAGATATTGTGTGAAGAGTAGAACTTGAGAAAATCTTAATGAGGTGCCCATTACCCTACTGCCTCATCACAGAACAGGACTGGTGTTGTGCCTTATGATAGAATGTCTGCTGTTAGGAGTTTGAGTCCTGTTTTTTGTTTGTTTTTTTTTAAGTAAGATCATAGACAGGGAAGGACTTTTATGGTAGATAAAATTCTGAGGATGAAGATGCAGTTTGTAATCTTACTGGCTGCATTACCAGATCTGCTGTTTTTCAAGACCTGATTATTTTGAAGGCATCAATGCTACTGTTGGTCTTATTATTATGAGTGTTGTAGTGGTTTTAGATTTACAACATTTACATCTCATTATTTTTTTTTTATGGCTGATGCAAAACATGTAAAAACAAGTAAACAGGGTACACTCCTGAATGATGCTTATGGTGTGTGCTGAATCCACTCACAGTGAACAATCAGGGAAAGTTGTGGACAGCACTCCATTTGTTAATAAATAAAATAATTATATGACTGCTGTCCATGTGTCTTCAGTTATTGAAGTGAGAAATGTGACAAATGAAAGCTGTTATACCACAAGACTGTTAGCATACAAGTAAACAAAAATTTTTTAGTCAAGCTACCTGTAGGGCGATCATTCTGCGTTGTGTAAAAGTGTAAACACTTATTACATGCGTGCATTTTACCTATCTAAATGAGACCAAAGAAAATCTGTAAATAAATGAAGTTCACCTTCCTCCACAATAGGTGGTGATGGTGTGCTTTTCACTGCCGCTGACATATGCAGCGATTACCGTCACGTCCGGTTTTACACGCATGGTTGTCTTTTGAAGCGCATTTTGTACGGTTTGTTGTGCGCTAGTCTAAACCATTACTACTAAATAAACATGAGTAAAGCACATCCACCAGAGCTCAAGAAGTGAGTATTTGACGTTTTACGGCTTGTATCATTAGTTAACTTTTGCTTAAGCTGCGTTCTAGTAACTAGGCAAATTTTATGTTAGCCGATGTCTTTATGGATAGCTGGCTGGCTAGCTAGTCGGATGAATTGTAAGGATGCTAGCTAGCTAATTCAGATGTGATGGCTAACTATTTAAATAATGTACTGTATAAGACGACTTGAAAACAACACACCAAGCTTCTGTAGCAGTCGAATATTAGAATTTGGTAACATCTTGGAGCTACATTTTTAACACTGTAGCTAATTGACTAGCTGCCTGCAGTTATCCTACCGGCAAAACGAATATAAAAGCAGCAGAACTCATTTTAAGAATGAACTTCTTATTTCTTTTGCAGGTTTATGGACAAGAAACTTTCACGTGAGTATACCCGCACATAGGTTAAATGCATCTATTCAAAATATTTCCATCGTCTCGTTACACTTTGTTGTTATTATTATTATTATTATTTGATTAACGTGCAGATCACTTTTTGGTCAGCCAAAACTCAAACTTTTTGGGGGGTTTTTGGGGTTTTTTTTTTTTTGCGAGTGTCCAATTTCAGTTTTTCAAGGGCCCATTTGACCAGTCACTGGAGATCGTTGCATTCAGGCACGACCCAATATTACTAGGCTTATAGAGGAATTCTCATTCCATACAGTTTAGCTTGTGTTGTGCCTCCTGTGTTTTGCTGGAGCAATTTATTTGCATTAATGAATAGTTTTGCTATTGCTTAATTCAAAATGATTCCATACAGAAAGAACTAGGAGGTGTACTGGTAAAGGTAGTGTATGCAAACTGAGTTATTGTAAGGTCAGACGGTGTTTCCACCTTGTTTTGGTTTGAGGATATTTATTTAACGCAGTAAAGGAGGTGATAGCAAGTAGCTGAACTGAAACGCTCATACCTGAAGATTAACCCTGTTTTAGTGAATAACCAAACGGATGGTAAACAAACCAAGAATTCTTCTGGCACTTACAAAACAGATAACTGGTTATCAACAGTCATTTACTTAATGCATTAATGCAATTGTGACCTTGTGCTCTTAATCAATAGAAGTGGGAGTTAAATCACTTTTGATCTTTACAGGTTCTTTAGGGAGATTATCTGACAAAAAATGACACGAATAGATTAAAATTTTGTTGGGTATGTTTTGGTGTTATCTAATGTATATTAAATAGAATCTAGTATAGCACTATACATAAAATATCCTTAAATCTTTACAGGGCAGTAACAATAAAAATGCATTTCGTTCATATCATTGGTCTCTGTTAACTATATATATAATATAGGTCTCTAATAGTTCTCTCACACACACTTGCAATCACACACACACAATACAAATATAGATACAGATTATGTATCCATCAGAAATGACCCTGACTTTTGTCTTTGTTCTCTCTCTCTTTTTTTTTTTTTTAGTGAAGCTGAATGGCGGTCGTCATGTCCAAGGAATCTTGCGAGGATTTGACCCCTTTATGAACCTGGTGGTGGATGACTGTTTAGAGATGTCCCCCGGAGGGCAGCAGAACTCGATTGGCATGGTGGTGAGTAGATTCTTCTCCACCAGTTGTACCTGTTGTTGAAATCCACATTTTTGAATCCAAATGATCAAGTGGACTTTCCAGGCATGAAATTACTTCTGTTAATTTTAAAGATGGATCATGAGGGAAATATTTACCTCTTGCACAAGACCTGAAACCCAACCGTTTTGATTCTTTATGTATTTGATTTGGGGGCTTGGACTGGAATGATGAACATGATTTGGTTAAAACAGTATGAACTTGTAATTGTTCACAGCTAAAATGAAATTTGGTTTCTTTAGCAGCCAACTAACCAATCCTAACAGGAAAAATAACATGGCTTTTCCTCACCATCCCTGTATATATGGATGCTTCTTGGTTTTTCAGCTCTTTTTTTTCACATGCAGGTTATCAGAGGGAACAGTATCATCATGCTTGAGGCGCTGGAGAGAGTATGAAGATGGCTTTGCCCATCCCCCCCTTTGTTTCCTCACTCTGATGTGAGCGTTTTTGTTAATAAAGAACTGGGCAGACGTTCGTTGTTTTTTGTTTGTTTTTCTGTTTTGGTTTTTTATTTGTTTTTTTTACTTGCCATTCTTTAGAAATTCTGTACAACTCGAACCATTTGTCAATAAATATGAAAAATTTCAATACTTTCTTTTAATAGTTGTTTTTTGTGGTTTTATTCTTGATTTTATTTTAAGAAGGGTTTTACAATGTGAACTTTAATAGTGCGCATGAATAGTATCTATCACCAGGTGATTTTGGAAAATTTGTAAAAAAAAAACAAACAAAAACAAATAAATAAAATATCGTTTAAGTAAAAATACTTGAGTATACCGTTTAATTTGGATAAGATTATTAAAGTAAACCTTGACCGAGAGGATAATGTGAACTTTTGAAAATGAGTACATTAATTCAACCACCCAATAATCCACACTCCAGGGGTCGCTGCGTGGGAGTGTACAGAGTTACAAGACCTTTATTTTGACAGCAGAAAGACCGGATATTTCATAATACAAGTAGCACGTCGGTCTGTTTCTGTTATTGGGTGATCTACATGCGTTGACGCTATGTGGAAAGTAGTGATGTCGGAGGAGGTTGGTAAGAAAGTACAGGCTGTGGTGGACCGGGTAAATCAGGCGGTTGCCCGACGCCCGAAGGTTAGTTTTTGTAGTTATTTAGCCAGCTTGGGCAATAAAGAATACTTATATTGAAACGCTTTATGAAACTAATTCTCCATGTCTTTATGCCATAAGTTTTTTGGTTATGTAAGCAGCACTCAACCTTCGCACAAGAACGAACTGAATCTAATCCCTTGAATCTTTGTCTAATATACGATTCGGCTATTAGCGTACCTTGAAATGTTGCTCATAATGCCTGGCTGATATGATGCATTATTGCCAGACATCATAAATCGATATATTATCGCTTAACTTCGCAAGTGCATTCAGAAGGACACCGTACAGCAGAATGTCGCGAAACCGTAGCATAACTTAGTCATGCCTGGTTTGTGTAAACAGCACGACCGCATGCCGCACACGGTTGCAGCCCCGAATCATCAGAATCGTGCACGTTTGGTCACATCCCCTTTGCAAACTATATTAAATAGTTTCAGTGTTATTTTACTAGCGCATTTACTAGCTCATTGACTGTTTACGCAATATTTTTGTTGCTGTTCATCCCTGGTGTTCAAGTCTTTACCATGTGTGGCACCTCGATTAGTGGCTGTGAGTAAAACTAAACCACCTGACATGGTGGTTGAAGCTTACAAACATGGGCAGCGGAGCTTTGGCGAGAACTACGTAAGTGAAGTCGGAAAGTCTAACTTAGTCACATTCTACATTCTCGTCACCTGCCAACCCTGACATCTCGTTGTGATTATTTTATGACGTACATATTTTGCTCATCCTCATAGGTAAATGAACTTGTGGAGAAAGCCTCTCACCCCCTGGTGCGTAGTCTGAGTCAACGCATGGTCCCACTGACCAATAACCTTTGTGGCTTGTCAAACGTATCTGTCATTTTGCAAATATTTTTGCCTTTTTGTTTCTTTGGTTTTTTGTTTGTTTTGTATTTTGGTTGCTTTTTTTGTTTTTAGATTTTATCATCATGTCCTGAAATTAAATGGCATTTCATTGGACATCTACAGAGGAATAGTGTTAATAAACTCCTGGGTAAGTGAGTCAACCCCCATAAGAAATTCATGGTTTTATACCAGCAAGTTTAATGATGCCTATTGCTTTAATGTGCTTGATTTACCCTTTATATACTCATTTCTACCACGTATCAAATGTATTTCTGTGAAGAGACTCTTTGGTAAGTGATGCAGTTATTTCTTCTGCTTTGAGATTATTGAGATTATGCTTTTTTTCCCGACCCCTAGTTGTTCCAAACCTCTACATGGTGGAGACAATCGACTCGGTAAAACTGGCTGATAAAGTCAACAGCTCCTGGCAGAAGTTACGACAGGCCAACAGCCAGAGGTTAAAGATTATGGTTCAGATCAACAGCAGCGGAGAGGGAAGTACGTGTCCCGACAGCCGTGTTTTGCCCGAATACTCTATATTTCAAAGTAAAGTGTGTGCGCGCTTGTCAGATGCTCGTGTTCTGCTGGGACTCACTGCTGCACTCGTATACCTCACAGGGCGACTTTGAAGCCCCACATTTGGTTATCAACTCAGAATATTTAGAATGCTGTTGTATTGTTGAATGCTGTATTAACTTTAATACCGTCATCATATCACACAATTTAAAAAAAATTTTTCTAATAAAGCATTAGTCTAGGAATATCCAGCACCATTCTGAATGTAAACGGTCTGTTCTGGACTGGACCTGTCAGGTAAACATGGCCTACATCCTGACGAGACGGTCAACACCGTCAGGCACATCCTGTCCCAGTGTTCTGCCCTGGACTTTGCGGGACTCATGACTATAGGCCGCTACGGCTATGACCTCAGTGACGGACCCAACCCAGACTTCCAGGTATGCTTGAACTGCAGTTGACCTCAAGTGAACATCAGTACTATCTTTATAGGTATAGGGGTGCATTCAGAAGTCAGCTGAGAATTAATTATGGTCTACAGTTTAAATTTGTGTAAATATATATATGTATATTTTGGCATTGGTTTTATTTTTCTCTTTGTGATTGTATCGTTTTGTCTTCACTGTGTATCTAGTTGCTGCTAAAGAGGCGAGAGGAGGTGTGTGAGTGTCTGAAGCTTCCGGTGGAGCAGGTCGAGCTCAGTATGGGAATGTCCACAGACTTTGAACATGCTGTGAGTCCACAACTCTCCCTCTCTAACCTCCTGTTTCTGTGCTCTGGCACAAACCGCTTCCGTATCGCTGCCGCTCGGTGATCGGCTCGTTTACCTGACAGGTTCAGCCGCGTAAACTGTAACTTTTGGGACCGTCTTGTTCCAGCACCTCGTCACGTTTGTGCTGCGCTTCTCCCGTCAGATCGAGGTGGGCTCCACCAACATCCGTGTGGGCAGCACCATTTTCGGAACTCGGGAATATCCGAACACTCCCAGCCCTAGCCCGGAGAGAAGGTCAAAGGTCGTTACCGAAGAAGCAGCAAAAAAAATGGAGCGGCTGACGGTCACGGAGCACTAAAGCAGAAAACAAAAATAGACCCACCTGGATGGGTAAAGAGACTCTATACACATTTCACACCATTACTACATTACCCAGAGTTCTAAACTCTTTGTCTTACTTATTGCTCTTCATCTCTTAAGAAAATGGTCAGATTGTAATGATGTGCTGTACTTGTAGGTGGTGTACAAATTTCCTCTCGAATACACACCGTATGTACGATTTCCTGTATGATTTTCATACTTTGGCATTTTGTTTAACAGATCTAAAAATTCACAAACCACACTCCTGCATACTATTTGGTTTTCTTGTTAATAAATGTAGTTAGAACTAAATTATCGTAAGGGTTCTATCATTGTTTGTTTTTTAGTTAGCTGGATACAAGGCCCAAGTTCTAATCCTTATCAGCTAAATATTCTGCTTGTACTATGAATTGTGGATTGCCAAATTTTAAGACTAGACAGCTCTCTGTTCAGACATGGGCCCAGTCTAAAACCAGGAAGTGTTTGTGTACAATATTGTTAATGTTTTGTCTGTTGCTATGACCACTGTGTTGATAGGACTGGTTTGGATCATTATGAGAGAAGCAGGGAAACCACCATCACGGTATCATGTTAAACATTAACACAGGACAAACTTGCATTACTTTTACCTTAATAGTAGATCCACATTAACAACTTTGAAAACAAATGTGACTTAATAAGTGGTGGATATGAAAAAACAGCTTGTTACTTGAGCAAACTTTGAAGCTCTGAAGCATTTTACTATGCAGTAGTAATGATGGTTGTATGATGTTTAACCATAATTTATTTTCTTTGTATTTTGGATGGTTAACATTGAAGAAAACCAACTAGTTATTGTTTGTGAACTGTGAGAGGTAGATGAGAAATTGAAGTAATGTGTTTTTTTGATTACATGTACAGTGTCTAACAAAAGGTTGTTCCTGGTCTAAACATGGTTGTATATACGTAAAACTATTGATTTCTGGAAATGAGTTTGATGAGCAATAAAAAAATATTAACAAGAAATCTAAAGGTTTTAGTAAAAGGCAGATTTGTGACAGGTAGTGGAACAGTATACAAATCTCACCAAATGCCAATATACATGTAGACACTGGCAAACTACACTGCAGATTTCTCTTCTTTACTCTGCCAGATTTCGACAGCCAGGAAGGTTGGTACCTCCAATTTTAGTAGAGCAGAGTGATAGCCGTTTTTGATTACAGAGCAGAGTTGGCCCAGGGGCTGCTTCAGGTCTCGGGACTGAGCAAGCACTCCTGGATGATGGCTGGACTGTGAACCAGTGTTATTAGCTTCACTGTCCCGTGGCAGGTTGCGTTATCCTCAGCCATCACCAGGGGGTGCTGTTTTGCTGGCTGTTGCTGGAAATCCTACCGAAACGTCTCTATTTATTGAAACGAAGTGTAACATGACAGATGTAGTTTTTGTAAGTTGCCTTCATCCTTCAATGTGTCGAGTAGAATGAAAGCTGTAAGCTGTTCAGCTTAATGCACCAATAAAGACACATCATGAGCTACAACAAAAAGTTTTAATCAGGATGAAAATTGTACAAATCTGTCATAGTCCAAATCAGCATTTTGTAACAGAACACAAATCAAAACACGAAACACAAAACGAACCCAAATGATTGAACTGGACCCTGACATACATGTATTTAGTCTAATAGTTGGTATTGTGTTTATGTACATGCTTTGGACAGGTTGTCATGGAGTAATATCAGTTATTCTGCGTTACTACAAGTCTGATGCCAATGACCATTCAATTTCATGACAACCATTTTAGTCTTGATGAACATTATTTTTCCTTGTGTAGAAAAGACTTATAAAACTGCATATCTTCAGTTTAAAGTGTATCAAATAGAAATCCTATGATGTTCACTATTATAATACTTGTAACAATGGTGATTATTTAGGATTTAATCCATTGACATCCCATTTTTTGTTTTCTTTTATTGCACTGTTTGTAGTAAGTTAATAAAACATTCAGGTGTTACTGGTCCTGACACCTGGCACGCTCAGGATCGAACTGAGTTCACATTAGAGAGGTCTTACTGTTATTTTACTACTGCTGAAGCATATTCATTATTTCATGGCCAAGCTTGGTCAACACATTATTGGATTATGCACAATATAGTATCCAGAAACAATATAAACGAACATCAAAAAAGATGACATGTAGAATGACACGGAGAATCACTTTGAATTGCACAAACACAAATTAAATCTCATCAAAGCCACCACTACAGTAACATGAGGCCATGTTCCTGAAGAACTGAATTCCTTAAACACATTCAGGACTACTGAATTGTTACATTCTTCAATTAAGAAGCTGGTTTCTTGCGCCAAGTGAAGCAAAAATGTGTAACATGTGCATCAGTACCACCCTTTAGTCATGTCTTTTACTGGAAATTTGCCTTGAGATACTAAAACTGAGCAGAATGTAGCCATACAGTCTGAAGACGGCCTCCGTTTCGTTGGATGGAGTTAATTTAATCTCCGTTGATACTTAATACCTCCAAGAGTATCGTAGTCAGATTTGTTATTTTATCTGTGTTACTTTAATCTGATTCTCATGGAACTCAACGGCAGGGATGAAATAAAATGTCAAATTGTCTTCATCAGGGTCACAAAGAATGGAATACCTAAAGGAAGGAAATATAGCATTTGTTGACATTTTAAACTGAAATAAATAAAACAGCAGTCTGCATACAAAATGTCCAGGCTGTACATAGCCTGAAAATCTTCAGTTAATCATTTTAGGTGTTGGTTTAGTGTAGCATAAACATGAGGTCCTACATATAGTGTATAACAAACAGACTAGTGAAAGGTGTAAATTGGTGGGTCTGAGAGCATGTCTTGGTTTTTATCAAGCAGTCTTTGACCCCTCTGGAGGGCTTTACACCAACTTTTTGGCTTCAAAGAAGCTTTTTAGGTGCCGCATCTGCCAGATGGCAGTGATGATGAGGATGAAGGTCTGAGCAATGGACCACCAGAGAACACGCTGGTTTGTGCTCTCGCTCGTCATGCGGAAGCGCTCCTCCCGATACTACACGCACATGCACGCACACACACACACACACACACACACACACAAACAACTAATACAGCGAATGCACACAACTTTTACATCTTGTAAAGGTGTAAATCGGACCAAAATGTTTCCCAACTGTGGACAGACTAATCAAGTTCATGACACCAGCATGGTACTCGCGACTGAAGTGTCAGTATGCATTTGAGATCTGAAATCCTCTAAAGAGTCAGCTCAGTCTAGATTAACGGTAGTCATGGATACTCACCCGCTGGTAGTTCTGCTCTTTCTGAATCTGTTCCACCTGGTCCAGGAGCTGCCTCACTCTCAGCTGCAGCTCTGTCAGCTTGTCTTTAGCTGCTATCTCCGGGTAGTTGTTGGTGTGCTCACCCACCTGGATATCCAGGTGTACTCTCTGCAGGACCGTACAATAGTTGTTTTACCATTTGAAGCACTGAGACAAAAGGCCTGTCCTTATTATATCCTGATAGTTCTGCATTTACATGATGGAATTTGCCCCAGTTTACACACACAATACATTATGATCAGTTCTGTTTTGAGGAAACATGAATACCGGTGATTAACTGCATCTTTGAGAGCAAAGTCTTAAAAACCTAATATCAAACCAAATTCAGTTTCCCTTTAATGTACAAGACCTATGCACAAACTGGGTTTAGAAATTAAATTCTTCAGCACAGTAAGAGCGAGGCCCAAGAACCTGCTCCACCTCTACAAAAAAAAAAAAAAGTTTTCTGCACCATACCAGTTTTCCTCCAGCAAAAAGAGCCATCTTAGTGGAGTTGGAATGCAGGCAGATCTGATGCTCGCCTGGTGTGTGGGAGGTGAAAGTGAAGCGGCCGTCTGAACCGTACTGACGGGACAGGATGACCTAGAACAATGGGGCAAACACCACCACCACAAGCAAAAAAAAAAAAAAAAAAAAAAAAAAAACAACACACACACACACAACCCAGTAATGTCCTCAGTGTGTCTAGTTCACCACTCAACTGTTTAAATATAAGACTGTGTTGTAAAAACAACTAACAAATGGTTACAAATATTAAGTGTATGTGTGTTTTAATAATGAAAGATAACGATAAAGATGAAGAAAACACCACCTTGGTGTCAGGGTCTTTGATCTCGACGTGCATACCCAGACCAGGGGTGGCTGGAAGGAAAGACCCCGTCTGTTTGTCCCATAGCTGCGTTCTGTATTTTCCTAAAGGACAATGGGGGCATAAATGAGACAATCGTGCTTCTAGGACAGGATCCTAACAAACCATAACCAAGAAATCCAAGTATCCCCCGTAAACTAACCAGAACGAGTTCACGGAGAGGTATAATTTTTCGTGTAACTACGGTAACTTAAATCGTCAATCCACATCCATCCAGTTCCAGATCCATAAGCGAGTGGTGTGCGAATCTTTACTCAAATCAGAATTGTTAAATAAAATATATTTATTTTATGACCAGTTTAAAATAACATTCATTGTGCAAACACGTTTTATTGACAAATTATTTTAGCTATGAACAGCGTGGAAGCGCCATCGTGGGTAAACTGGCTGTACCTGTTCCTTAGCTACAGATCAAGTCCCAACCAGTATGCAGTGGGCTGGACTGGCTACAGTATAGTAGACTGGCTACAATTACAACTCTCTTCATGTATAGGTAGCTAGTAAGTCCTTGTCAAGTAATTCAGAAAAGGCTTCCCCATATACATAGGACAATGTGTACAATGTACAGTAAGCTAATAATAAAAAAGGTTTCAAGTCAGATTTTGGTGGTTGAAATATTTCGTGGTAAGAAAGGTGAGACAACGCGGAAGAGGATAAAGCCAGCTAGCCGAAGCAACATAGCAAGTTGGCTAGCTGGCGAAGCGATTAGACTGAGCTTACAGATACCGTTTTCGAAAACATACCTATCACCATTGTCTCATCGGGTATTTCTTCTATGAAACATTTCTTCTCTGTCTCTCCAATGTGGAAATACAGAGCTTTGCTTGGGGGAAACCAAGCAAACAATAGTAAAACCCCAAAACAGGATGCCACGGCCGTCATTTCAAAATTCATTTCACCTTAAGTGGACCGAGAATCGATTTCTAGAAGAGCCGATTCCTTGGTAGGGTCAAAACTGAATCGATTTCAAAATAAAGAATCGAAACAAATGTGTAATATGTTTGGCTTCAATACAGTATATGTGGCAATACATGTGTGTGGCATCAATACAATTTTTTATATTGGATAAAATATTATTATGGATAATTTTTCGGACTGTCCTACAACCTAATAAGTGTCGCCTGTGAGGCGAATCGTTTTACTTGTATTTTGAAATATCGATATGCGTTTAACCGGAAATCGTATCCGGACACTCATATTACCCAGAGGTCTTTGCTTCATCGTCGTAGCGGATGCAATTTGTATAAGACGTGGTTAACTAGCTATATGTTTACGGAATTAAATTTGTAATTCGCAGATCTCGGTTTCAGATATTTAATTTCTCACTGAAAGTTGCAATGGCACAATATAAAGGAGCAGCCAGCGAGGCTGGGAGAGCCATGCAACTGATGAAAAAACGTGAAAGAGAGCGCGAGCAACTAGAGCAGCTGAAACAAAAAATAGCGGAGGCAAGTTTCACACAGCTAACAAGCGTTTGCGAACATTGTGAATTATTGTATTGTATTATTTGAGTTAGTCAATGAAGAGTTAGTTAATGAAATCTCCTAGGTTTTTGACGTATGGTATGAACATTGTACTAGAATGTTGTATTCCCAGTCGCTCAGGATGTGTGTTTACTAGCTAGCTAGTTGTTAACATAGTTGTCAATAATGTCCTAATTCGACCTGTGTGAGTAGTTGTGCAGTTGGTGTGTCTCTCTGGTGTGTTTTGGGTCAGATCAACTTTATCATACATGACTTTTTCCTGAGCTAATTGTCGCAGTTAGTATCAACTTGACCGGCCTATGTGTTTACACTCTTGTTGTTATGGTCTGAGCAGTCTCAGATATTTTTTGTTTATTTTATTGAGCATTAGTTTATTGTTAAAACTAGGAATAAAAAGAATGAATACAACAAAATTCACCTACTAGTGTATATGTTCACTGTTTTATTTGTTTCCTAGGACAACATGGTGAAATCCAACATTGATAAGAAGTTTTCTGCTCACTATGATGCTGTTGAGCAAGAGTTAAAGTCAAGTACAGTGGGTAAGCAATATTTAGAGAAGCAAAATGGGTGACATTTTAGGTGACAGCTAGTGTACACAAAGAATATTACTTCTCTACTGCAATTTGACCGTTCATTACAAGATTCTGTAACACATGGAATGTTTTGTCTGGTTGATGAGATTCTTATTTAAGCTGATTTTCTATCCAGGGCTGGTGACTCTGAATGACATGAAAGCGAAGCAGGAAGCTCTGGTGAAAGAGAGAGAGAAACAGCTGGCTAAAAAGGAGCAGTCCAAAGAGCTTCAGCTGTCAGCCATGCATTTATTATTATTATTATTATTATTATTTTTAAAATATTTTCAGTTATTTATGTAAGGTTTGGTTAAAGTTAATCTATAACATCAACAAATGTTCCAAGTGGCCATTCTGTGTTCATCTTTGTGTTTAGATAACAGTGTCATGCTGAAGCCAGTGTGCCAGTTAATGAAAATATTCATTCCCAGAAAACTGGAGAAACAAAAGGAGAAGAAGAGAAAAGAAGAGCAAAAGAGGAAAATTGCAAGTCTGTCGTTTAATCCAGGAGAAGATGATGATGATGATGACGACGACGAAGATGAAGAAGAAGAAGAAGAAGAGGAGGAGGAGGAGGAGGATGAAATTGAAGAGGAGGAAGAAAACTGTAAGTGACTATCATGTAAAGATATTTCAGCAAAACATACTTCATGTTTAGCCCTTTTTGCCAATGAATGTGAGGTCTTTTTTCCCTGCTGTATTTTCCAGTTCTCCCAGTAAAGAAGAAGAAACTGGGGAAGAATCCTGATGTGGACACCAGTTTTCTGCCAGACAGAGAGAGAGAGGTACAAGTCTGACTCTCTTAAATTAATTAAGTATAAAAAGTATAGTTCTGTTGAATGGAAAAACGTCAGTCTTTAATTGAGATTTAATTGAGCCCTGGAGAGATTGGAGGTCAGTTTCAGTGTGGCAAGAATAAATGCCCTTCCACCCATAGAGGAAAGCTGGATATGAGGTAAAGCGAGAGTTCTGCCCGAAGATATAAGAGTGCTTATATATATTACTTAAACCAATATGTAAGAGGAGAACATTTAGGTGTCCAGCATTAACAGACAGTAAAAGGTCATTTACAGCTCTGTGGAGGGCAGTTTCAGTTCCATGATGTGTGGTAAATACAGACTGAAAAGCCTCACAGAGACCTGCGGAAATGTCTGAGCTGCGAGGGCACCGCTTCATCCAGAACTTTAGTTATGACCGGGAGGTTGGATATGGGTCTACAGCTGCTTGGGTCCAGGCTGCAAAACATGTGTAACGGCTGCAGTCTTGAGAGCAGAAGGATCCGAACCTGAAGCAGCTGGAGCAAAGATGTTTCCTTTAACCTCCTGCCATTCTGGATTATTGTTGCAATAAGCTGTGCTTTGTGGAAACGAAATGGTGAAAGTAATAATAAATCATTGACAATAACAATGTGAGTTGTTTAGCCCTGTCCGGTGGTGTTTTGACAGTGATTGCTTTTTGTGTCCTGCCTGTGCGTTTAGGAGGAAGAAAATCGTCTGAGGGAAGAACTTCGACAAGAGTGGGAACGAAAACAGGAGAAGATCAAAGGCAAGTAATTTAGAAATCTGACCAGCACAGAGTGAACTTGTTTTCGTGATTTATTACTTGTTTGTTGTATTTTATTTTGAATTGACCTATGTTGTCATTTTTATATGGCACCGGGGTTCTATCACAATTTTATAGCCATGGTTCTTAGCCTTGTAAACCACACGGGGACACTAATAATTCATAATGACTGAATGCTGGCTTGTGAGGCCAGGCACATTTGTACAAAACATGCTACCCTTGCATGTAGCTATTTTCTGGAATAAGCTAATATATCAGAAGTTTCAGCTCCAGTGTTTATACAGATATCAATAAACCATTTAGAATCTGTGACCCCTTAACATGAAGCTAAAAGGGTTGTAAGCAAATTGAACTTTTACTCGATATACACGTACTCGTGGTGTTATTGTTATTTCGTTTGAAGCATTTATTTGCGTTTATTAGGTCTATTATTAACGTAAGAACTTGGTGTTCAAACTGCCATAAGGCATTCCTGCGCAAGATGGAAAAGTAGGGAATTTGATTTTAGAGTGATTTTAGAGTCTGGGTAAGCATGGGGGAAAAAAGAAAAGACTAGGCAGCTGGAGCAGCCCCCCGTGTAAGGGCTGGTAAACCTGAGTGTGACTTACCCGACACCTTATGATGTCCATTTTTAGGTGAAGAAATCGAAATCACCTTCAGTTACTGGGATGGGTCTGGACACCGGAAAACAGTCAAGGTACTTGCAGTGGTAGCAGAATAACCCTTAGAGATAATAATTGTAGAAGAATCATCCATCTTTCCAGTGCACTCGGGACTTTGTCATTGGCTGCATGCAGGCAGGGTGGAGTAGGATAGTGTAGTTATAACCAGGAAGGTTATTCCTGGTTATAACTACACTATAACCATTATTCTTTTCTCCAAGTTTCTTGCTTTCATGTTTTTGCTAGCACGTTCTGTGAAGGATAGTCTGATGAGATGCGATGGTTGCATGTGAAACAAACGTTATTAAAGCAGCCAAAGAGTGTGATGATGTTTAAACAGTGCTTATTGTGTGTTGGCACGTTTCTGTACAGATGAAGAAAGGCAATACCATTCAGCAGTTTCTCCAGAGGGCCCTGGAGGTCTTGCGGAAAGACTTCAGCGAGCTGAGGTAAGAACACTTGAACGTGGTCTCTGTGTATGTTTGTGGTTGAAAACTGAATTGGAGGTGCAGCTGCAAATAATGACCCCTTACGAACACCATACCTCATCACCACTAGCATCACGGTTGCTAAATCCACAGGCGAAACATCTTTGGATTTCCTTCCCCCTCCCTTCCACGTTTAAACATCTACATGAAAGATCCAAAAATCTGTATCACATGGATATGCGCTAAGGGGTGATGCTCTGGAGTTTAATCACCATGAATCCTGCCATTTTGTCTCATATCCATCATGGCAGCTGTAAAAAATATACCAAGACCACAGGGGATCAAACACAAAAGGGAAAAAAAAAAATCTGGATCAGAAGTGGCACACAGAGTCCAATTGTTGCTTGCACAGTTTGAAAATGTGCATGTCCTTAACATGTGGATTCCCTCTTTACTGTAGTCCTGCAGGCTTAGATTCTGCTTAATGTGTTCTTAATAAGGAACTACTATACATTTTAGTAAAAAAGTAATAAACCTTGGAATAAACATTCAGCAGAACGTAATGTGAACCTCATTCGCCCTTTAAACATGTACATTAAATTTACAGTAGGCTGTTTGGCTTTACCCAGACAGATGATTAGAAGTAAAAAGAACATGCATGAATGAGCCTTCAATTAGACCTCAGTTATGGAGATTCACTTCAGTTGTGTATTTTTAGGTTTAATGGACACTTATCTTGTGTTGCAGTTTGATGGGGGTAATTCATGTGGCCTTTGATGGAGCAAGTTTGTGTAGTTTTGCATAAAGCCAAGGGAAAAGTGGTGTTTGTTTACTAAAAGGGAAGAACAGAGAAAGACTAAAAATGACCACAAAACAAAAACCCAGATGGTTCTTTTAACTCTGTGGCAATGAAAGATTATGTCACACAGTCCTGCACCAGCAATGCATTCTTCCACATTCAAGTGAAGACGTACCAAGAGAAATGGCAACATGTTGTTAGAATTTAAGGGATGTTTCACGCTCATGCGTGCAAACATTTGCTCCAAACAGAACCAGCTGAAATCAGCCACTGAACCCTTCTCCCCGTGATCCCTCCTGGTGGGGTGGGGGCAGGGAGGAGCCGAGCGGAGGGCAGATCGCCGGCAGGAGGTGCTCGCGCCGGCACTTGTCGGCTCAGAGCTGCGTTTCTAGCGATCTTGCCCTGTCTGGAGGGGATGGGCGACGCGCGCAAGCCTGAGGCAATAGTTGTGCACGGACCATGGCTTGGAAGCCATTTGCAAACCCGTTTTCCATGAACGTCAGCAGAATTTAGAGAAAAGTTTATGGTAGATTGGAGGCAGAGGTTTTGGTTTTATGTTTGGGTAATCTTTCTTTCTTTCTCTCTCCCCCTCCCTCC
>JAOXYF010000021.1:6809843-6823321 GCA_028565775.1 Sternarchorhynchus goeldii
CAGGCTGTGTAACACTGACCATGTGACCTGGGCCAGGCTGTGTAACACTGACCATGTGACCTGGGCCAGGCTGTGTAACACTGACCATCTGACCTGGGCCAGGCTGTGTAACACTGACCATGTGACCTGGGCCAGGCTGTGTAACACTGACCATGTGACCTGGGCCAGGCTGTGTACCATGGCCGTGCCATTCCTTTTTAGGACGCCAGACCCCTGAGATCTGCCAGCACTATGTTGACGCTCCACAAAACGTTACTGTTGACTTTGTGGACAGTCAGGACCCCAAACACGATGCTGTTGTTGTATCATGGAGCCCAAGCCCTTACGGTAATGACGACCTGTCTCAATATATGCCTGATTTAAGACTCGTGTCATTAATTGCCTTTGGCTAGATCCACATTGATCGATTCATCGATTATCCTTTTTCCAGAAATGTAATTATGTATTATTATGCACTAAGGTGGGCAACCAAGTTCTCTTTAGAGGTTGTTTACACGTTTACCGACCACTCCATTAGAAATTCCTACCTTATACCTACAGTGTCTAGCTACTTTATTAAGCATAAAGTGGGTGGGCATGTGACCATTTCTGCTTGTGTCGTTGCTCTGTTTCTTTGGTCAATGCACTGCAGGGCTCTCGTTTCTGCAAGGTTTCCAAGTCACTCTGCAGGCCTTAGGTGGGACTCGGATCACCTGTCAGCTCTACCTCCTTCAAAACAATGCGTCATTCTCCGTCGCACATGCTCAAAGGGTTCGGCAACATTGGGCCTCAGAAGCCAGCACATGCACCTACATTGCACACTGATTTAACTTCTTTGAAAACTAAATAATTCACCTAAAATGAAAACCTTGTTTTGCTGGCACTGTACTTGGAATACATAACCATAAAACACTGAAGTGCATTACATAGTTTGTATATAATGTTAACTACTTTTGCTACCAGCAAAAATCTTTAAACTTTTATTTTTTTAATAATCCACACATGCCGCTTGAATTGGAATCGATCTTTATCAATGCCTTTTGCTTGTGAAGGTATATTATTCAGAGCCATTTTCAGAACTGTCTCTGGGCACCCAGTATGCTGTGACTGTTCTGGCTCTCCCTGTGCCTGAGCTATGGGGAAGATTCTATCGCAGCAAACTGTTCTTCACTCGCTGTAAGGGCTTGTGCTGCATGTAGCACACACATGCACACACAAATAAACACACTTCTATCTGATTGAATCCGATATATCTTTTCAGGCTACACAGCATTAGATCTTGTGGTATTTTGTAGTTTTTTCCACTTAATGGAGAAAAGCAAGTTCTCATAAAAGCTACAATTACTAAATTCTTAGTGCAGCCCAGTGAAGTTAATTTTTTTTTTTAACTTTCCACAGCATGCTCTGAGAAAAATGGTTTGGACCACTGCAAAACAGGTCATTTTAGTTACTATTACTAATGATAAGAATTCTGATATTTGTTGTTGATTTATGCACAGACATTGGTCTTTATTGAACCTCATGTCTGCTGAGCTCTGTGTGATGCGACTGTGTTTCCTGCTCTTCTTAAAAGACTGGTATCCCAGGCAGGTTGAAGTCCATCAACACCACCAAGACATTGTGGTGACGTTCAACCTTGCGCCTGAGAACTTTGGAATCACTCGCTATTTTTCTGTGTGTTTTGGAGGGGGCTCACGTACCTACAACAAGATCATCCATCCTGTAGGTGTTTTTTCCTGCACCAGCTTGGCATCATCAACGATTATTTTAGTTGTGACAGATGTTCAACTGTAATTATTTATGAATTGTCACAAATTGGCTGTTTTAAACTTGGCTCTGCAATTTATGGAAATTTCCCCATTGTGGGACTAATAAAGGATTATCTTATCTTATCTTATTTTGAATTAGGTTAATTAGATGTTGTCAAACTATATGTAATAACCATGTTTCAGATCTAGTCCAAATGTAATGAACATCTTTGTTGTGATTCATCACTTAGGACTTCACCATGAACAAAACACATTATACCTTCCACTGGCACAACCTGCAAATAGGAATTAACTACACATGTGAGGTGGGTCTTAAATCACTGTAACCCAGTTTTCTCCCCAGAGTTTCAAAAGCAATAGTGCCTAGTGTGTGGGAGGAAAGGAGTTGTCCTTCCCAATATGAATGCAGTCTAATCATGTTCTTGGGATGACTCACTAGATGACTGAGACCTTTATTATGCAGGTGATAGACAAAAATATATTTTACATATGTACTGAACAATGTAATTTTATTTCATTTTTGTTTAGATTGCAGCAGATATTGTGGATGCAGTTGGGAGATCATTCTTTGTTCAAGTACAGCATAATTCAATAGGTAAGATCATTTTAGGAAGATGTCTCTTGTTGGGTAAATCTTCAGTGGAATAACTGAGTACAGTATTTGCTTGTTTTTTAGATTGAGAACATTTTACCTTTTAAAATATTAAGTTCTCTGGTAGATATACAGAACATTTACAAGTTATACCCACCTTCTAAATACAGTGTTTAGTAATTGTAACGTGATGTATTTAACCCAAACAGAAGTTGCGGCATCGTCCAGGGCGAGGCCATCGCTGACGACCCTCCTGTGTCTCGGCCTTCCTGCAGCGGTTTGTTTAGCAGCTGTCCTTGCTCTCCTCAGCCAGAAGACACTGAGAAGAAAGGCAAAAAAGGGAGACAGACGTCCAGGTGAACATTGTCAAATTTAGGGTTTTATTTTTGCGTTGTTGTCTGTTTCTGTAGTAATACATTTACAGCACTGTGTATTCAAGACATTATGGTGTTATATATATGGGAATTATGTTGTGCATAACACCTCTTAATTTTCGACTTATCTATAAAATTGCTTATATATGCGTACATGTAAACTGTTATGTAAAATGTGATGCATATTTAATATTTATAATGTGTTTAGTATTTATAATTTGTTTAATATTTATCATGTGTCCACAGAGATAACTGAAGAATATTATGACAAACCACTGGATGAGCAACAGTGTATAGAATTACCCAACTGTACCCACACACCTCAGCTCCTGATTTGCTATTCAAGTAATGATGGTTTTGCCCACGTAAAAGTTGTCTTGCAGTTGGCAAACTTCCTGCAAAAGCATCTAGCCACTCAGGTAAAAGCATTAACACAACGCCAACTTAACTTGTGATGATATCACACTAGAAAGGTATTGATTTATTAAATAAATAATTCAGACCATTAGGGTTAACATTTAACAGACTGTCAGGAGCTTAATAAGGCACTGTTTTGGTCTCATTATTATATATTATCAAGACAATTAATTATTATTTATTACCTCTTGTTTTCTCCCATGATATTCAGCGTGTTTTTGATTAACTACACATGTAACCCTGCCTCTGACTAGGTCCATTTGGACTTGTGGGATACCTTAGGTGTGGTGGAGCATGGGGTTCTGAGCTGGTACTGGAAGAGGATGAAGGAGAGTGACTTTGTGCTAGTCATCTGCTCCAGGGGCTTGAACCAGAAGCAGCAGAGTCAGAGAGAGGAGGACCCAGAGGAGAACACCTCTCCAGCCATTCTAGCCATGGTTGGGGAGGAGATCTGCCGTGCCAAAGTTATTTGCCAGGATCAATCCAAATACATGACTGCTGTTTTTGAGTATTCACGGGAGTCAGACGTTCCAGGTATCTTAAGCCTGGCTTCTCACTACTCTCTCCCCAAGGACCTGGCCTTGCTTTTCTCCCATATCCACAGAGTGGCTTTGCAGAAGCCTGGTGCTTACCTACAGGTAGCGAACATCTCTGAGAGTGCGTACTCTGAACTCCCAGCTGGAGCTGCATTACTCCAGGCTATTCATGAGGCTAAGGCTCTGCTCACTGGTTAGTGTCCATCTGAGGAGGAGAGAATTATGGAGAATTTGGCTGTCATGTAATGGAAATAAGGAAATCCGTGTGGACTGCCAAGCGAAAACTGAAGATAATGGTACATATCTGTATCCTGAAGAAAAGGCAGAATGAAATGTTGCAGAGAGTACTCCTGAAAGGCACGTCAGCTCCTGAGAGGCACGTCAGCTTTCCTGACGTGTGTCAGGCATATGTCAGATGTGCCACACAGACTTTCCTTATGGAGCCTGCTTATGTAATTTTGGTAAAAATGGAATTAGTCTAGTCATGAATAGTAAAAACCATCTACAGAGCGATGTGAGAGAAGAACCAGCAGAGTTAAACAAGGCAGATTAAGCAGGTATGCCATGTGAATGCACTGTGTAATGGATGCATTAATATTTACTTTAATATTTCAGTTAAAATATACTTTGAAATATTTGCATATATTTTATAAATGTTGATTATATAAATGATCAAACTTGGATCACTATTTATGGACTATAAAGGTCAACATTTTTCACCAGTCCTGGGCTTTAGAAAAGCCTATTTTATATTCACCCTCTGCATTTATTTTTCAGTTTCTGTTATTTTTTTATTATTTACCTGATTAAGTTAATCAGTCATAAAACAGCTTTGTAAATGCTGTCATTTCAATGTCTCCTTTGCATTAATCTAAGCATAAATAAACAAATGATACAAACCCATGGTCTTCCATGTGTTTTTACTAAAGAAAAATAATATGCTGCAAGAAAGTAGTCTTACGGAATAAATTACTGGTTTTCTGGTTACAACATTTTTTAAAGGCAAAATAAACAATACAAAGCTATAGGACAGGAATGGATTGTATTGTAATGGAAGGTTGCTTAGAATTTAGGAGAAAAGATGTGGGGACAGCATCTGTTACATTTCCTAGTGGCCATTCTGGTAGTGTGGGAGACTCAGCAATTTACTGTAGAATTCAGTTATTTAAATTTTAGACTTTTTAACTTTAAAATCTTGGGCTTGTTTATTCTTGGCAAGAAATGAAAGTATGGCATGCCTACTGCAGAAAGGCTAACGAACACCAGCGGCCAAAAGCCACGCAGTAAATACACTTTGAACAACAACCTATATACGAAAATCCTTTCAATAATCGTGTTTAAAAGATTCTTCCCAGATTTATTCAAGATCATTTTACTTTAAGCGCATAATATCCTTCCATTACAATACTGAAATAAAGTGTGAAAGATAATCGTCGATTATAAACTAATTATGTAATAGGGCAAACATAAATGTGTCCTGTTTTCAGGGCTCCTTCTACTAAGCAAGCAAACAAACAAAACAAAAATAATTAAATAAATACGTGATCTATATTAATTCTGCGGGTGTTTTAAAGAGAGCGTCAGCGCTTGACAGCTCCGCAGTCGCAGCCGGAAGCACATTAAATCCATTCAGCGTTCCCTTGCCGAATACTGCAAGAACTTCCTGCCATACTGCCTACTGTTACCCTGCTAGCATTTGCATCCATTGCCAGTCATGGTCCTTGATTTAGACCTTTTTCGGACGGACAAAGGTGGCGATCCAGAAATTGTCAGAGAGACGCAAAGGAAAAGGTTTAAAGATGTGTCCCTTGTGGATAAACTCGTTGAAGCAGATACGGAATGGAGGAAGTGTGAGTGTCGCATTGCTTGCTAGCATGGCTAGCTGATCCTACCTACCCACATGGAAAGTGAATCAATTAGTTAGCGAGATGGCTAATTTGGTTATCTAATCGCCTGGTAGTTAGAACAATTTAGTCCATCAAACATATGATTGCTTTAAATAAAACAATGCGAGAAACACATAATTACATATAGTCGTGTACATAGCTACGTGGTTTATAACTACCCCTTGAGTTAGCTAATTAGCTAGCTAGCTAGCTAGCTACCGGTGTAGCTTCTAAACGCTTTGCTCGCTTTAAACATTAAAGGTTGCCGGTTACTAACATAGCCTAGCTATGCTAGCTAGCTAGCTAACCATCTATTTGGCCAGCTGTCAAATATTTTGTCTTCTTTGTTTAAACACAATTACTTGCACGTTCCAGTAGTAGTAGTAGTAGTAGTAGTAGTAAACGTTTAAAAACACAACTAAATATTTATTTGATTAAAATAAGGTCTTATTGTCCCAGTGTAACCAGTGTCGTCATAACTCTGTGCAATCTGATGCAATACCTTTGGTTCAGGGAAACTGAGGCACGATGCATTACTGTATAACATGCACGAAAGACCAGATTTCGCTCGCCTTTGAGTTGCTTGATTACCAGTAATAATGTTCACCCTTTGATATGTAGCTAAGCATCAGATTTTAATAGTGATTTATTTAATAATGTATACACGCTACATGGACAAAAGTATTGGGACATCTACACATTACACCTACATGAGCTTTTATGACGTCCCATTCTAAACCCATAGTTGTTAATGTGGAGTTGGTTCCCTTTTTTGCAGATATAACAGCTTGCATTCTTCCGCAAAGGCTTTCTGCAAGATATTGTATATTGAGAATTTTTGGCTATTCATTCAGAATAACATTACATTAGTGAGATCAGACTCTGATGCAGGACGAGAGGGCCTGGCTTGTAATCTCCATTCTAGTTAATCCTAGAGGTGTTTGATGGGGTTGGTCCAGACTCTGTGTGAGCAAGTCAAGTCCTTCACTCCAAATTCACCTAACCATGCCTTTGTGGACCATATTTTGTGAACTGGGGCACAGCCTTGTTGAAACAGAAAAGGGCCTTTCCTAAGTGGTTTCTACAAAGTAGGAGGCATACAATTTTCCAAGGCATAAAATCTTCTCCACAAAACTTTACAGTTGGCACAGTGCAGTCCGGAAGGTAACATTCTCCTGGCTTTCACCAAACCCGGACTTGTCCATGACTACAAGACAGAAGCGGTCCGCCCCTCAGTCCAATGGCAGTGTGCTTCACAGCACTCCATCCTTCCCGTTGTGATGGAAGGTTTGCATGCTGCTGCTCAGCTGTGGTGCACAATTTTTAGTGCTGATGTTAATGCCAGAGGAGGTTTGGAGTTCTGTTACCGAGTCAGCAGACTTTTACGTCCTATGCAATTACAACACTCGACAACCGTCTCTCTGTAACATTTTCTGGTCTGGCACTTGTTGTGTTTCCTGTTTCTATTCTTCAGTAATGCCACTCACAGATGCTTATAGAACATCTAGGAGGGAAGAAATTTCACAAACTCGAAATTCTTTCATGAGTGTTTGTAAAGGCAGACTATGGTTAGATGTTTGATTTAATTCACTTGTGGCAGTAGGTCTGAATGAAACACTTGAATAACTGATTACAGCATTGTGTCCCAATACTTTTGTCCTTATAATGTATGTGAAATGCCAACTGACAACAGCACCTACTCACAGATAGCAATAGTTTTGTTACAATGTTTAAATTGACATGAACATTAAGAGCATTTGATGGACTCTTTTGTCCACAGCAACTTTCAGAAGTGTCTTGCTGCTAGTCTTTGGCAAATATATACCCTCATGTGAGAATAGGTTTGTGTCACGAATTAGGATAAAGCCTGGCTAGAATGGACAAGAAGACAGTAAAAGGTTTATTTATTTATTATTTTAAGTGCTTAGTCACTCGGCCTTTGTTTGAAGACGGTTAGGGGAAGTTCCTTGGGCACCAGGAGTTGGGTCATCCAACTTCTGGTGCCCAGACAGTGAAGAGCATTTTAATAGAAAAGCTGAGTATAATCAGAATTGTAGTTACTGGGGAGACTGTAACAGAAGATGTAGGTTCGGTCGGTTCCAACTTGATGCTTGACATTTTAGAGATCAAATTATTCAGCCAAACTAACCAAATCAAGTAGTGTTTAGGCTACTATTCTCTTTTACACCAGACATTACATTCTCAGACATTGCTGAGAAAGTTTAACAGTTGTCTCTTAAAGTTTTTTTTTGTTGTCATAATGATGGACACATTTTAATTTTGAGCCTATACATAAGTTGAATAAAACAAGGCTGTGCTTAATTGTGTCTGATGTGGTCTTTGTAGTGTAACCCTAGCTACAGTTACAAAACTGAACATAAAACAAGGCTATGGTTAATCGTGTCTGATGTGGTATTTGTAGTGTAACCCTAGCTACAGTTACACTATTGAACATAAAAAAAACCCTAAGACACAGGTTAGTCTAAAACTAGGCAGTTTATTCCAGAATATTTGATCATAGTATAAAATCAGTTTTCTATAACTATATGGATTCTTGTATCATTATACATTGGTTTCCATATGAATATAAAGGAACTGATTTAGTTTATGACCATAGAATCAGGTGGAATACTCCTTTAGCCGACAAGTGTTGGCAGAGTTATACTGAGAAGACTGTAGTACAGCCAGCATACAAATGCCTAAGTGTAGTCTTGGCTGGGCCTTTTCTAATCCCAAGTATACCACACATTGTTTATAACATATTTATAACGTGTTACAATGTCTCACACTGTCAGGTCGCTTCACTGCTGATAATCTCAACAAGGCAAAGAATTTATGCAGCAAGTCTATTGGAGAGAAAATGAAGGTAAGAAACGATCCTAATTATTAAAAGTTTCAGTATAAGAAATGTCATAGTTATTCCCCCAACCATGTTTTATACATTGCTCATTTTATATAATGTGTGCTCTTTTATCTTGGATTAAGCAAATGACAAGTGTGTTTTCTTCTGTGTGTGGTTTGCAGATATTATCCATGTTGCCATTATTTTGGTTTCTCCCTAATTTTTCTTTCACTATTACCAGAAGAAAGAGCCAGTTGGTGAGGATGAGACTCTTCCAGAGGAGGCCCAAAACCTGGAGGCAATCACTGCAGACACGCTATTGGTCCGTCGTGTTCAGTTATGCAAATGCACATGATTGATTAGCACTGTCACTTCCAAGACTTATTTAGAGGCATTCTACTAAATGCCTGTTTTGTGCTATAATAATAATAATGATGATAGAAAAAATTGCTTGAGAAGTGAACAGAATGGTGTTTGTGTTTTTTGTCTTTTAGCCTTCAGATTGCACATCTCACAAGCACAGGCTTTAATCACCACACAGATGGTGCCAAATCAAGTGAAATGATCCATGCATAACACACTTCTGCCTGTTGGCTACGTGCCCTTAAGAACTCTGTCTTGCCTCCTGGCAGCCACTGACTGTGACTCAGATAAAGAAGGTTCGGCTGCTGGTGGATGAAGCTATTCAGAAAACGGACGTCGCGAGACTGAAGCTGGAGACGGAGCGTTTTGAGTACCTGAGAGAGATCGGCAACCTCCTCCACCCTTCTGTTCCTATTAGCAACGATGAGGTGAGATTTTAGCAACTGGTCCCAGAGGGAGTATGGGGTGATTTTTCCATTTTGATTCAGTTTATCGTCTGAGTTGTATTCCGTTGTAATTGCCCCTATAATTGAGCTGAATTAGAATGAAGTTTAAATGAGCTGAATGGAAATGCAATACTGTGAGTCCTGTGTATTCATGCAAGACGTGGGAGGAGATGCAGGGTTATTGTCATGCTTTCCAATCCACTTCAAGATTAGATTCTTCCAGATTAGCTGGATTTTTTCCAGATTAGCTGGATTTGAACCACTTGATGGGAATTGGCCTTTCAGCTTCGAGTGATACAACGTTAGTAACCAGTGACGAATAGTAGCATGAAAGTTATTGCATGAATTTTCACTAGTAACCACCAGGTGTACATTGTAAAGATGTAAATTAGTATCTGAAGTTGGAATATGTGGATTCTATATGCAAAACTTGGTTACCCATAGCTGTGAATCTAATTACAGTTTCATAAAATTAAGGTCGCATTATTGTGTGAAGTTTGTGTTGTTTTGTAAAACATTTCAGCCTATAACAGACTGCCTAACTGTCTGTTTCCACACCATTACACAAGTGGAAGCCCTGTAACTTGGGTCGGAACTGGGCCCGGTCGGAGTCAGCCTGCTGGTGAATGTGCCTCACTTTGGTTCTTCTCCCCCAAGGATGTTGATAATAAGGTGGAGCGCACCTGGGGTGACTGCTCCGTGCAGAAGAAGTACTCGCACGTGGACCTGGTCGTCATGGTGGACGGATACGAAGGAGAGAAAGGGGCTGTTGTAGCCGGAAGCAGAGGATATTTCCTCAAGGTTTGTTTTCATACATAAGAAAACATCTAATTCCTACGAAATCTGCTAAAGTGCGCTCTACATATATATGATGGCTAAGTGTCCATTTAAGAGCTATTGACTTTTTAAAAAGCATATTTTTTTTTTTTTTTTTTTTTTTAAACCACAGGCTGGTGTGACATGATACTCGCGCTGTTTGTGAGCCCGTTGCAGTTCAGTGTACTTCTTGTCTGACCATAAACATGATTTATATCTCAGTAGTACCATAAAACATGATTTATATCTCAGTAGTACCATAAACATGATTCAGTACAGTTCACATTAATTGCAGATTGTGTAGTTTCATGGAGTCAACAACAGCCACCAGGAGGTCATGAATGAACACCCGAGCTTCCAGGCAACATACAATAAGATGTGGTGTAAAGACTAGTGCTACATAATTTATTCCATTCAACTTTTTTTTTGACTCTTTAAGCCTCAAGTTGTCCTGGCTGGCTTGATTGAGTCATTACTAATTTGACAGGTCTGACTGGATAACGTGGCTCGTGTAGATGGTTTATGAAATCCAGGGTCTTGTGCCAGACAACAAAACAACAACAATACAGCCATGTTTTTGAGAGCATCGAGTTCTCATACTGAGAAGCATAACATTCCCCTTCTCTGTTTATACTGATTTTGTTCTGATGTGCTTCTCATCAGGGACCTCTAGTCTTCCTGGAGCAGGCCTTAATTAACTACGCCCTGCGGATTCTCTACAGCAAGAAATACACTCTCCTCTACACACCGTTCTTCATGCGGAAAGAAGTCATGCAGGAGGTGGCGCAGCTGAGCCAGTTTGATGAGGAGCTCTACAAGGTGGGCATCACCTTTTCATTTGTCCTACCAGACGTAGCTGATTCTTCTTCCTGCTGTGCATGTTTCTGTTTAGTTTGTGTTTCTGCACATATGTGGGATTTAATTGGTGGACATTTGTTAGGGTAACATGTATGTGGGATTTAATTGGTGGACATTTGTTAGGGTAACATATATGTGGGTTTTAATTGGTGGACATTGGTTTTAGGGTAGCATATATTCCTGTTACTCAGGTAAAGACAGGGGGCATCATTGCAGATGGTGGTTATTCACGATCTTCAGAAATGAATGGGGATTTATGCTTCTGAAACTGTTTTCAAAGTGATGCTTGTTTTCATGGGTTACATGGCCTCCAGAGGTCCAGACTGATTAGTTTGTTTACCTTACGATGGCCCTAAAGGTGATTGGGAAGAGCAGCGAGAAGTCAGATGACACCGCCGTGGACGAGAAGTATTTGATCGCTACTTCAGAGCAACCAATTGCAGCTTTCCTAAGAGATGAGTGGCTAAATCCGGAGGAGCTCCCCATCCGTTACGCTGGCATCTCCACCTGCTTCAGGCAGGAAGTGGGCTCCCATGGCAGAGATACCCGTGGCATCTTCAGGGTTCACCAGTTTGAGAAGGTCAGAGGTGCTTAGAGAAAGACGAGAAAATGCTGCTTTAATGTCTGCTGGGTTTTTTCAGCATTTCTTGGCGTATGTTAAGTAAAACCAGCATATTGTCAGTAGCTTTTTATCCTTTTGCGATGATGAATAAAATAAATTCTGTTATTGAACACAGATCGAGCAGTTTGTATATGCCTCTCCTCATGATGGCAAGTCATGGGAGATGTTTGATGAGATGATAGGAACAGCAGAGCACTTTTATCAAACGCTGGGAATTCCCTACCGCATCGTCAACATTGTTTCTGGTCAGTTTTGCCCCTTCTTTAATTTTTAATTTTTTTTTTTTAAAAATATAATTTCTTATCTTATGCTCTTACCATCGTGCTGGTTGAGTTGTTGCCAGTGAGTTGAAACTCTCCCATCTGTTTTCTGCTCGCAACTCAAGGCGCCCTGAACCACGCAGCCAGTAAGAAGCTGGATCTGGAGGCATGGTTCCCAGGCTCTCAGGCCTTCAGAGAGCTGGTCTCCTGCTCCAACTGCACGGACTATCAGGCCCGGCGCTTACGCATCCGCTACGGCCAGACTAAGAAAATGATGGACAAGGTGAGAGCCAGGGCTGGTGAATGTACCACCCAAACACTGGACTAGTCCCAGTTCTCATACTTGAGTGGAATCGGTCAGTCAATGTGAAGTAAAAAAAAAATAAAAAAAAAAACCCCCAAAAAACATTAGATCAATATTACGCACAGCTACACAGTATTTTAAAATAATTGATAAGCCCTTCTCATTTTTTGTTCAAGACCGAGTTTGTGCATATGCTCAATGCAACCATGTGTGCCACCACTCGTGTAATATGTGCCATCCTGGAGAACTACCAAACGGAAGAAGGTATCGCCGTCCCAGAGCCGCTCAGAGACTTCATGCCTCCAGGTGAGCTGATATCTGTAGACTTGGATTACTGCATCATGGACTAGGTGAGAGCTTATGGATGTCCTAATAGGGCATCATGGCTCAAAAGATAATACTAATTATTCTTGCATTAAACATGTCTCTAGAGGAAAGGCTTTGGTTGCTGTGGATTTGCTTGCATAATTAGATTAATACAATCTGCCAAAGTGTGTTCCCCTTGAACCATGCAAACATCTTTAAATGATGCAAAATGCCAGTTAACTCACTCAGGTCTGCCACATTGGCAGTGATGTGAAAAAGCGTATCAACAGCTTGTTCATCCAGAATGGGACATTTCAGTGTTAGGAACAGTATAACAAGCAGAGGCATAGAGTAAACCAGTAAAAACACAAATAAACCAGTAAAAACACAAATCACGAGGCCATCAGGAATGTGCCCTTGGTTAAAGGATGGCGCTGTGAGGGAATGGCATGAAGCCCAGCATGAACCCCTGATGAGAAGCAGGGGTGTTACCTTGAAGGTTGGATGATGTGTGGGTGAAGGGTAGATGCACAAGGTTGGATGAAGGGTGGATGCACGAGGTATGCCTGGGAGGTGTGAGGTGCATGGGTGTGTTCCTCAGAGGTGAAGGCAGAGTTATGGAGACAGCCGATCCCTAACAAGGATTCCAGTGAACGTATTTATATGCAGAACAAGAAGTGGCACATGAACAGATATGACGTGTTGAAGTTGTACATATGTACTCATCAAGGCTCATACAAATAAGGTGAAGTGCTGGACCAAAGATGAACTGGTGATTTTTGAGCATGTAGGTGTGTCTTTTGATGATGCTCCAGCCCACAGAGGCATAAGCAGCAGGTATTTTGTGCTGCCTCATAGAATACACATGGTAGCTTTGTACACTGAAAGACCTTAGTCTCTTTGGCACATAGGGTTCTGTACAGACTGTTTTCTGCCTGGCCCAGCACTTGCCTGGATAATAATCCTGTTATTTGTAAGCCTGTCCAGTAACCTTACCATGAAAGACTACAGAGGTTGGACGACTTCCACAAGTCCACCACCATCTCTTTTGTCTTCCTTGTACTGATGTGGCCGTGGTCTCTTCTCTCAGTAATATACCCCACAGTGA
>JAOXYF010000021.1:6859890-6869902 GCA_028565775.1 Sternarchorhynchus goeldii
GGTGGGGGTGGGGGGGGGACGGGGGTCGGGGCATTCTCTCAACACAGCTTTCAAACGCTGCCATTATGCGTCTGAAGCGGACGGAGCTCCTGCTGCATTTCCACTGCTTTTGGCACGTGTGAAAAGGGAGGCGTGGAGAAAGGTTCAGCAACAGAGCCGGGCCAAAGCACCGGTTCCGTCGCCCGGCGTTGTCGTCGCGCCATTTGAAAGCCTTTTATTTATTGTTTTTTTAGACGTTTGAATTTCTATTGGACGACACGCGTTCATCCTAGCAACACTTCCATTTATTCATGAGACTGAAGTCAGGCAGCAGTCGTGGGGCCCGCAGGAAAGTCGTCAGAGGCTTTTACTTCATTTCCTGAGCAGATGCTGCGGTGTGCAGAGACGGACGTGCAGATGTCTCTCTGGACTTTCCCCCACCAGAGCCCTCGTTGGCTCCCATGTGAAGCGCCAGTTAGAAGAACTTTTTAATCACTGGGCTACAGCTCTGCTAGAGGTCAGTGAAGCGAGGCTGTATGGGCTCGAATCGTTCCACTTATTCTAATGGAAATCCTCCAACCCTCTGGGCTCGGCGAACTTCCCCGGGACGCGGTCGGTCGGCCCTCGGTCGTTCCGTTTTTCACACGCGTGCTTCGGAGGAAGGCCTGGACGCAGAGCTGTCCCGGAAGCCTGCTGGCGCCAAAGCTCAGCCCGGATGGCTTGCTTTGTTATTTATTTATTTATTTATTTATTTATTTATTTATTTATTTTTAAATACATACCGAAGAAGCCAGTAGTGTGGTGTTGATGACCTGGAGAATTAAAAGGTTTTCTGAAGGTTCTTGAGGAAAACTGGTTGTTTTTACACAGCAGGCCCAAGCTGTTTTTCTTTGCTCATCAAATGCTACGTTTCTGTAAATCCTTATCAGTCTCTGCCTTTTCTCTCTCTCTCTCTCTCTCTCTCTCTCTCTCTCTCTCTCTCTCTCTCGTCTGCTGTCTTTTTCTTACTTCCTCTTGCCGAGCTCCCTGGCCCAAGACGTATCAGCGTTTCTGTGCATAAGCACCTGCACAGTGGCGTTATTGATTTCATTTTCATATTGTTGCAGGCCTGCAGTTGTAAACAGTCTTGCCCTCCTTTCAAAAGTGAATTGATCCATGCTCCGTCAGCGTTAAAAGAAACCAATCAAAGCCGAGACCATTATCTTCCTTCTGAGGGAGCTTTCATCACACACTCCCTCCCTTTTGTGTTCTTAAATAATGGCGCTCACAATGGCAAATAACATCAAGCATAATGGCGAGTTTGTTGCCGGCGCAGATTTGAAAAGTTTTCTCAAAGTGGCCCTGCTGAAGTGGTCTGCGCTTAAAGCAGACTTATTGTTCGAGCAACACATTTACACAATATAGACATCAGGAAAATTATCTTGTTTGTGGTAATGGCACAAACTGCTTTGGGCGACGGCTCGTTTTGCATAGAGAAAAGGCCTTGAAGGGAATGGTCGGGAGCGCTTTTTATTTCACATTTTATCGCACGGCCTGGTCGCGTGGGGGGGGGGTGCAGGAAGCCTTGGCAATAGTGGTGTCTTATGGTATTTATGGTTGGTATTTAAGTGTAAAGAACACAGCTGTAAAAGAAAGCTTTGTAAGGAATTTAGCTGTAAAGAACTGTAAGGACTAAGGAGTTCAGCATTGTACTGTGCCTTACACATCTGTATGCTTATGATGTAAATTTGACATTGTAGAAATCTGTTCTTAATTACCCAAGCTTGATTTTTGTCCCTAATCATTCCTTATAGGTGTCGATCAATGGCTTTGATTACGACACTGTCAGGTTTAAGTGGCACTTCAGATTCTGTGTTCAGCCGACTTTCTCCGTTTGTGATGAGAAGATTATTTAAACATTTCTATTTTTGCTCTCACAAGATTAATTCCGTCTTGTGCTTCTCTCTCACGTCCTCTCTCTCTCTCTCTCTCTCTCTCCCTCTCTCTCTCTCTCTCTCTCTCTCTCTCTCTCTCTCTAATGAATCTTTCGTGGTGGTCATTCTTGTAGAATGCCGATGAGCGTACGGAGCATCAAATGAACTTTTAGAAACTCATTTAAAGTACATACCTGAAGTCTACTCCGTCCTTTATACCCGTGCGCGTGGTTTACTTAAATGGTGCTTTATGCTGAAAATGTTCCATTTGTAGTGAGCCGGCCGTTATAAGTGGAAATGCAGCTACCAGATGCAGTAGTGCTCATGGGTTGTGAATTGACTAAGAAAGTGTTGAAGGCAAAGCACTTTGCTATATTGTTGTCTCCCGGTTGATAATTCCCCCAGTAATCTTTCTGTCCATACCTTTCTGTGAGTCTTTCCTCTGTTCGTTTCTTTTCAATTCCTTCCGAGCCATAGTGATTACTTTTTTCCCCCCCTCCTCTTTCTCCTTCCCCTTCTCTCTCTTTCATACGGCGTATCGAGCGACGCTGTGGCGGCTCCGCCTCCGCTCGACACAAAGCCCAGGAGGAGCGGCGTCGGGGCTGCTGAGCGCCGCCGCGCTCACAATAGCGCCCCGCTCCACCTTCCTCCTCCACCTTTTCCCCGCAGCTGCTCTCGAGTTCCACCAGCAAGCCTCGTCTGTGATAAGGTCCGGTAATGATACAGTTCACTCGGGTGGACATTGTTCCGTTAAAAAGGCAGCTCCAACGCCCCAACACCCTCCTCCGCCCCCACAGCACACCTTTATTTATTTTTTTAACGATGTCATGGATTTCAAATAGGAGCACGAGACTGCAACGGGCCCTCCTTTACACCGCCCGCTCCTCCAGCCGGCATAAAGGAACACTTGGCCTCCTGCACTCCTGCCCTCCCGTTTTTAATTTATTTCTTTTTCCCCCTCCATGGGTGCTGCTTTGTTACTCCGGAGCGTCCTGCGCGCCGTCCTGTTTGGCAGGCGAACAAGGCCTCCGATTGGCCTCCGAGCGCCCTTCCCCTGCTGTACATCAGCATTAACGTGCCAGGAGAGCCCGCAGATTGTTTTGTCCTTGCCGGGACTCCGCCCGTGGGACCAGGGTTGAAGCGCTTCCGCGGAGTGGCTTCAGAGCCGCCAGCGTTCTCCGCGCTCGTCATCGTCAGACGCCGTTACTGCGTTCCTGGAGAGACCGGCCGGGCTTCTGGGCCAGGCCTCACACACGTGGAACAGACACGACCTAATAGAACCTGTGTTCAGAGGAGAGCGAATACTCCCATCATGTAGAGACACCCCCCCCCCCCCACACGCTTCATTTTTCCTCCATCCCTGCTTCCATCAGTGGTTGACGTTTGTGTGCTTGTGAGCACAGATTGCCTGCCAACTATCTGATAAGAGGACTTCCAATTCAGCAGCTCCAGCCCAAGAGTATAGACCTGGTCTTTATGTACTGTGCTTTTTTTTTAAGTCGTCTATAAACACAGAATTGGACCAGATGTAAGCCTTTCTTGGACCATAAAACACAAGGTAATGCTGCTCACACTTATTAACACAGTATGGAGATCACAGAAGTTAATCACAGTCTCTGGCCTGTATATTAAAATGAATGGCAGTAATATAACGATGCTTTAATTCATTAAGAGGATTGGACTGTATATCTCTTCGGAAGCACTTTGCTTTGCCCTGTTTCTCTACAAACCTTGTGTACATCACTGCAATTTTGACTCCCTCTACCTCTAGTTGGAATCTTCAGGCGTCCAGATCCTTTATGTAATGATTAATTATGTTTCTGTCTGCTTGTCATTGGCTGGATTTAGATAAGTTGGTTGATGATAAATCCTCTGTGTAGCTGTGATGCTTGGAGATTTAGGCCTGTGTACAATATATCGATACTGAAATATATTGTGAAAACACTTTTGCAATACATGGATCGATACGGCTGTGACCGTTATTAATGGCATTAATAAACGTTTATATTCTTTGCACAGTGTTAAACCGATGTGTTCAAATTTAAGTGCAGTATTTAAAATGTCCAGCAGATGGCACCTCAATAAATTAAAACGAGTGGCTGTAGGAAAAGTCAAGAAAAAAAAACCCCATGGAGCACCAGCTGCAGTCAGCCCATTCAAAACATAAAGCTGACACTGGGTAAATGGGGCAGGAAAAATGTTAATTTAATTTAAAGTTACAATTCCAAGAGTTTCAATATGTGTGCGTTCTAATAGAATTTAGTTCAATCCTTTCCTATTGGTGTAAGATTAGAAGCTACTGACTGTATTCAGGAATATTTTCTTTTGCTTTCTATATACAGGTTGTTTTATTGGTGCATTATTTAAGATATTATTGTTAATAAATGGTAGTGTCCTATTGTATCGCATAGCGATACCCGTTTCGTGATGTATGTAGTATCATGAAGTTGCTGGCAATACCCAGCACTGTTGGACGTGGCAAGACCTTGTGAAGAACAGCATGATTCAGAAATAGAACTTAACAATGATGCGTCTAATAAAAAGATGCATTCTGGGAGCCTTTACCTCAGAGCCCATGTGATCCTGGAGTAATATATTGGGTGGGGGAGGGGGAGCTGAAGATACCCTTTTGAACAGCAAGCTTTTTGTTCAGAATGGCAGAGTGGTCAGAGGTCATGCATATATTTTTTTCTAATTTCAGTGTCTTGTCACTTTGAACATGATCTAGAGGCACAAGGTCGCAAACACTGCCTGACCCTGGAAAGAAAGCACCTGGTGTGCGTGCGTGAGAGCGAGGTCCCTCCCTAATGCAAGGGGTGTGGAGTTTGGACCATCTCACACATGTTCTCAGGATCTCGAGAGCAGTCAGTTATACTGTGAGTGTCTGTGGTAGTGCTCAGACTCAAATACCCTGTTTTTGTTTGTTTGTTTGTTTGTTTTTCTTGTTCTTTTTTTCTCCTCTTTTTTTTTGGAGAGCTGTATTGATCTCTCCACTGCGTCTCTCTCTCTGTGTTTTGTCTTTATCGAGGTACCAAGACAGCTCGGTGTCTCTGCGACCTTGAAGCAAGTTTTGGCCGTTTCCTGTCCCACATGCCTTGCACCGCGTAAAGAACATCACGCCTAAACCAGACAGTCATCCCATGTTTAGATGATTTCCCCCTGCAGAGACAAACAAAATGACTGGTGAAAATGCAGTCACAGTTTGACATGGAATAATGTCACAGTTATAACTCGCTTTGTTTTAGGCGTGGCTTAATAACCTCTGTGGTTTGGTTAGGCGAGGCTTAATAACCTCTGTGGTTTGGTTAGTGGAGGCTTAATAACCTCTGTGGTTTGGTTAGGCGAGGCTTAATACCCTCTGTGGTTTGGTTAGGCGAGGCTTAATACCCTCTGTGGTTGTAGTATGCTGCACTGCTGACGCTGGTAAGTTTTGGCTTCTGTAACTCACCCGGTCGAGCAGGTACAGCGCTAGTAACAGTAGGGTCATGGGTTCGACACCCAGTGAGCATGTGCACTGTGATGCTGATCCATCCCTAAGCCACTCTGGAGGAGAGCATGTTCCCAATGCCGTAAGTGTAAAACGTCGTCATGCGTTAGTCGCTGCTTACCTGCACAGCAGTCAGCTGACCGGCTATATCCATTTTTATGCATTCGTTGGTTTCAAACGCAACTTGTTAGCATGTGATTTTATTTCGCCATTGTATCGAAGCCGCTAATTTGTGAGTTACCATGACTACCTCTAGGCGCAGTGACTTTGCAGTGTTGGTAAAGCATGCTGTGGTCCTTATTATTTTTTTGCTCTGTGGTAAAATAAAGCACTGGATGCAAACACTGTAATGGCGGTGATGTCATATGTTCTCATTATTAAGGATCATTATTGTTCTCTTTGTCTTGCATAGGTGCTGCTACTTGTTTGGTGCTGCTTCCCTTATTTAGGTGTAAAGCGAGAAACTGCTCCTCCGGGTGATCTGACTGGCACAACATAGTCAATATCCCCCCCCACCTCTGGTTATAACCACCAGCAACACAACCCATTAAAGGATCTCTGACACCGTGTTTGAGAGAATCTTCAAATAGGGTTTTACGAGAAGGTGCTGTAAACAGTTTCATCTTGTTGGATGAACTGTACACAGGACGGGGATTATAGTGCGAGCAAAACTATTTATACCACAGAACAAATTAAATTATGGGTTATTGACATCGACCACAGCAAGCTGTGGGATATCAGTTACTGTTGTTATTGTTATTATTATTATTTAATTTCTTGTCACTATTAACATGATTATCAGAACAACCTTGTGAGTGGGCAGTTATGGACACCGTGTTTAAAGCCGTGAGAACGAACCGATGTTTTAGTTCTTCACAGGTGGTCAGATTCTGGCCAGGTGGGTGGGTTTTTTTCTGGGGTAGCAGATGACTCTAACCACTTCAACGCTCAGGCATTGCTGCGGTTGCCTGGTACTCCAAAAGCTGTGCAACACTGCTGTGTCCGTGTTGATGTGGTTTCCATGACGATGCGATGGTTTCCTTGGTTGACGCTGGGTCGGGGTTGACGCTGGGTCGGGGTTGACGCTGGGTCGGCGTTGACGCTGGGTCGGCGTTGACGCTGGGTCGGCGTTGACGCTGCGCTGAGAATGATCTGCCGCCTGAATAATGCTGGGTTAGCTGGGTAATGCTGGGTTAGCTGGGTAATGCTGGGTTAGCTGGGTAATGCTGGGTAATGCTGGGTTAGCTGGGTAATGCTGGGTTAGCTGGGTAATGCTAGGTAATGCTGGGTAATGCTGGGTAATGCTGGGTAATGCTGGGTATGCTGGGTAATGCTGGGTTAGCTGGGTAATGCTGGGTTAGCTGCAGTCAACAAATAACCAGTGATGCATGGCAACAGATAAGGCAAGACGTGAGCACCTAAACCATCTAGGTGCAAAGTAGGTGTTGTTTTAATAAAGCAGCTGGAAGAACGTCTGTGTTAAGGCCATGTCTGAGGTCTGCATATTAGGAGGTTATCACAGCATGAAATAACCAAGGGCCCAGGGATGCACTACTGGCCTTGGAGCAGCTGTTTATGAGGTAAGGGATGAGTCGTTTGATTGGCCAGGAAGTCTGTAATTAATCAGTAGACTCTCTTATTAATATTCCACTTAAGCCAACCTTCTTGCGCGTAGCATGCATGCATAATGAGCGAGTCTTGCAAGTGCCTTTATTAAAGTGCCGTTGATTGGGGAGGTCGTTGTGAGAGCCTGATGAAGAAAGGGCGTCACCGGCTAACCACGCGCCCCGTGAACATGGGGTGCGTTTGCCCGAATCTACTTGTGAGCGTGTGAACGGGCCGTTCCTTTTGACGCAGCCAGGGAACCTCCCCCCAGGCAAGCAGAGTTTTAAAACGACTCCCAGTCTTGCTCGTTTGGCCTGTTTTGATCACTCCTCATTCTCTGTTTCTCCACTGTTTGTTCAGTTGATGCTCTGAAGAAGAGCCCAGAGATGGAGGGTAAGAGCGAAGCAGATGGATTCAATGTTCCAGCAAACAGCAACTTTTAACACAATTTTTCTGTAATCTGCTTTTTTTTTCCAATGGCTTTCCATTGGTGCCCAGTCCTTACTGAACAAACGAACCATTTGTTTTACACGTTTAGTTTTCTCTCATTCGGTCCTTTGAAAGCATGTGTGATTTGTGCTTGGGTGCGAGTGCACGTGCGCGTGTGTGCGCGCGTGTGTGTGTGTGTGTGTGTGTGCGTGTACATGTTTATCATGCTGGTGTGAGGGCGGTAGCCATTGATTTTCCTGCCGCCTGACGTCTCACTGCCCTAGTTCTCTCCTAGTGTCCCAACCTTACACTGCTACCTCTTGCTGCCGGTCAATATCCCGCACTGCCTCAGCTCAATGGTCCCGGAGTTGCTCAGGTATCAATGCTCGGCCCCCAGCAATTATCCTCATAACCCGCCATTACTCCAGACCTTTCTCCAGCAGTGAGCCCTGTGCTTGATCCACGGCTCCTCAACACAGTAATTGTTATTTGAATCTCCTCGAGCTCCGGGTGAAGCAGCTTCTCGAATGAGGCTGAAATCAATGAAGTGCTAAGACACCTCCGCGTCTGGGAGGCACGCAAGGCCCCTCCTTCGCAAAAAGTTCTCCGAGGCTACCCGCTGTGCTTGTTCACCAAGCCTCCGAGGCTCCTTTTTACGAGCCGGGTGTTCGTGTGGATAATGGAGAGCTGTTCACTCGAGTAAAACGCACCGGTTGCATTGTGTAGCCCATGTTTGTCGGTTTATGCCTCTTTCACGCTGATTTAGCTCGAGAGCGGCCCTCGCAACGAACTGACGGTGTCTCATATTGTGTTCGTGCTCCATGTACAGTAATGGAAACCGTTTCCTCCATCCAGTTGATTCACCTCCGATTCTCTCTCTTGCTACAGCTTTACCAGCTTTCTAGGCCAGTAAAGGGCACACATCCCTTCACTGATGCATATGAGCCGAGACGCCACATCTTGTTGAATCGTTCGCATGTAAATGGAACTTCAACGCACTTGGAGATAAATTCCGTTACCATGAGAAGGCCTGATTGAACGAGAGTGACTGCTACTCTCTGTGCTTTCCCTTATGGCAACTCAACAAACGCCACAGGTGGTAGCTGGGGTTTGATCAAACGGATTTGTTTCTCTCTCTCTGTCTGAGCTTCTGGATGCACATCTGTGTGCAAGCAGAAGGGGGGTGGGGGGTGGGGGGGGCATTTATTTCGTCATTACATGTTGAAAAGAAATATGAAAAGCAGCCACATTTCACAGGTCCTCAGTGATCGTGTCCCACGTCCTGCTGTGGCTAACCTGGGTCTTCTGTTGTACTTCTACCCATGCACGTGTTTGCTTATGTCTAGATCTGCACTCAGGAGAAGCTGTTCCTTCCATTTGCCTTCACCCTTCCATATTTTCTCTTTTTCCTCTCCTCCTGTCCTCCCTCCCTCTTTCGTTCGTCTGTCCTCTTTGGTACTCACCCCTCCAGGACTGAATAGCTACCAGTGAATGGCTGTAATTAAGGCCTGTGACCTTTAGTGGGTGATGATTACCCTGTGAGAGGACATCCTCCCCTCCTCTTGCTTTGGTGGCCAGCCATGCACAGCCCAGAGACTCTGGGTCTTTGTTCGCTCATCTCCTGGTTCGTGCACCTCCTCAGGTCATCCTAGTGACGGTCGGTGACTCTTTGTAGTCTTTATTTTTAATTTTTTTTTTTATCCTCTTTGGGTGACGCACGCCACCTCTGCTTTACGTTTACTTTACATTTGCTTTACGTTTACTTTACACATCAGTTCCACTATTTTCTGTTTTGCGTTGATTTGCTTTGCCAAAACGTAGAAGCGTTCAAAAAATCCGAGTGTCCGTCCGTCCGTGCGTTTGTGTTAAAGGTCAGATCAGTCGTCTGTGGTTCTCTTCTGTCTCGTCCTTTAGCAGTGCACTGACACGGCGTGGCTGGGACCGGCCGGGCGCTGGCCGGCCCTGTAAGGGCTGAAAAAGAGTCAACCTGTGACCTGGTTTGTTCAGTGCAGTTTGAAGCTCTGTGAGTGTGACCTGCCACTGTGTTTTGATGGAATCTTTTGCGTATATTTGAAAGTGTCTGCCTGCAAAAAAATTTAAAAAAAGAATCTTTATGCAAGACCCTTGGACAAGATCCACATCAAAGTTGTTTGTTGGTAGGTGTGTTTCTAGACTAGGCCTACTGGTTATACTGGGGCTAACACAGGAATACGGGGCACCTTCAACCAGTTTGCCTGTCCACAGTAGGGGCAGAGTTGTGTGTGCTTGTTTTTTTAAAAATTATTTAATTAATAGATTTTAAAAACCCACCCCTTATCTCCATTCTGATACTACTTTCTGTTCTCTCTCTCTCTCCCTCTCCCCCACTGTTTCTACGTTCTCTCTGTTCTTCTCTTCTGACTGCTCTCTCTCTCTGTTCTCTGTTGTTCTTCTGACTGCTCCCTCTCTCCCGCTGTTCTTCTCTTCTGACTGCTCTCTCTCTCTCTCTCTTCTCTTCTGACTGCTCTCTCTCTCTTCTCTTCTGACTGCTCTCTCTCTCTCTCTCTCTCTTCTCTTCTGACTGCTCTCTCTCTCTCTCTCTTCTCTTCTGACTGCTCTC
>JAOXYF010000021.1:6888387-6904013 GCA_028565775.1 Sternarchorhynchus goeldii
TGCTTTGCCCCCCCCCCCCCCCCCCGTTAGAGAGGAGGCGCGGCACTGCGCCGTGTGTGTTTTTGGGCAGAGCTGAGGAGAGAGTGGAGGAGAAAGCTCGGCAGTGAGGAGAATGGTAATCGGGCCAGAGACAATGTGAGCGCTCGCCCGTGACCGAGCCCAACCGCCTCGCGGCGAGACGCCCGCCGAAACCGGAGGAGCCGAGCTTCTGTACCTGCAGGAACGAGAGCCTGGAAGATACAGAGAGACGGACTCAGAGAGGGAGATAAAGACGCGTAAACAAAAGGAGAGAGACAAATGAAGAAGTACACTGGTCTGTTCACAGTTCAGTATGTGCACCACGTCTATGCAGCACAAACGGCGGCGTACAAAAACCCTGATGTGGTTTAACTTTGACACGAGATCTAGTTATAGAATCTTTCACTCAGATTTTGTAAAATACGCACATGGACTCTGGAACTGGTCACGTGATCTCATGTAAACAGGGAAGTGTTTATCTATATTCTTTCTGGACAGAAATGACAGCAGGGTCGAAATATTCAAAGAAAATTAAAAAAACAAACAAACCCATCAGTGCAGCCGATTGTGGGTCAGCAAACTTCACTTAATTAACCAAGAACTTGATGTTTGGTGAATGGAGTGGCAGCTCATGTTCATGAGAGTGAGTCAAGCATTTGTTTTTATTGTCAACGCAGGCGGCCTGTGTGCAGGACGAGCCTGTAGGGTGTGAGACCCGGCCAGCTCAGAGTGCCGGGCTCCAGGCTCACTCCTGTAGGGTGTGCGACCCGGACAGCTCAGAGTGCCGGGCTCCAGGCTCACTCCTGTAGAGTGTGCGGCCCGGCCAGCTCAGACTGCCGGGCTCCAGGCTCACTCCTGTAGGGTGTGCGGTCCGACCAGCTCAGAGTACCGGGCTCCATGCTCACTCCTGTGAAGGCTGCAGTGGGGAAATGACCTTAGCAATCCGGAGTCTTAAAACCTGGCAGTGACCGGCGTGCGATAGTCTGACTGCCTGGAGGAACACGACCATCCTTGGTTACTAATTACATACAAACGACTTCAAAAGGCTAGGAGACATTGGGTGGCCGAAGCTCCGTCTTTAATAGCTTGCAAATCACTAGGGCTCTCCATCTGATGGCCCACGACCCACTAATGGTGGGAAGCTTGCCCGTGCGGGTCGCGTCTGGATCATTTCCATGACAATCGGAAGAGAGCTCAGGTCCTCTAATGGCTGGACTGTGGGCGTGGGCATCCGGCGGAGGGGGTGGGGGGGTTTGCACCCTGGGATTTGCAAGCACTGTCAGTGATTCTTGATCTTTTTGGCCAGAGCCTGCTGTATTATTAAACAAGCCCTTGGGTCATGGGATTAGGGAGGAATGAGAGTCAGTCAAAGCACCCCCCTGGAGTGCCCCTCCGCAGGGGTGGCATTGAGCTGCTCATCGCCATGGCTGCGGCGGCTCACTGCAGGGGGAGGGGCGGTGGTCGAGGACGCGGCAATTAGGCCTGCCTGTCTCGGCGTGGGTCATAATCAAAGGCATTGTAAACCTCAATAAACGTGCTGGTGTGATCACATGACGTCCACTGAGCTTCAGTGTACAGGGAAAAACACACACTGGCTGTTTATCTACACACACACGGCACGAACAGCTCAAAGCTTCACACTAGGGTGGGCGGGGAAAAAAGAGCCAGACAAACACTAAAAACAGGAATGCAATAGTTAATCAAAAACGTACAAACGAAACGTAAGAAAGGGTGAAGGAAAAAACAAAAAACAAAACACATGGACCAAGCGTTTTATGTCTGCACATGTGACAGCACAGCTGAATAATGTTTAAGTTTTTAAAAAGTGTTTAGAGGATCTTGGTGATAAATGTCTATAAGGGAACCAGTTCTTTGCATTAAAGGCGTAATAAGTCATTTTACCATCAAAAAGCTAACAGTATTTATGAAAGTGATTATTTATTGTTTTTACATTTTTTATAAAGTGCAGTTCACATGAGAAATTGCTTTGTAGACCTCAAATGAACCAGTTTAAGCTCCATAGAGTGGGTCCGCCATATGGAGGCATCCATATTTAAAATAGATTTAGTACATAATCTCGGAAACATCCAGGCCACTGGGTGTCACTATAACGGTTGTTTCATAATGTGAAGAAGAATCATTGGAAATTTTACTTTTAATGCAGTTTTGAATGTAATTTGTTCTTGTATTGTTACGTCAGACCTCAAAATTAGATCTGCGAAGTTGCAGTGTTGAAGTTTTCATTAATGTTTCGGTGTTGAAGTTTGAACTGATGTTTCAGTGTTGCTCGGGTTGCTGGCTAAGGGGTATTTAATCTCTGCAGTAGTTTGAGGAGAATCTTGTGTTTCTGTTACAAACAGCCTGGGAGGTCCACTCACTGTACTGTGGTGTGTTAAATCTGTACCTGTAATACTGCACTGAGTTTTACTGATGGCCTGTTTTGTTCCACATTCACACATTCCACGTTCAACATTAGGTATCAGCAAATAAATGGACAAATAAGAGAATAAATAAAGAAATGGTACTAATAATGTCACCCAGTGCAACCCAGTAGTACACTGTGTCCACTGTACATCTTCAAATGTGGTTAAAAAGCTGCACATCCTTTTTTCCACACAGAAGCTCTTCAGCTAAACCTTCCTAATTGGTGAACTGTAGTCTTCCACCATTTATTTTGTACTTGTTAGGTGCTCAGTGAATCAGAACCCAACTGTATGCTTTTCCAAAGTCCTTTTAAAATGAGCTTTCTGCCTCTAATGTAGCTCTGAAACGATGCCCCATCACTTTGATGACTGGAAAAGAGAAGGAAGCGTCAGGATGTACTGGGAATAAATATTTGCTGTAGAATTTCACAGTGTACTGATCACGGTATATCACAAGTAATAGCGTACCGATGATGTACCGGTGTACTTTCAAACGAGCTTCACTGCAAAGGAAAAATGGGATTTGTTTTGACGGTGCCACAAGGTGCTTGGACCCCTTTAAATTTCCTCCCCAAAGATAATGCGTGCCAAAGTTTTGAAGCTCGACTCATTCCAGCGCAGCCTTTGATGCTGTCCACCCGAAGCTGGCTGGTGTGCCGGCACTTCGGTTGCTAAGTTACCTGAGCAGCATGATGAAACGGAAATGCTTGCAGGATCCTTTATTGCTTAACACAGTGGTTCCCCGTTCAGTTCTCCGTCTAGCAATTTAGTTACGGGGGGTAATGCAGGAGAAAAACCGAATGATTTCAAACACACGCTTTGAAATTTAAGAGCCATTCCTATTAATGATTTGATTTAAATCTGCCTTTTCGCTTGTGGTAGTTCAGACTGGAAGCGTTGCGCCTCTTCAGCTCTCGATCTGTCGCGTTAAATTGTCAGAGAGTGCGCAGCGAGGCAGACAGAGAGGTATACCCAACCACACAGCTTATGGCCGAGCTCTGGTGGCCTCTGAACCCTGGCGGGCCTCGTTTTAAAAAGCCTAGTAACGCGAGCACTTGTTTGGTCATGCAGCTGCAGTGTTTGAGTTGGCAGGCAGTTAAGTGGGAGACCAGGGGGTCTGTCTGGCCCTGTACAGGTCTCTGGCCATTCTCTCCGCTCCCCCCGCCTGCGTCTCTCTCTCTCTCTCTCTCTCTCTCTCTCTCTCTTTCAGCCGAGAGCCATGCCTGCCACACTTTCACCAACATTAATTTGGCATGGCAGTGGGTTCATGGTAAGGTCACTGACGCAGGTTGAACCCAGCATCTGTGACTTTCCAATATTTATTTCTCATTGGAATATCGAGTTTATGCACACAGTCCGATTAATAATAGAATAGCACTAGAAATAATGACATTATATCCCAAATCGCCCCACCCTGCTTGATCATTTGTTTAAGATCCATTTAGCGCGACATCCACCCGCTTTTCCCCGCTGCTGTCTACACTAAGAAACATGTCACAACGGAATTCTCCACGCATTGACATACTGCTCTGTTTATTCATTCACAAAGCACGCTGGCTTTTATCCGCGCTCTTAAAGGGAGGCGTTGTGGCGGAGTGGTTGTGGAGGAGATTAGAGCTGGAAAGTAGCGGCACTCTCGCGCCTGTTCGCACACGAGCTGGCCAAGGTGCGACACGCTCAGTCTCTAAGCTTATTAACCAGCAGAGCTCTTGGAGTCTTCTCACCACAGCTAAAACCTGCTGGAGAAGTCAGGCAGTCAGCAGCATCTGCTAACTGAACTGCATTCGGGTAATGTAAGAGTAGCGGCGAAAACGCTCTCTGCACAATGCAAAATTAAAATATTTGGAGAGTGAATTGCTTTGAATTTCGTTCTGTCGTTACAAAGGAGACGCAGCGTTCCTGGCGTAACGCGTGACTCTTGGACACGAGATGCTTATGCGAGACACTTTTGAGGAAAACAGCAATAACAATAAACGGAAAAACCTGGCTGATAAATAGGCTGGGGTCTGAACACAGGCTACGCTTCAAGAAAGATCAGCGGTAAAAACGGACAAGCGTCAGTAGACTGGCAGACAGAACAATTAACGGAACCACGCGGCTCCGAAACTCGGCAAGGACACACCGAGAAACTTACACGAGCGTACTAATGACATGGACCGAGCGGTGGTGAGGAGGCGGCAGGCGGAGCCGCTGATCGTTAGACCCTCTGAACGGCGCAACGCCTACAGAGGCCGTGACACCGGGCAAAGCACAACCAACTCCTTAAATATTGTTCCTCCACGGACACAGCAAAACTAGCTCGGATGAAATACAGAAAAACCAACCAGATCAATACAGTGTATGGTTGCGTTTAATAGTAGGACTCTCGTAACGGATGACTTATTTTGGTTTTTAAAGCGCGAACACCACAGTTAATTAGTTGCTACAGTTTTAATCGGTTAGGGGCAATGTCATATAACGCTGCAATGTTGAAGAGATGTAAATAGCTTCTCTTTGTCTCTTTCACTCCTGGTTTAATATGTCAAGCAAATACAGGGCCCATGTTCTGACTAGCCCTTGTGCAGTGATCTATGACAGTCCCTTCCTGAAATGAGAGAAATTTACATTAATGACAAGCCTCTCGTCATTCTGAGTAAATTGTATTTCCTTCTGTAATGCTCAGGGGCAGAGAGAAAGAGACCAGTACCTTGTATCCAAAGACATTGTATGGAGTCAACCTGAAGAGATGTCATAATGTTTTCTCAGAGCAGAAGAACTCCCACACAGCAAAACTGAAAACACACACACACACACACATATACACACACTTGCATGCATAAGGAGTTGCAAAGCAGAGATCTGCACATGTATGTGCAACACATACAAACTCTCATAGTAGTCAAGTTCACTTATTGGACAAGTTTAGCGGAACTGGGAATCCTCCTTTGGTTTTGTGTGTGTGTGTGTGTGTGTGTGTGTGCGCGCGCAGTGTGACATCAGCAGCAACACACCACCGATCTGCCTGCCAAACCTACAGCCCTATCAGTGGATGTCTCCCCCTGGCTGGTATGTGTTTCATTGGGACTTGTTCCTGGCTCGCCCCTCTACCGGCCCCACCACCGGCCCCGTCAGTCCCTGGGGCTAATTGTTAGCTTCTCTCTGTGGCAGAGTGGAGTCGCTGTGTCCCACACACTGAATCACAGCTGGGGAGTAGTGGAGGCAGGCTGTTTTCTGAACGCCTCATTATGCCTAGTGTAGTGTGGTATGAGACCAGGAGAAAACTCTGATGGAGTAGAGGCTGCGCTCCTAATTGGGATTTGTGAGATGTGTATTTTTTTGAGGTGGGGCTGATTTGCAGAGTTGGAGCATTACCTCGGTTTTGCAACCATGGTAGGGGCGGAGCTTCCGTCATGTTGCGCACCAACTGTTGCAGTTACTCCTCCCCATCGTCACAGGGAGAGGTGACCCTCATTAGGGGAGGAGCCAGGCCCCTTTATAACAAGGATCCTCAGCCCTATGACAGGTACCTTGGCTGCGGAGCTGAGTGTACGGTGTGTGTTGGAAAGGCATTTTGGTGGTGGTTAGATACTCGGTTAATGATGTGCGCACCAGAGCCTTCAGTTTGTGTCCCATTCAAACTGGCGCAGTCCTTCTCGGGCCGACACCACGAACAGACGGCGTTTGCTAGAACTCCTGTGGCCATCGATCACATGGATGTTCAGGTGCGTGTACAGGTGTGATTCACACACCACATATGGTACCAGATGATTAATCCCCCCAACCCCCCAAGTGTGATGACTTTGTGCAGCCAATTGAGCAAATCCATTACCTGTACTGGTGATGTTTGGGCAAGATGGCTGAAATTCTGTTACTCTGCTGTAAATGGATAACATGCTTTTCTCCCATGATGTTCTACCTCTACAGCTGAGGAACGGAAAGATTGGATTTGGTTTGACAGCCACCGTGACAATGTCATTCAACTGTTTGAGAATGACATCGTGGTGTAGGTACACACACACACACACATCCATAACAGATCCAAAGTCTAAGTTTCAAAGTCAGGCCAGTTTAATGATGCTTCCCTGTCAGAATGCTCAGTGTGGATGTCTAGAGTTATGACACTGGACGTGTCTGGGTAATACACTGGTGTTTAATCAGTACTTTTCACATTGAATGATCGTATCTGTTACACATCCGCCTTGTAATGTTGAGCATCACAATAATATTAGACTTGCTGTTGTTTGAATAAACATAACAGTATACAGAAGTGAAAATTCTGTGGTTTTCCCCTATACTGGGAATGTTTTTTGAGTTCAAAGGTCATGTGTATAATGGAAGTGGTAAGATGTTCTGCTGTATTTCACTATGATAGAAACAGACAACACAGTGCAGACTGGTTTTCCAAACTTTGTGAGGCGCATCCATGAAAACTGAAAACTGTGCTATATCTGATCCGTAGGTTAGCGGACTGCACGTAATCTTAAGGTGCGTTTGTTAGTACTGTGCTTTCTGCTTTTGTATAATGCTGACAGGTGACCTGGCTGTAGGATGCTAGGGAAGTGCTCAGGGCCAACGATGGAAATCTTCCTGATCTCAGCACAGGCTGGCTGTTACTATTTCCTAAGATAGTGCAAAGGGTATCTAACTTATGCTTTTAACAAACCTAGACTTTCTGAAAGATAAATCAACCATAACAAGTACTGGTAAAGAAACAAAGTAAATAAAAATAGTCTAATAGAACTCATACTGGAATTGTACTTGAGAAATCTGGTGAGGTTATTATGCAATGATCCATCTGCACTTAAGCAGATGGACACTGTTTGTCTTTTAAGTGCTGGATCCTTAAATTGTCAGTACTGCGAATGAGCAGCAAGGGGCTGGCCTTTAAAATTCAGCACCAGGACTTCAGGCTCTGCACTGCAGTCATTCACAGCCGTGTCATGTCTGAATATGGACTGAGGCTCTGTGTGTCTGAAATGGCTTTGTAACAGATGAAGCTGTGGTCTCCATGTTGGGTTTTTTGACGTTGTTCTTGATGCACATGAAACATGAAGGTTTTTATTTGAACAAATCATGGTTGAAATCTGCACCAAAATCTTACATCAGTTTTAATCTCTTGGGTCTATCATCTCTCTCTCTCTCTCTCTTTCTTTAGGTCTTACCGACTCTAAGGACACTCTCAAACAGGCCATTAGCAGCAAGATCCGTCCTACCACTGCTATACCAGGCCTACGGAGAGCTTGAACTCCCCTGGCCTGTGCAATCAAATAATCAGGTGGTTCGGGGTAAGGACGCGTCATCCTGAGCCCACCCCCAGGGAAATCTGGCTAACCCTCACTTCATCAGAAATGAATTCAGGCCAGGCTGCAGAGAGGGCCCAGAGCGGCCAGGCATACAACCGGTTTTTATTTATTTATTTATTTTTTGGACCCAGCTCTCCACCAGGGAGTAGATTTCCATCTGATTTTCTAACCATTCTGAAAGGGATGGCTTAGACAAGACCCGTTAGCACTTATCAGTCCGTGTTAAAGACACATTTGACAACATGGCTTTCTCTCACCTCTGCTCACCACTTTTGATATGATGCTGCATCTAGGTCCAGATTCCTTTGCCAGTAAAACTCGCAGAGGAGCGACCTCTAGATGAGAAAGTAGACTTTGATTTGATTGAGTTGGACAGAATATAATAACTGTCCAAAATTACAAGGGCACAGCTGGGTCCTGGAGTGGGGGGTGGGGGGGGGGGGGGGTTCGCCGTCCAGTTGCTGGGAGCGGGAGTCCATGAAAACACCCCCCCCCCCCCCCCCCCCCCCCCCCCCCCCCCCTCGCCGTCCTGTTGCTGGGAGCGGGAGTCCATGAGAACACGAGGCGCAGTGCTGATATTGAGGGCTGAGGGTTTGATTCTGCTCTTCCTGTTGATTCAGAGTGACAGTAGTCATCCTTGTGCTCCGGGTACACGACCGTGTGCTTCTGTAACACAACTGTATGCTTGTGTAGGAGCTCTCCTCCCAGCTCGTACAGCGACTACATGCTCTCCCAGGTTGGTACCTATCAGATATCCTATAAATATCAAGATAGAGTAGAATCTGGCATTGCGTGAATGTGTACTAGGTTGTATTTGTAGTTCTAAGGCCAGTGCATCGATTGTTACCGTGATGACTTTTCCCACCCTAAAAGAACAAACAACAACAAGCTACTGTGTCTCCTGCAGGATGCTCTCCATGGTGCTGAACCCGTGACCCAAGGCCATCTCCAGCACCGGTCTCTGGGATAGCTCTGGGCCAAGCAGCGGCCGTCGGGAGCACGAGCCCAAGGTTTTCCCGGCTCCTCGGGCTGCCAGCGCCCCCGGAACAGCCACGGAGGAGCTGTGCCTAAAGACTCAGCCTGCCACTGTAAATCTGCCCTCCTGTCCAGCATCATCCAGAGAAATCCGAGCTTTGTTTCACGAGCTCATCAGCCTTGTGTTCAGCCGTTGCTCAGTGGTGTCATCACACCCCTGACTTACCGGCAGCCGTGATTCGCTGCACATGAACAACCCTTTCCCTCTGCAACATCAAGCATTTTCACTCCAATCTCCCGGGCCTTCATGTTTATTAGCGATCGGAAGCCCTTCTGTCCTATTGATTAGGTCTCCACTCGTCCTCCTGTTCTCCCATCAGCACTTTCAGTATATTAAGGACAGACTGATTCGGGTCTGTGTGCGCGTGGCGTTTTTTAATGTCAGGGTCACATTAGTCCCCCTGTCACTCGATGGAATGTGCACTTGACAAATCTCGTTTTGCCTCCCGCTTTAATGGGACAAGCTGTGTCATAGTCATGCTTCAGGGACTAAGCCAGGCGCGAACCAACAACAGCTCTAAACAGGTGACCAACATCTCAGCACTTTATTCTTTAGGGAGTCTGGTGAATGGTGTTTGTCTCTCTCTCTCTCTCTCTCTCTCTCTCTTTCTTTCTCTCTTTCTATTTCTCTCCCTCTCTCTCTCGTGCCATTCCTCACTAGTCTTGGCCCACTTCAGCAGTTACAGAGGATGAATAATAAACAGTGCACCCAGTCTTCTTCAGTTTCCTGTCATCATCTGTTTGCTCGCTCTCCTCCTCCCCATGTAGAAGAAAGGCAGGCTTGTCAGAAGAGTTTAGGACAGCTGCTACTTTAGCAACAGGCAAAGACAGAGGCAGTCACACGAGTGGAGCCCTTCCCTCTGCACGTGCCCGAGTGGATGGCAAGCCAATGTTTTAAAATCAATTGTGTAGTACTGAAATGGGAAATGGGATTTTTTTTTTCTGGCCAAACAAAGTCTAGCATTAAATTGTTTTGCTGTAGTTTTTTTTTTTTTTTTTTTTTTGCAACGTCTGCGCTGAAACTGCAAGTCATGTCTGCCCCCTTTTCTTTCATGAACACAACTAACGACATTAGCAAGTCTCACAAGCAGAACTAGAACGGGTAATGACAGAGAGAATATTATTGCTTGATACCCCCCCCCCCCCACCAGCACCACCACCACAACCACAACACTCCGTCGACATCACCAATTACACATCGCGCTTCGGTCTTTTTGACGGTTATAACTACCAGACTACAGAACGCTTTCTTCTCTTGTTGAGAAGTGACGTCATCGTGCGCTACGTTTTCATGGATGCTATTCTACACCCAGTACGGTATTGCTGACCCACCCATACTTTTATTCTTACGAATATTTATATTACGTTTTATATACGTGAATGCGAATATGTGTGAATGCGTGTCCGTGGGACTGTTTATTCATGGAACACTTAGAAACGCATTTTATGGTTTCAGATTACCTTATGTGCGAACATTCTTGGCCAATAAAGCCTAATTCTGATTCTTATCATGATTTTAATTACTTATGATGGTGATTATTATTATTATTATTATTTTAAAAATGCATGTATGCATTATTTCTTTTCTTTATTTGGTATGCCAAAAGCGATTTACCAACACTATTAGGGGCTGTAAAGAAGCTAAACAAGACATGCATATTTAGCAAAAACTACTTGTTAACGTGATTTAGCTCGGGCGGATTTAAAGGCCCAGTCCAGTTGCTTTAGGAACGCTCCGTGGTCCTCGAGCACAGCTGATGTCCGCGATAGCGCGCCTTTAATAAAGCCACCGGCTCGGGATAAGAATTGAATTTCACACATGGGCGCTCGGATGCTACACATGTTTCCTCTTAATAAAGAGCAGAGGCGCCCGCTCAGCCGTTATGACAGAGTTCAGGTGAGCGCTCACTTTTACACTTCATTTCACCCTGCAACTATTACACGTTGCCGAAGTCACTGTCCAGAGTACAACCCTCTTTTTGTGTGTGTTTGTATTTAATTCATTATTGTTATTAATGGAATTCATACGGAGACTTTTACTCACGGGTAAGTTGCCTTTGACCGCACAAGTTTATTTAGTTTGTGGGCATTATCCTAAAATACTGTTTTTTATAATTAGAAAGATACGGTAGAGATTCCATTTGTTTTGGCCAAATTACATTAGTGTATATTGAGTGTATCCGCCCGTGTGTTAGTCGACGTGGGTGAAAAATATCTACATTTATCGGTGTTATTTTGTATATGTATTTTGTGGCCGTGTCTGTAAAGAACTATTGCCCCGCTTAAATATCCAAACCTCATGTGCAAAACAGGAAGTATAAACATAATCCTTGTAGGCATAAATGGAACGACTATCACTGAGTGTACGGCCCTCGAGGGGCTTCGCAATGCCACTACGTTTCTCGGAGAAGCACCAACACGGTCCGTTCTCACTGAAACACCCGCATATTTATGCAGATGGAAGCTGATCTGGGATCAGAACCGCTGTACACGGTGCAAAATCGGAGACTGTGAGGAAACCGATGGACGTTATGCAACATTTGAAGGAATTAAAAACGGGGGAAGTGTGCGCTGATGGATTTAGGCGAGATCACCCTCTGGTGGAGGGTCTTTTCTGCTATTGGTCAGACCTGAATGTCGTGCCATGGTCGAGGAGGGGAGGAGAAATCGATATCTGTCTGGTCTCTCAGTTTGGTCTCTCTGTCCAGTCTCTTTCTTATTCTCTCTGGCCTGGGAAAGTTTTTGGTGGAACAGTAGTAATGGCCAGTGATTGTGAAATCTTTGTATTACAGTCCACAGATCTGCTCAACCCAACCTGTATCAAAATATCTCCTTTTTTTTACATCATCATTTCAGCATCTTTTTCTGTGGGTTTAAAATGTCTGCTTTCCACCCTCTCAAATCAGTTTCAGTGTGCATCGAATTTAGCAGGCTCTTTTTTTAATTGCTGGGTTTTGGATTAGATGGAAACACCTCCCCAGCTCATTCCGTCTCTCTTGCAATTCCATTTCAGTCTATAACATTCAGCCAGGTCCTGCCAGTGGATGTGAAATAAAGTTGATTGTCTTGTCAGTCATAAATAGAGGAGACTTCCAGGACCTTCAGCAGCTCTTTTCTCTCCTCCACTGTTTTTCCGTGTCTCCGTGGAAATGGCCGCACCACATTGCCGCAGCTGTTGCTCAGCTGTGGTGTCCGTCAGTGTGGGACTGGACAGGCCATAGAGGAGCCTGTCCTCTTCACAAGCACAGCATACAACTTTAAAACCTAAATCAGGCATGTTTCAGATGCGACAGAAGACATCGCAGCCATTTTCTATTAAGTTAAATTCCTCTGTTCTTCCCTCCCTCTCTCCTTTCTTTCTTCCTCCCTCCCTCTCCTCCTCTCTCCCTCCCTCTTTCTAATTCCCAATCTGGCTCCCTCCTTCTCTCTCTACCTCTGTATCTACATCCCTCTCCTTCTCTCTCTCTCTTTCTCTTTCTCTCAGCATGATACCTCTTTCTTCCCTCTAGCCCCCTATCCCAGCGGGGGGTGGGGGGTGGAGATTGGGGTGTTTGGTTGGAGGGTGGAGGAGTTGGGGGTTAGTGAACCAAGACCTGGATGCTCACAGGCCTCTGCTCCTCCCCCTCAGGCAGGGAGATGCTGAGACTGCCTTCCAGTGTGGCTGGTTCCCCTGAGTGACGAAGCCCCCACCTCCACCTGCTTCCATGTGGCCGACTGACAAACGTGTCGGCCTCGTGGTTGCCTGGCAGAGAGGCCAGACCAGCCTGTGCTTCCCATGGGTTTTCAGACCAGCCTGTGCTCCCTGTGGGTCTTCAGACCAGCCTGTGCTCCCCGTGGGTCTTCAGACCAGCCTGTGCTTCCCATGGGTCTTCAGACCAGCCTGCGCTCCATGTGGGTCTTCAGCAGCCAATTTGGGTATTTGTAGCTCTGTGTTACGTATTGGGAGCCATTTTGCATACGACCTTGATCTTCTGCGGTGCTTTTGATCCCTCGCCGACTGTGGTCTTTAAACGGGAGCGGCAGGGCAGCCAGGAGCAGCAGGTTGGGGGAATGAGGAGCAGCAGGTTGGAGAGCGTGCGGCAGAGCTGACGAGAGCGAGCGGCGAGCGAGCGACAAAATGACAGCGCGTCATCGCAGATGAAAGCTGGAGCGTGCAGCAAAGCAGAGACGAAGAGAGAGAGAGAGAGAGAGAGAGAGAGAAAGAGAGAAAGAGAACGTGAGAATGAGAGAACGTGAGAAGGATGGATGAGGTGTGGGCTGAATAAAGGGAGATGAATCACGGGGAAAAGCATTACGGTGCGGCTCATTTCCGAGCTGACGTGTCGGAGAGCGCAAGATGGGTGTTAATGACGAGGCTTACGTAACTCTCTCTAAACTGGGAGCTTTCTCAGCAGAACTGGGTTGGCACAGAGTGGAAAAAAAGAGTAAACGGGAGTAAACACACACAAGTAAACACAGCAGAAGAACAGTTACAGTGTGTGCTTGTGACTGGTGTAGAATGTATCTTGTACTGGTGTGGGTCTGTTCATGATATGACATACACTCTTCTTTTCATTTATACCCAGGATGAGCACAGGAATATTTCTGATCATGTCTGAAGCTTAATTCCAGCACATATAAAATCATAAGGTTATAAAATACCTCACATTTCCTTTATATGTAACTCTAAGTTACATTACAGTCCGTTACTATGTTGTTGGTGTAATGTGATAATTTGGTGATGGTAATTGTTTATATTCGATTACATATAATGAGGTCAGTGCACTCGAAGCAATCAGAGGTCCTTTATCAACCATGTAACCTCAAAAGCACTTTGCTTGTACAGCTGATGATGGACCTCCGTCATAAATGCTGCTTTTCTGAAAACCTTGTGTACATCACTGCAATTTTCTTTCTCCTTCTCTGAAACACACACACACACACACACACACACACACATAGCTGTTATATATATACAGCATTCAATGTTTAATCTGTTTAATACTGCATTTGTATAGTCTGTCAGTTTCCCTTAACTTTCATCCACTAACACGTAGGTAGAAGAGAGAATTGGGCACATGTACTGGCTTACCTTGCTGAAGGCTGTTTTTATCAGCTGGGTTTCATTCCATCTTATAGCGCTCGTTCTTACAGTCTGAAATGGACTGCAGCACTTCTGTGTACAGTTATGGTTGCACAGCGAAGTGTGACAGACTGACATCCCATCTGCAGAGAAATGACCCAGTATTAGCCTACCTCTTAAAAGAGAACTGTTGCTGTAATGATTTCTCCTTTTTTGATACAGACAGAGAGTAGAGGGTTTGGTGTGTTCAAGGGGCTCCATACCATGATTTTGAATGCTGTGTTTTGTTTCTGTTATAATCCTAAATCTGAATCTTCTCTGCCGTTCATGCATCTGTAGTCATCTATCAGTGGCTTCATAAATCTAGGTTACATAAATATAATTACAGACCCATACGTTCACATGTAAAGGTATATACATGCTGCGTATTAGGTACAATTATCATTTATCATTTATCATTTGGGCGATCTAGTAAAAACTGAACGCAGGGACGACTGTAGTAACCTCCGTCGGCATCAGTGCCCTGCCCTGTTCACTAGAAGAGGTGTGTGTTAGGGAAGGTGTGTGATGAGAGCGAATGAACAGTGGCAAACTGAGATCACACGTCTGAGGCATTTGATATCACCTTGTAAAATCTTTGTAAAGTTAAGCACTGTTTTAGCTGTGGCCAGTCTAGTCATTCTGTTGAGATGATTTAAAAACAACCATTCAGTGCTATTCTTTAAATAATAGTTGGGGTCAAATCTATTTTAGTACTGTTCCATTTCAGGAGATGAACCGAAACTCAACTCTTAAATTCACCAATACACTCTAAGTAGTCCAAATTGACTACAAATTGAATTCATCTCCTGCAATAACTACCAGAACATTCTGAAATAAACCCCCACTGTGTCTCATACGGCAGTGTATTGTCGTTACAGTACAGATCCTAACACAAAGTAATCAGTACAGTAATATATTCATGCTCAGAAGTTCATATGTCACTTATATAATGAGATCCGTTCAGCAGCGGAGGCTGATCTCTCCACAGGTGAACCTTTATTGTGTTTTCTGGTAAAGGAGAGTGATGGAGAGAAAATGGACATTGTCAGGGCATAAGAGAGTGAGTCATGACCACAGAGAGGCATTTCCTGCGCTGAAGGTGATTTCCTAAAGTCAGAACCCAGGTGTAGTGGGGAGAAGGGCAGAGTTAACATTCTAGCTCTCATTTGAAAAAGACTACAGCAGAAAAAAGTATACAGGTTATTAATATGTGGCCAACATGTTTATATAGGTGAGGCAAGTTTATTAATAAAGCTCTTTTCCACTCTACGAGGGTCACCCATCCTGCTAATTTATCTTGTAGGTGTTCAGGCAGCAATTCTGCTGTTTCCATGCATGGTGTTTAGCAGCTGTCGTCTAGCCTTTCACCCCTGGTGGGTTTATGACCACAGGGTTACTGCTGGCTGGATTTTTTCAGGCGGTGGACCATTCTAACCCCAGCGGTGATGCCGAGGAGTCAAAACAACAACAACAACAAATGAAAATCCTAGCAACACTGCTGTGCCTGGTAACCTGTAGGAGTGTAAGACCCACTCCCAATCCAGTACCATGTCAGTGTTACCGCTGATGACGGACCGCAATCAAAAACAAAAACATTCGATCGTTAAGTCTGAACTTGACCATCAAGAGTGGCTGACAAACAGAGCAACCCACAGGCTACAGTGTCTGCATCTTTATACTCCTACAACCACAGGCTACAGTGTCTGCATCTTTATACTCCTACAACCACAGGCTACAGTGTCTGCATCTTTATACTCCTACAAC
>JAOXYF010000021.1:6904113-6923295 GCA_028565775.1 Sternarchorhynchus goeldii
CACAGGTTACAGTGTCTGCATCTTTATACTCCTACAACCACAGGCTACAGTGTCTGGATCTTTATACTCCTACAACCACAGGTTACAGTGTCTGCATCTTTATACTCCTACAAAACACATCTGGAATTTCCTCATTTTCTAATCAAGCAGATAGAGATTTGGATAGAAGGTGGGTGTTTCTTAGAAAGAGGTTGGAAATTGAATGTGTGCTAGTTCTCTATAGTTGGGCAAAATCGCGCAGTGGAACATTTAAAAACTCAGGTTTGCCGAAACTGGGAGAATAGCCGAGTTATTTTTCAGATTCACGCTCTCTTGCAGTGTCTGGACTAATTGGAGGTCAGAAGCAGAAATAAATGGTGAATGGAGGATCCCCATCTGTCTCCTGTGCTACACCTGTTTTTCGCATCACCTGCTTGGAACGATGTGCCTGTACATCCGTATTCAGTAGTGCTGACGTGCCTGTACATCCGTATTCAGTAGTGCTGACGTGCCTGTACATCCGTATTCAGTAGTGCTGACGTAATGCTTCAGTTTCCTCGTCCTTCCTATTATTCCTATTCATCCTTCCTCATCTCGCTGAGAGGCTCTGATATGGGATGAGCTGCTGTGCTCTTCCACTCTCTCTCTCTCTCTCTCTCTCTCTCTCTCTCTCTCTCTCTGTCTTCCTCAATCTCATTCTCTTTCATTCCCTTTCTCCCACTTTCTTTCTCTCTCTTGCTCTCTCCTTCCCCTCCCTCCCTCTATCTCCCCTTTCCCCCAACCCTTGACAGGCTATAATCCTCATATTCTGTCTGAGCATATCACTTCTGTTACGTTTCGTGGGGGTAATGTGCCCGGGCCCCAGCGCGGTGCGCGAGAGCGAGGCTCGCGCAGGCCGCCTGTGCACTCACTTCCGAGTGCCATTCCAGCATCACTTTGCATTTAGATAACTGCCCTGCCCGCAGTAAACTGGCCTGGCGCACAGCGCCCATCTCACCAGCTTTAGGGGGTGCGGGGATGGGGGCACACCTGGATGAAAAAGCTCCATCGTGGTACTCCAGCTCTCTCCCTGACACACACACACACACACACACACACACACACACACTAAACCATAAGCAAATAAACATAAAACTCCAGACTGGCTTGGTTCCATAGTCTGTTCTTCTTAAATAGTTTGTCTTTGTTCCTAAATGATCACACATTTGAACGGGCTGATCAATCGTGAACGTAACATTCTGCAACAAGGATGCGGTGTTTCCTCTTGTATTGCTTCATGACCTACATATTCCACGGCAGAATGGAGCTCTTTGCAAAAGGCTTTGTTGGAGCCTAAATATTCCCCCTAAGGGCCAGAAGTAACAATGAAATTAATCATTGATTTAAGGCCACTTTTTTTTTAAGATAATCATTTTGTGATGAGCTTCCCTACATTACTTAACCCAAATGATCTTCTCTCGTAATCACTGTAATTAGCCATAATTTTGTCTCAAGTTTCTCTTTAATCCAGTGGAAGCACAGGCCAAACTCCAGCACCATTCACCCACTTCAGTTATTCCTCATATGCAGAGCAAGTTTCTAATCAGGGGCAGAGCTTCCCCTCCCTCCCTTGATACCCCACCCAACACACACACACACACACACACACACACCTGCTATTACACGGAAATAAAGCATCATCTGAACAGGGCAAGGCAAGTGTCTTGTCACAATTAAACTCATTGCTGTATCTTGCACGTACCTGACTTTGTCCTGCTGCTGAGGCCACTAGGGAGGTGTGCAAATCAAGCAGGGCTCAAGGGTACAGCTGCATTCACTCTGGCACCCCCTCTCTCCCTGTCCCCCTCTGCCATGTCTCTCTCTCTATCTGCCTCTCTCCCTGTCCCCCTCTGCCCTGTCTCTCTCTCTATCTGCCTCTCTCCCTGTCCCTCTCTCTCCTGTCTCTCTGCCTCTCTCCCTGTCCCCCTCTCCCCTGTCTCTCTCCCTGTCCCCCTCTCCCCTGTCTCTCTCTCTCTATCTCCCTCTCCCCTGTCTATCTCTCTATCTCCCTCTCCCCTGTCTCTCTCTCTATCTCCCTCTCTCCCTGTCCCCCTCTCTCCCTGTCCCCCTCTCCCCATCTACATCTCCTTCTCTCCCTGTCTCTCTCTCTCTCTTCCTGTCTCTCCCTGTCCCTGTCTGCCTCTCTCAGCCCCTGTCTGTCTCTCTGCCCCAGTCTCTCTCTTCCTGTCTCTCTTTCTGTCTCTCACGTCCGACCTATCACTGGCTCCTTCGTGTCACATCTCTCATCCTCACGCTCCAAACACACTGCCATAATTCTCCTTAGATATGGAGCGAGAAATAACAAGATACTACTGCAAGGACAAGGAAAGTCATGGTATCTGAGAAGCTCTCTTGCTCTGTGTGTGTGTGTGTGTGTGTGTTTGTGTGTGTGTGTGCGCTCCCCCAGGGTTTGTCAGCTCTCACTGTTCACTCATTTACACTGCCACTGTAATGCATGCTGGGATTGATAGCATGGAAGCTCCATCTTATCTCAGATGGTCTCATACAAGCACTGCTTAATATCATGAAACTACCCTTAGGAGCACATGGACTATAGCAGAAATACTGTGGAGTTCCTGCTCTTCCGCATGCTTTCTCCCTCACAGTATTTCTAAAATGTTTTATTACTGGTTATAAAAGCAACCCCATTTTGCAGTATTAAGACATTTACCTAGTTTATGAGGTAATGTCATAAAATGATTTGCTGTTGTTTGTATGCTCCTCCTCCCCTCCCCTGATGGGTTAGAATTTAGTCATTCATTACCCTTCATCAGAAAGCAACATGGGCCTGTTGCCGTGGGGACAGGTCGGCGGTGCGACACGCAGTGGAGGCTACGGGAGGGCCGGACTCCTCTGCTCCACTCTGGAGGGCCGGACTCCTCTGCTCCACTCTGGAGGGCCGGACTCCTCTGCTCCACTCTGGAGGGCCGGACTCCTCTGCTCCACTCTGGAGGGCCGGACTATGGTTTAGACTTGCGCCTCCAGCCACCATAATCACACAGTGTTTTGAAGATGAATTGAAAATTGAAGCTCATGAGCTGCAAGATGAAAGTCACTGGGGGGTGGGGGGGTGGAGAGGAGAGAGAGAGAGAGAGAGTAGTGAGAGAGTAGTGAGTAAGTGAGAGAGTGAATGAGGAGAGTGAGTGAGAGAGTGAATGACTGAAAGAATGAGGAGAGAATGAGAGAAAGAGTGAGGAGAGAGATAGTGAGTGAGTGAGTGAGTGAGTGAGTGAGAGAGAGTGAGGAGAGGATGAGTGAGGAGTTGGTGGGTGATTTAGTAAGAGAGTGAGGAGAGGTTGAGGGAGTTTGTCAGAGAGACAAACATGAACTATCTGTGTAGTTCATCTGTACACAATCTGGGACAGCTTTCAGTTAGAATTGCTGGTAGGAACTTCTGGTGGTTTGATAGAATGAACTGCCTTCAGGCTATGCTACAATCCTTCACACGCAACCTGCATGGCAAAAACATGGTAGGAGCTTCAGGACCAAGCCAAGTTTGACACACATGGTCCTCTAACTATTACGATCCATCAGAACAAAGTGATTACACTGTTATGATGCACTGACATGGGATAACAAAGACAGCTGGGTGTTTAAGTATTTATATTAACGGGATCTTTAAGGCAGTGGCCTGAACAGTATTTTTCTGAGCAGCCTGGTTCGTAGCAATGCACTGTACAGTTATGTGGAGGGTTGCCTGCTTTTTCTGCTGACCTGAGATTTCAGGGCGGTTGTGAATGTACTAGAGTTACATATCAAACCAGTCAAGTTGCAGTGGAATCCTCGGAGTTGATCCATTCTCTGCAGTTCTTCTCGTGACTCAGACCAGAGGTTGGAGATCTGGTACAGATTACATGTTGTTTGGTCGGGCGAATTATATTTTCTATCACCATAATGTGTTTATTTTTCCATGGATCGTAGCTCCACTGAAGCACTAATTCAGTGTTAGGATTAATGTCAGTGTTAGTGTTAATCTCTGTTAGGATATAGTTTCTCCCCATCATGAAAAACGTGGAGTAGTTTAATTCAATTTCATTACATAATCTATATGATATTAATTAGGTATTTGAAAATGTGGTGTCCCACCCTCACCGAGTGTTGGTCTCAAGGGGTCAGTGATTACTGTAAGAACATAAAGATCCATATCCAGGCAAAGCTTTGATAACAAAACTGACTGAAGGTTACCTACTCTGCACAGAGCATTTTCCAAAGACAAAACTCACTGGAGCAGAAGCGACCACTCTAAAATCTGTGTGGAATAAAATAAATAATATAAAAAATTATGTTTCTAATGGCAATCAAAATAATAATTAGACAGCAGGTGGAAATGCCTGTAGAATGGATCGCAGAAGATTTGAGAAAATTTGAGAAGAATGTTGTGGTGTTCCTCTATGAGAGACCCCACACTCTTTCAGGGCTGACGACACCGTGCTGCTCTGGCTTCATCCTGGCACAGACTCCTGATCATCAGCCACAGCTGCTTCTCGTGGTCCTTCTTGCTGGGACTCCTAGATGTTTTTCACCAGATTAACTTCTCACAGCTGCTCTCCGACAGCCGTGTTGACTTCCATGCAGTAGCCCTTGGGTCGTTTGAGAAACTAAGATCGACTGGCGTTGTTCACGAGGGTTGTTTGAAAAAGCAGACAGTTAATAGTTTATACGCACTCCAGCGATCTTCTGACTTGGATGCTGTGTAAGATGTTTCTTTTCGTGATGCACCTATACATTTACTCACATATGAGTATTCCCCCTTTAAAAAAAGGACCCAAACAACTACAACATCAACAACACCTTTCCAGGTCTTCTCAAGCTGACACTGCGCTGTTCCCTCTGTGCTCTTGCTCTGGTAGTAGGGCTCCTTGCAATTATTGAAAAGTGTCTGGCTTGCAAGGGTTCTTTCCACGGTACAAAAACAGACCGCGGCAATTACGGCTTTTACAACAGGTGCTGTGTTGCGGGAAATGCAGTGAAACCTCCCGGTGAAAAGCCAGCAGGGTGACCTAAGTGTTTACATGGCTGTCCAGTATCAGCGTTGGCCATGTTTTAATCAGCCCAGGTAGACCAGGTCCTTACTAAGACCGTGGCTATCAGGCTGTGTTTACATGGCCATATCTCACTAAGATTAACAGTCTAGGCTAACTCAGAACATCGGTGTGTATGTAAACACAACGTTAACGTCTTGCTCGTTTCTGGGCCTTGTTGTGTTGCTTTTGCTGTGGACTCCAAGTGTTTTGTTTTATCTGGTTATGATCTTACTAGCTGGTTTGGGGATTAAGATAATGTTTTTTTTTTCTGCTTTCTTGTTTTCTTTCCATGCAGCTTGAACTGACAGTGACTTGTGGAAAAGTCCCTGAAGCTCCGCACATGCCTCCTGCCTTCAGGGAGCCCATGCTACTAACCACAGTAGTCATGCTGATCTTCTCAGTACCAATCACTTGATCACAACGCCTATTGACAGTAGATCAGGAACAGTGTTGAAGAAGCTTCTACAGAAATCTAGCTCATTGGGTCACAGTTACCATTTCCTTGGCTACTGCCAAGTTAGTATGAATGGCAACGCTTAGAGTAAACTACTTATAACAGATTCAAGCCCATTCATAGTCAAGCAATCTAAAAGAACATCTAGATGGTGTGGTTTGCCATGGCAACTTTTCATCTACCCTGCATTAGACGCACTGACTCAAATGCAGAAGTTTATCCTGGTTTATCCTGACATGCACCAGTACCAATACCCAATATAAAAATTAAACTGGTACCTTGGTCCCAGTACCAATACCCAATATAAAAATTAAACTGGTACCTTGGTCCCAGTACCAGTACCCAATATAAAAATTAAACTGGTACCTTGGTCCCAGTACCAGTACCCAATATAAAAATTCAACTGGTACCTTGGTAACATCAATCAGCAATCAACTGCAACAAGAGAGTTGAATTATTTTTTTCTGTCATTAAAAAAAACACACACACACAAATGCCAGTTTGTGACAGTTTGAACAAACAAACCAGAATGTAAAAGCTCATCAGTTTAGAGAGGGTTGGCGTTCAAAGCGTTTCATATAACCTCATTTGCAGGAAATCCACCAAAATTGCCTTCCCTCATTACAGTTCCTTCAAATTGTTCATGAAATTCTTGCTTTGCTTTACTGGATTCTGTGAAGCATGACTGAGGAGTCATCATTTAAAAGGGTGAGAGCAAATCATGTGACCAGATCCTAATAATAGTTCAGCACTCACAAAATATGTAGTCACACGCACCGTTCTAGTTCTCCACAGAAAGGTAAAATAATAAGAGAAGCACGCTTCTCTAAGCTTCCTGAGGAGAAAATTGTGCCAAATCCTGGAAAAAGTGTTTAGATCACTCTTCCACAATACAGCAACAACATTTGGTCTTCCTTCCAGTGTGCCATTAATTCTTAGCTATCAGGCAGGGGAAAAACCACTTTCACCATTTTATATTTTATATAACTAATGCCTTATATCAGAGGGAGAGTCTTAGCTCTAAAGTTAAGTGATAAGACAGAATGTGTTCTATCATTCCTCTACAGTCAACGGTGACCTTTATTTATTTATTTTTTCAGATTTCCCTCTGTCCCATAAATCCAGGTGAAGAATTCACCTCTGACCCGGAAGCGACTCCTGTGTTAGAAAACTCAACTGCACACACATGCTGCAGGGATGAAAACGTGCGCGGGGAGAAACACACATCTGAGACTGAGGCTGGTCCGTAATTAGCCAGCCAGCGACAAAGAGGAAAGGGAAAAAAAAAAGCGCCTCGTTTAACAGCGACCTGTCTTTTTGGCACGGGAAGCGCCTAACACCCACGCCTTTGTTCTGTGTTCCATTGGCCACCCTCTCTATACAGACAGTTAATTACTCTGCCCAGCATCTGAAACGTACCCATCCAGACAGTCCGACCGAGAGAAAGGAACAGAAGAAATATTTGTGATCTTCACCATGATCAAAAAAAAAAAAAGACCAAAAAAAGCGCTAAAAGATAAAAGCTCTCTTCCTTTTTTTCCCCTTGTGACCCCTTCTTCTAAAGCCCCTCCCCCCACCCACAGCCCCCCCCCTTTCCCACCTCATGTGTGGCAGGAGTACGAAGGAAGTCTTTTCTCCTTTTTTCTCTCCTTTCTGATTTGAGCGGGAGAAGCGTGTTTGTCCCTAATTAGCTTCCCTGGCTCCGCTTGCCTACAAGATTTTAATTATGATTGGGCGTAGTGGTGGATGTGGGAGAAATGCACGGCTGACATCAAGGCAACGCTGGACCGAGGAGATAGGAGGCGGGCATGGAAAAAAAAACAGCCTCTCAGCATGTGGAACCCTGTGAACCCCAGTGAAGGCAGTGAGATGCTGGCCGAACTGCGGGACACGAAACCGGAGGCGGTGAGGCAGTGAGAGGCAGCATGTGGCTCCGCCCAACGCAGCTGGACATTGCAGTAGTGTCTATCTGCGAGACCTAAACCAGCTCCTCCGGTAGATTTGTGAACATGCAAACGTACATGAATATGCTGGGAGATTGGGCCGCATGTAATTACGTACTGCAGACGAACGTGTTTTGTATCAGTGAAAAAGAATCTGACAGTTTGGAAAATGACAAAACAAAGCCTTAAAAAACTGGCAAATAAACCATGGAAACAGTCAAAGATCCAACTTTTAGATCCATCAGTACTGCCTGGCCAACAACAAATATGTTTTTTTTTTCCTTTGGTCTACTGAGGTGTGATTCACGTGGCTTCAGAGCACTTTGTGTTTAACACACTGGGCATCTTCAGTCTGAAATACGGCGCCCTCCGCTGGCCTGTGTGTCGCCAAGGGAGCGTCTCCGTTCTGTCCCGTTCTCTCCCCCTGACTCCAATAAAGCAGCTCTTCGGTGCCGTAATCGAAACGTGCTCTCGGTTTAACTCGCTCGTTTTCACCTGCTCTCTCAGCGTAAAAGCTCACTTCAGGGTAGGTGTGTTTTACTTCCACTTGATCCCACTGTTCTTCTTCATTTGAAATGGTTCATAACATAATTTGTCTATATAAAGACTCTTTAAAATCCAAATGAGAAGACACAAATCAGTAAATGAAGCCGTACAGGGTGACACATAATGGGGAAATAGTCATATCCTTGTTAGGTTTCAGGAAAAATTGGCCTATTTAATCAAATGAGAGAAAAATCCACATTTGAACTGAGCACGAGGCCTGCTGATCAATTCATAAACAAATTACTCTTCAAGGAACCACCCAGTCAGCATGTACATGCAATACATCAACACTGTTTAAGTCCCAGTCAGAAATGAGTGAGGCAGTGCCACACACAGAGGTGAGGGAATTGTTATTCAAATATCTCTGTTGTATTAGTATTTACAAGCTGCCAGCTAGTTGCCCCGATTTCTAATTGGATGTTCAGCAGGGATTAGGTTCCTGATTGGGCGTGTTCTGCAAAACTGAGGATGCATGGTGTGAACAGCGGGTCAGGGGGTGCAAGTGAAGCAGCTTCTTACCGCTCTCATGGACAGTAATGGCCTTCCAAATTCTACCACACACTTTTCCATTACATATGAACAAAGGATGCTCCCTGAGCTGAGAGACGTGTGAGGTGTTTGTGGAGTGCTTTTCTACGTATTCCTACGCACCAGCCGTTGGAATGGCAGCCAGCAGTAGCAGAAAGAGGAGATACAGCAGAAAGCAGCTTTTGGAGTGCAAGCACACAGGCAAGCTGTCCCACGGGCAGCGTGCTGTGCAGAATAACACGTCTTTTACATTTACATTCGTTGGCAAAGTTTTGCCTTATTTTGTGCATTTTGAGGAAATGCCATCGATATGGATGAATGGAGGAGCAGGTATCCCCAGTATGAACAGAGGAGCAGGTGTCCCCTGCATGAATGGAGATGCAGGTATCCCTAGCATGAATGGAGGAGCAGGTATCCCCAGTATGAATGGAGGAGCAGGTATCCCCAGTATGAACAGAGGAGGAGGTGTCTCCAGTATGAATGGAGGAGCAGGTGTCCCCAGCATGAATGGAGAAGCAGGTATCCCTAGTATGAATGGAGGAGCAGGTATCCCCAGTATGAATGGAGGAGCAGGTATCCTTAGTATAAATGGAGGAGCAGGTGTCCCCGGTATGAAAGCAGGAGCAGGTGTCCCCAGTATGAATGGAGGAGCAGATATCCCTAGTATGAATGGAGGAGCAGGTATCCCCAGTATGAATGGAGGAGCAGATATCCCTAGTAAGAATGGAGGAGCAGGTGTCCCCAGTATGAGTAGTGAGATGATTTCTTTATTCCTCAATTACTGACATCACTGGTGTGAATTTTTGGTGTCATTTCTAAAGAAGAATAACAGGAGACTTCCAACATGTTAAGTTAACCTTGTTCTGGTATACAGTGAGTAATTTATATACAGCTTTTAAAAGAAATGTTTTAAGATGAAGAAAATTAGGAAAAATATCTTAAACATGCAGGAAGAACATAGCAAATGTAATAGTGATGGTATTGCTCAAAGTCACAATTTTGATTCAGTGTACCAGGGTTACTTGTGCAATTATTTTTGTGGGCTTTACAAACATACACACACACACAATCACAGACACATGCACATACACATTTCAAATCTTCAGACTGTGGCTGACCCTTGCTTCACAGTCTTTCAGCATGTTGTACTGGTGTTCTCTTGTTAACTCAAGAGCCAGTAGAAAATAAGAGAGGATTAAAAAATACCCTGCACTGTATTGTACTGCTGTCAGCGCTATCTCTAAACATGAGAAATTGAACTGATCTGAGGTGTATTTAATTAATTATTCACATTTACACAAAAGGCTGTCTTGGACAGATATAAACTTGAGATGAAACAGCAGATATAGCACAGGCATGCCTTGTAGACGGAGGTCTAAATGCAGTGCTTGTATTTGACGAAGTGTGCGAAACATCGCCGCCTAGGTGTCACGGAAAAAAACTGTACCGGGCTGCGCAGTCCCCACATTCAGAACGAGGCTGGCTTGCGATTAGGAAGTCGGTCCGCATTCCACCTCATTCATGCCGTGGAGACACTCCAGACTTGGAAAGTGAGCGCGGAGCCTTGGACGAATCAGGACGTTGCTAAGAAAATGCACATAAGTTTAAGGTTTTAAATATGGCAAGGATAGCAAAGCTGCTGACTGATATCTCACGTAAGTAACGTGCAACCTTTACACGTATGCAAGACTTTTGCGATCATTTGTTCTTAGTCAGAAGGGAATTATTCTGGAGAGCCTCTTGCCTTCCAACTACGTTTGAATTCTGTCACACACTGTTTTCCTTTGCTCCTTGCGTGTTAGCATCTGATTGCGACAGAGGAACCAAGAAACGCATATTTAAGTACGACTGTGACATCTCGCTGGTCATTAACTGACGCATTGTGCACTAGGTATTCCCGGCGTCGTATAGCGATAGTGGTCTAGTGGAGAAGATCTGTGCCTTTTAAGAGAAACTTGGTCATTACTCCTCCTGGTTTAGTATCAAAACTGAAACAAGTAACAAATCAGCATCTGTACGTAGTGGGGCGTTCTCTCGCCGGAGTGCTCATTTTAGGGTAAAACGAATACCCTAAATGTGTAGGGACATTTTGCGAAGGAGGAAATTTTGCGAAATGTCTCCGCTAGATTCGACTGGTAAGCTTTCATGCTATTTATTTATTATGAGTAAACAACACATTTGGCTTTAATAGCAAGAAAGAGGGAGGGGTGCTGAAGTGTAGAGCGCAGGCTCAAGGCTCTTCTAACCGCTAAGTTTCTCTACGCAGTCTTATGTAGAGTATTTCACTCTTGTTAATACAGTGTGTGTGTGTGTGTGTGTGTGTGTGTGTGTGTGTGTGTTTGTTTGTGATGCCAGCATTCAAAACCTAAGAGCTGCTCAGTGGAAAATCATGAAACCTGGATGTGGGTTAACAATGTGGGATGGTGAAAGGAACGTGACGGAAGCGGCTTGGGAATCCTAAGATTTCACAGAGATGCAGTAGCATTCGCTGGGGTTATTCAACAGATAGTGGTTTATTTATTAGTGCTGCATTCACTGTTGTGCATTTAGTGCACGCACGGCCATGCGTAGTTTAACACTTCAGTTAGGATTCTTTTTTATCGGCCGATTTCAAACGTTTTTTCAGCTTGTCTTTGTTGTTCGTGATACGTGGGGCTGTACATGAGTATTAATTTATACAACAGAAGTGGCTTAATTGGTGAAGTTAAGCTATAGAGTACAGTTTGAGAGCAACACGTCCACCTTGTGTCCAGAGTTTTGTGTAGGAGAACCCGAGCATTTTCGCTCAAAGTCATAAACTTGAATTAGATCTAATATAATTATATCTGTGGAACATACCAATGATTTAGACACAAACACACACACACAATGCATTCATGTGTGTGAGTGAATGTACCATACATACACACACGCGCATACATACATACTTTGGACTCATTCGTTCGATATACTGTCATATCACGCTGCGGTTTTGATAATGTGGTCGACTAATCCCAGTATTTTGTGACTGGAGACCGCACGGTCCTGAACCTAATTGCCCTACTTTTAAAGACGTGATGCACAGCGTGATATGGACACTGATTTAGGCAGAGAACTGATCTCGATTAAGCGTATAAATAATGGACAGCTCAGCGAGCATCAAATGTGACAGGTTCTCCAGACTATTTGAGCGCACTGTAATCGTTCTTCGGCCGGTTACAGTCATCATTAATCGAAGCTCTCATAGTTGAAGAAATGCGTCTATCCACTATAGAGCATGAGATGTATCTGGACTAAAATATATGTTTTACGGGTCAAACGTCTGCGCGGTTAGACACATTATCATCAAATAATTCACGATGTAGAACATATATTCCTACATGGAACCGATTGGTTTCCCGCGCTTGGTGACGCACCCAATTGTTCAAAAAAACCCTCCCAGGTAGTTTTGTTAAACATATTTAAGTCACGTCTGTTCACTCTTCTTTTGTAATTTTATGCAGCAAAATTAGCTATTTAATACATGCACAGGGGTTCTACCAGTATCATATAATTAATATTTTAATTAAATTGTATCATGCATTTTATTAGAATCACCTCCGCTTCGTTCTTGGCGGCCTCGTGACAGTGCGGGAAACAAGCTAACACCGTGCCAAAAACAATCTGTGATTCAACCGAATGATCTGTGGGTTCTTGCCGGCACCATGATTGACAGATATTTTAAATGTCTCTGACACCTTCACCTTCTAGCTTGTCAGCGTCACCTCCTCGCGAGCCGCGCTCCCCGTGTGGCGTTACGTTCAGAAGCGAGATACCCGGTCACGGCTGCCTCAGGCGTGATACGTAAGCATGAAGAAAAACAAACAAACAAACAAACAAACAAAAACGTTTCTAAATAATAATAAAAAAAGACATAAAATGTGAGCATACTGAATCACAACATGATGCTTTTTTAAGCGATGAGTATACTTGATTTGCTTTACAGTCTGCGTGGAAGTCACTGGTAGGGCACGCCGAAAACTGTTAGATTCAGTTTATCACGAGACAAAAACTATTTAATTTACTACTACAATGATCTCTCTGCTGAAGTCTTCGGAGACTTCAAACTGACACATCTCTGAAGATGAGCCCGGGCTCGGAGTGTTTTGAAGTTGTCTGTATCAGATCTGAGGGAAAGATAATGAAATTGTATAGCCTCTCATTTTTTTCGGTGTGTCTGTCTGACTGACTCTGCGTCTCTCTGTCACCGCATGCGTGCGTACTGGGGGTGGGGGTTGTGGCCACTTTCGCTGAGAATATGAAACTATACATGTATGGATCACATATTTGTGTGAAATTGCTTACATCTGCAGATACTCTATATAGCTGATATTCATTTGCAATGCATAACTCATGTTCCGCCTTATTTACTGCAGTTTCCTGTTCAGAGTTCTGATAGGTGTGGTTTGATGGGCTGGAGGGCAGCGGCTCACTACTTGTTGTCTTAATTGTCCAGACAGGAAGAACCTCTACGGTTTGTCCTGTGACTGGCAGCTTAAGTGCTGAATTACAAAACATCAGAACCGATTCAGTGAAGTTAAGAACTGAACTTTACCAGCATCTTTGTTACTCTCTCCCCACTCTCTACAGCTCCTTTCATCTGACTCTAATGCAGACTCCCACACTAAGCTCTAACTATGTGCCCTGTATTTATAAAACATCACCTATCCAAGACTTACAGCTCTTTCTTCGGTAGTGAATGAAACTGCCTTGGCCTGACACACTTCCTTTGTACACTCTCTCTCTCTCTCTGCTGTCTGAGTAAAACGCGAAATATCAGAGCGACCTCTAACCTAAGCACAAGTTTGGGGTCTGTGCGTTTGAGAGCCCCTCTGAACGGCTTTCCTCTCTGCGTCTCCCACTAGAAACGGTGACTCTGGTTTTGGCTTCGTCGACCAGGTTAGTTTTACGTCCCGCGTGGCACCATTAGCCGTTAGCGTTCCGGCCCAGGCCGTTCCATGGGCTCCCCTTCTGCTTCCAGGATGCTACGTCTTCCCTTTGCCCTTATCAGCGCGGGGATCCGATCGATGCTATCTGCCATCTGCTCGCTGGAGCCCCTTACTGCCACACTTTCTAGTGGTGCGCGTTAAGGAACAGGCACGTGTGCGCTGCTGCCAGAGCGGTTGTTAAACGTGTTAGTAGCTGCTCTGTGATGTGTTTTTGCTCACTGTTCACTTCTGCTCTGGTGTGGAAGTCTTCAGGGCTGGTGTGAAGCAAGTAAGTGGAATGCCAAAAACAAATATACCCACATTTATAATTTTTTTTCCAAGGCTATCGCTATTTTGTATTCTGCTAAATTTGTTTGGAAGAGCTGATGTTTTTTCAGAGTTCTCAGCTGAGACTTGGAGAGGAAGCTTTGCTCCAGGCAATGAGAATGTGTCTAACAAAAACAGCCCCACAGAGCTGTGTGTGGTATGTGGTTAGAGTCCAAGCTTTTCCTCCCTCTTGTGTGTGTGCGTGTGCGTGTGCGTGTGCGTGTGCGTGTGCGTGCATGCATGCATGCATGCGTACACATGTTTTATATTGTATTTGTTTTTTCCCCCATTTGGTGACGGTTTCTCTGTTACATGACTGTGCTTAAGTCATTTTTGCTAATGGTTAACAATTTGTGTTTGTGGTTTATGGTCCAGGCCGTATTCCTTCAATTTCAAACTATTTACTGTGTATTTCACTATTTGTTTTAGACTTCCCTGCTTAGATAGAGCTGAAGAACTGCTTCAGGTGGTTGTGCAGTGTATACTGAGAGCGCGGTAAATAATGCACGAACTCCCCACTGTTGCTTGTAAGTAAGATGAACAGTGAAGGCGATGTGAGAGAACCACTCCCCCTTAAGACAGAGGACCTGCGCACACTCTCTCAGAGTCTCTGTGACAACCAGATCAGCGAGTCTTTGTCACTTAGCATATTGGCATCGTGTTGTGTGTGTGTGTGTGTGTGTGTGTGTGTGTGTGTGTTTGAAGGGTGATGTGCAATAGATGTCCTCCATTTAGCACAGGGGGGAGGTTCAAGTCAGGATGGTAGTGTTCAGTAATCTCTTAATTAATACCTTGTTAAAAGATGCGAATGTAGTTATCGATCTGTTCGCTCTTGCCTCGCAGCAGCACACGTTATGACCCTCTTTCTCCGCTTCGTCTCATTTAGTCTCATTTAGTCTCATTTATCTCCCCCGGTGCGTCCCTGTCTCTCGAGAACGCGAGTCAGTCACCCTAGTTGATATCTTCTCATCGCTTTAACCAGGCTCTTTTGCTCAGGAAGGATTTTGCGTGATTGATAGATGTGATGGATACTGATGTAGGCTGACTGGGTAGAGGTTGCCCTGGATACTGCTTTGATACTTTCATTTCTGTTTCAGGGGTTTTTGGCTTCTCAATCTGCAGGCATTAGTCCAGCGAGCCTCCAGTCTGGCCTGAGTTTGTGCCTGTGCTCACTTTGCCACAAAGTAGCTTTACAGTGGCAAAGAGCAACTCACTGTGATGGTTCTAGAAAGGATGTCTGAGAGAGACGTGAGATAATCTACCCATTCCAAGTAAACATCATTTATCAAGTGTGCATTTTGCAGTGCAGAGTTACATTAAAAACAATATGGTTAGCTGAATGAATTTTAGTATATTTTTTAGATATTTTAGTAGTAGTATATGTAAAAATACGTCTTCATTTTTAAGACTTGTAATGTAAAAAAATGTAACGATTAATATGTTGCACTAAGTAGCACACAGGACCAGGATGGACCAGTATGAGGCTCATACTGGATGGACCAGTATGAGGCTCATACTGCCTTATTTTTCTCGCAGTGTGTTGTCTGATTTATCAAAGCCTGGCGTGGGTTAGTTTCCTAGAACCATGTAAAACTGCTGGGCTCAGTTGGATTTAGATTTTGTACTCTATGTTCCCGTATCTCAGGGCAGGATTAGAGGAGTTCACGGTCTGTGTATCGGACTGTGGACAGCTTATCCGTTGCCAAGGAACAGATGCTATGCGAGTGTGTGAAAGAGTTTAAGTGGATGGTTGAAATGAGGTGACCCGTTCTCTAATCCTGTGGGCCTGCTTGATCTGTGACCCTGTAGGCGGTGTTTGATGGCCGACCTCCGTTTCACTGTGGTTCTGTCGGGTTCGGACCAGACTTATGGGCTTTTAGTTGACTGGTGTGGCCTTCTGACAGTGGAGCCATCCAGGGACTGTGTGGACTAAAGATGTCCTGGGCCAGTCCTGGGCCAGTCCTGGGCCAGGGCCACTGTCTTTAAAAGGTACCAGGTTGTGAAAGGTCATAAGGTGTGGTCACATCAGTGGAGGTCGATCATCAGACAGTAGAAATGATGGTTTGAAGAGGAAATGCTGCAAAAACGCTTTGTCATTTAATTGTAGAATACCATCCTAATGTTATAACGCCTTATAAAAATGTATAACACATTCTTAGTCTGTCTGTCTGTCCCATCTCTTTCTCCCTCTCTCTTGTTTCTCTCTTTGTCTCTTTCAGAATATTTCTTAGTTTCTGATGCTGTTCTGTTTGGTAATGCTGTGTGAAGCATTGGGCAGTGTAAATACTCTCTCTCTCTCTCTCTCTCTCTCTCTCCATCTCTCTCTCTCTCTCCATCTGTCTCTGTCTTTCTGTCTCTCTCTCTCTGTCTTTTTCTTTCTCTCTTTCAGAATGTTTCTGATGCTTGGTAATGCTCTGTGAAGCACTGGGCAGTGTGATTCCTTATTCACGTCTTAGTGTAGCCATTTTCTCATGATCTCTATCTCTCTCTCTCTCTCTCTCTCTCTCTCTCTTTCTTCCTCCACACACTCTCTTTCTCTCTTTCTCTCTTGTCGGAGTGGCTGTCTCTGGAAATGATTACTCTGCCACACCAATGAACAGGCTTCACTGTCATGGGTCGTGGGCAGGGGTCACAGGTCAAATTCCTCTCCCCAGTGGTATTTGCTTCACACGCTTCACTGTAGAGTCTGGAGCAGCGGAAAGGGATCAATTTGGCATGACGTGATGCGATGCGGGGGCCGGCGTGGGGTCACGTGGCGTGGGGTCACGTGGTGTGTCCTCTCAGCCTGCTTCGCTTGAGCTCGCAGCTGCTGCTGCTTCATGAGAGAAGCGGCGTGCCACGTGTCTCTCCGTCTCCCACGTGCTCCGGCGGCCCCACTGGAGCTTGTGGGTGTGGCTTAAATACGTTGCTCGGGTGCTGGTTTGTTTTCCTCTGCCGATGCCTTTCTTCCCTGGAACGGCTTGAGTCGTCATCGTGCGGGCAGGCATGTGCCATTTCTGACTATTACATGTGCTTTCGCTGTCACCTCTCCTAATAGAACCTTCCAGAACATCCTTGTAGTGGATACAAACAAACAACCTGCTGGAAACAACTTCCCTAAGCAAAGAAATCTAGGACCTTAAGGCACTTCAATACAGAAAGTTAGTAATCCTTCTCATAACTAAACAGGTAGAAATCATTAAAAAGTAAAAGACCTTAAGAAAAAAACTGAGATATTTTACTTACAGGCAATGGGAAACCCTCTTGTTGTAATTTTTTATTAAACTTACATCCTAACTGTCTTGGCAGAGTTTCAAAGCTCAGTGTTCCATGTTGCAGGGACACGTGTTATTTTTTGCTCCCTTGTGCCTTTGGTGCGTTTTCCCAGCATGCCCTGCAGCTCTCCGGCAGTGCGGGGAGGCCAGGATGCAGTGCTCTCCGTGCGCCTGTCGACAGGAGCAGCCGGTCTGTCCCGGGGCCCGAGGACAGGGAGCAGGGGCCTCTCCACGCATGCAGCTGTTGAGGGGAGGAATCCTTCTCTGAGCTGAGGGGGGTGGGTGGGGGGCTTTTGTGAAGATCAGCAGATGCTGCTGGCTTTGAGAGCTAAGTGGGAATGTTCTGGATGACTTTGAGGAGAATGAGTTGTGCTGAGACTTGGAGCCGTGCCCGACAGTGTGGAGATTGTCCCGCGTGTGTCTCGCTCTCGAACGGGGCGTCTGCGTCGAGAACAAGACTGCTGTTTGGCGTGCAGAGTGGGTGTGAGCTTTTGCGTAGAGTTTTTGGTGTGTGTCTGTGTGTGTGAGACTGAGAGAGAGAGGAGAGAGAGGGAGGGTTAGAAGGAATGAATGTATCTGCTCTGTCAGGGAGTTTGCCTGCATTACCATTTGTTGAGGTAGGCAGTGGCAGATGTATCTGCGCGCGTGTGTGTGTTTGCGCGCGTGTGTCTGTGCACGTGTGTATGTGTGCACGTGTGACTGAAGCGTGCCAGCACAGTTGTGTTTGACTGTGACAGGGGTCAGTGTATAACTGAGTGTGATTCTCTTGAGTTTGGTATTTACAGCCCTGACGATACTGTCACACTCTCACACCCCTCACAGCCAGCAACCCCCCCCCCCCCCACAACCGAGAAATGAGCAGTGGGTGTGGTGGGGGGGGGGGGGGGGGGGGGGGTTGCCTGCTGACGACATGAAAGGCCTAGGATCTTAGACACTATGGTCGTACTGTTCTCTAACCCTAATCCTAATCCTAACCCTGGTGGAGGTGCCCCTGTGTCTGAAAATGGCACCCTGAGCTGGGGCTGATTCCAGGATCCCACAGAGGAGTAAAGTCTAACCTCATCAGAAACCGGGATCGGTGAGATATGCTGTGACCCAGGGGCCCGCCCCTCATTCTGCTGTCCAATGAGGGTGTCTTTTACACTAAGTCTATGGAAAATCTGCACGGCTGAACCTTCCCCCATAATCAATCAAAAAGCCTTTGCAATATCAGCTGTCGGCGCTAATTGTTCGGACAAGCCTTAAGAAAAGCATGAGTGTAAGTGACTGGAAACTGAATGGACGTGTGTTTGGGGTAGATGACCGCTGGCGATAGTTGGCCTGTTTTAGTGTCTGTTACTGGTGTGCTGTGTAATTAGTGGTTTAGTTTCACCTGCTAGGATGAGCCACTGGAAGCTGCGCGTGTCCAGTAGGCCCTTCTTGTCAGCTCCACCACCCTCCTGCCAGAGCGGCGCATCTGCTGCAGGAGCGTCGGTCACCGTTACGGCCCTGAACCATATGGCCCTGAAGTGCTTGGAAAGGGAGGCGCGAACACGTCAGCGCCGTCACACAGCCGCGCAGCTCGGACGGTTCGGCTCCTCCGTAGGAACCGGACGGCCCTGGCAGGGAGTCGGTTGCTCCGCACGGGATCAGCTCCGCCCCGAGACACGCTAGGGCCGCTTTCGCGCGTTACGGCTCATGACGCCTGGGCTCGGGGTCAGGGGGAGGCAGGGGGAGGCAAACGGAAGGGATTTAAATCGCTATCCCTCCTTGCTCACATTTCGACAGCTGCCTGCACATTTAATGAGGAATTTCATTTCTATTAAAGATGCAAATGTAGCCTTTAAAGGAGATTGAGATGGGAAACGGAAGCCTGCATGCGGGGCACTTCATCTCTCGCCTCTGTTCATTAGCTGAGTGTAATTGTGTTAGCACAAACGCATGCATCACGAACCCACCGATCTGACTGGAAAGGTCACACAGATGACACGCTGGATGGAGTGTGCAGGAACTAACATGCATCCCCTACCCCCTGCACACACACACACACACACACACACACACAAAGCTTCTTTGTTAAGTGGCAGATTCAAAAGCACTTGCTGTGTAACACTTTATGTTTATGTCGTATGTTGTGAATTGGGGAAGTGAAAGGAGGACGGG
>JAOXYF010000021.1:6929530-6943885 GCA_028565775.1 Sternarchorhynchus goeldii
GAGTTCAGTGGGTGGAGATGGAGCATTTGCTGGCTCCGCCCCTGAGTTCAGTGGGTGGAGATGGAGCATTTGCTGGCTCCGCCCCTGAGTTCAGTGGGTGGAGATGGAGCATTTGCTGGCCCCGCTCCTGAGTTCAGTGGGTGGAGATGGAGCATTTGCTGGCCCCGCCCCTGAGTTCAGTGGGTGGAAGCTAATCTTGGGTGCTTTACTCAGATCTGTTAAGATAAGCTACAGAAGCCCAAGACAGGGAGGTATATGGGCTCATTTGGTCCTTTGTGAGGGCAGCTGTGCGGTGGTGAGGGTGGAACACATGTCCTGGGGACGTTCCTCCTGAGAAACTCTTTCTTTTAAAAGCCGAGAGAAGAATACTTGTGGTTTGGTTTGCGTGTATGATCAGTACAGCTCTGTAATCTCGGAGATCTTCCACATTGCTCAGATGGTTTTGTGTTCTCCAGGCCTCTGAGATCAGCCCTGCGTTTGGCTTCAGAACCTCTTTTGGCATCAGCTCTGAACGACAGTGAACTTTAGAAGTCATTTTGGAAAAGAAATCTTTGAAGCAGGAAAGTTTTATGTTCAGTTAGTGCTAATGCTGGTGGTCCAGATTGAAGGAGAATACCTGGCCTCCCCTCCCAGGAAGATTACTCTGAATGCACATGGAAAACTGGAATGATAAACTCCAGTGGTACAGACCAGGATGTGATGGAAGTTACTGCTAATTTTTGAGGCCTTTGTGTTGAACCTGGTTTGGTCTGGTCTGGTCTGGTCTGGTTTGGTTCAATGAAATTCCAGTGCTTTTGTTGTCACTCAAATTGTGGGTTCTGTGGTCCAGGGAGAACCTTCGGTCTTGGGGCAGCGCTCAGCGAGTGTGTGATGGGTGGGAATTCTGCGTGTTGTCCTGTGATACAGTATCTGCGGTCCACTCTGCACACATGTTCTTAGCATGTCGGGTAGCTCTAGAGATGTAGATGTCCGGTAGCTCTAGAGATGTAGCATCCAGTATTAGTCCATCTTTTTGTTTTCTCTCTCCTCTGTTGGGGGGGTGGGGGCGATCTACAGTTTATCTGTCTTGGTGCTGTTGTGTCCCAAGTCTACAATGGTGTGCTAGAAGTTAAAGGTGGAGCTGCTTCTCCTTTGGCTCGAGTTGTCATGTCATGCGTATAGATAATCGGTGATTGTTCACAAGAAGTCCTGTCACCCAAACTTTGAGTTTTAGAGTAGAGCTGTAGATTCCTGGATGTAGAAAGCAGAGAGATCCTCCTCTTCAGGTCTGTTCTTCAGGGCATGTCGTGTGCGTTTGTTTGGAACAGCAGGTGTAGTATGTGCCTCCTCCTTCAGAGTACTGGGGGCGGAGTCTGTCCTCTGAACGCTGAGGCACTGAACATGTCATTCAGTTCAACTTGGCTACAAACCCGCCCACTGGCTGTTCCAGTCTGATGCCGAGCTGAGGACCTTCACTACCCTCATGTCAAACAGTGCCCCCTAGTGGCCTGTGCCCAGCTTAACACTGAAGCTTTTAGGATAGTTTCAGTATCCGTCGGCATGGGTGCATTCGCTCGCTGTCGTCCTGGACGACCCCTGACCCCCAGGGCAGGTGTGTGGCTCTGGGGCTCGGGAGGTGCATTGTGCCGACAGTCTTGCCGGTGTCTCGTCAGTGTCCCGTCCGTTATGAAGAACCACACAGCAGGACCAGACCTGCTCCAAGGAAAGCAGTTCGGACACCTTGTGCATGTTCACAGAAACAAAACAGAGGAGTAACGAATGCTCTCTGTGGTTAGGTGGACTGGGGTGGGGGGGGCGCTGGTATACGACTTGAAGGGTGTAGGGTGTGAATTATGCACAACTGGAGCAGAGTGCAGTAACACAAACCAATGTGTGTCTCTCGCATTAATCTACCTAGCTTGAGAATGTATATGTATGTATGTACATTAAAAGATGCTCTGCAAAATGTTCTCATCTATATATTTCTATAGCCACCGTTAGTGAGGATTATAGTGTCCTACATGTGCAAACCACCTGTTCTGCTGGATCACGTTTTTAACAATCCTACTGGTTTTCGGTGTTGAATATATTCTCGTGATGTCTGGGTATGACTGTTGAATATATTCTCACGATGTCTGGGTACGACTGTGTTCTGACTGTGTTCTGACTGTGCTCACATCAAAGCTTCCCTTATTTCCGTTTGTTCTCCCAACTGCGCTGTGGAATGTTAAGCTCTTTCCTCTTTTGAGGCCCAGTGAAAGGCTGGAGCAGCCTGGGCCTGAACCCCTCACTTCTGCCCCTCAGTACTGCCCCTCCCCTCTGCAGGGGTCTGCCCCAAACGCAGCTTCCAGTCAGCTGCTCCCCTGAGAACCAAATTGGGTTTAAATCATGTCTGATAAGAACATAATTGCATTGAATCAAATCAGGATCTGATTGAATCAAATTCAGTTTGAATCTTTTGCACTTCAGTTAAAAGAAGTTTTATTTTTTGCCTGTATGGTCAAAGCATTTTATCGTTACATTTACCGTGATTGTAGAAGCCTATTTTATAATGGATATATTTCAGAATATATGCGATTGTATAGTAATGTATTGTATGGAGAATAATAAATAAAAGGAAAATCCAAACATAGTTGTGTATAATTTATTTTTTAAATATTTTCTACATGTTTTCCTTATTTCAGTTCACTCTAATAGCTGCATTTAATAATTTACTATGCCTTTATGGTTGAACTGTGATTGAACAACTTCGCCACTAGAGGGCAATGTTTACCTCATGTCCATCTCTTCAAGAACCAGCGCATCCTGTTTTGCTTTCAATACATGATCTGGTCTTCATGCTGTGACTCTCTCAGTACAACTAGGTTCATGCTGTGACTCTCTCAGTACAACTAGGAGCTTGGCATCTTCTTTCAGTTTTACTTGCAAATTGTGAAAAAAATTGTAAGGTGCCATTTCAACAGCTCTGTGTTGTTTATTATAAGGAGTAATTTTGTTAGAAGGGAATAAATGTTTTCATTTGCTTGACCTTTTGAGGTTTTGCCCCCACAACCGTTCCATCAGCAGCAGAGATGCAGCAGCACAGGGGTTTCACTCCCAGCGAGGAGAAATCCACAGGGAAGCTCAAGTCCCAAAGGAAACTTGTAAAAGAGGAGACCATGTTCTACAGTATATATTGTAAGTCATTAACTATGAATTGAAAAAATCCTAGTTCTGTTACCATGGTTTTCTAACCAGGACTTAATGTTGCCGTACAGGCGAAGAGAAAAATGTGAAAAGTGACGTCAGTTTTCCTGAAGTTTTGTGCTTGACTGAGTCCTGGTTGTTTTTGATGTGTCCTGTCTATTACGGGATTAGTTCCAGTGTTAGTTAATGCTGTCCTTGCATCCGTAAGGCTTTTGATCTGCTTCTACACAGCACAACACTGGCAACCTAAAAGAATCAGACATGGTTCCTAAATCAGACGTTGTTCCTCCTGGATTTGATGATGTCTGTATTAGGTAAACTGTTGGGTAAGAAGAACCCATGAATCTTGCAACCAGAAAATTCAGAAGGCAAATTCAGAGAACGAGAGAGAGGTAGAGAAAGGGTTAAATAGCCCGTCAGATATGCCCATCTGTGTATGATCAGACTTCCAGACTGCTCTGTCTCAGATGTCTGGGGAATTTCACCCTGCTGAACAGGAGGTCCCAGCACTGCTAAACCCATCACCCAGTCCACGGCCACCTCTACGCCCACCGACCTGATGCTGGACAGAACACTTCTACAGATTCTTCTCTCACTCCCTTCACCGCTGGTCATATGGCTGCCAGGAACCCCGCCCCCCCTTCTGCATTTCCATGGATACGTATCTTGGTTGTGACTCAGAGGAAGACTTCAATATTTCCATGATTAAGCAGCTGAATTGATGGACACAGTTAAGCTGTAGCACAGGATCCAGCTGCCTAGAGACATTAACCACAGTAGAAGATTTCTAATACACACACATAAGAATGGAGGATTCTCTCTCTTTTTGTGTACATCCTCCTTCATCCCTCTCTCATGCTCTGTCTTCTCTTTCTTTCCAACCCTTCCATCCATTGTAATGGAAGAACAGTGTTCAGACTGGGTCTAATGTGACTGCTCTCTCTCAGATTTATGTACCACATGTTTAAAGTGAAATGGTGTGCATGGGTAATGTAGTTCCTTAAGATCACTGCTGTATGCACTACTGAGGCCATGTGCAGGGTGTGATTACATTCCTTCTCCATTTGAACCCTCAGAGCCTTCTGGGAAATAACCCTCTCCCTCCTCTGATGTTAATGTCTTTTTTTTCTTCTCATTCTGTGGCTCTCATTCTCCCCTGTGTTCTCTCTCTCTTTCTCTCTCTCTTTCTCTCTCTCTTTCTCTCTCTCTCTCTCTCTTTCTCTCTTTCTCTCTCTCTTTCTCTCTCTCTCTCTCTCTTTCTCTCTTTCTCTCTCTTTCTCTCTCTCTCTCTCTCTCTCTCTCTCTCTCCCTCCTTTATCCCTCTCCCTGACCGTGACTGACTGACTGACTGTCTGTCTGTCTGTCTTACTGACTGTCTGTCTGTCTGACTGACTGTCTGTCTGTCTGTCTGTATGGGCAGCTTCTCTCAACTCCCCCAGCCCTGGTTATGAAAGCACAGTTGCCTGTCGGAATCCTGATGAGCTTCTGCGTGTGTTGTGTTGCAGGATCAGAGGGGTACGTTCTCACCCCTGTGGGGGTTTCCTTTCATCTGCTGTCTTTGTGGTGACACTTGAACGGAAAGTTCTGTCATCAGGCCCTGAAGGTAACGACTTCATCCTGACATTGTCAGCGCCGTAACCCTCCGCACGGCTGCAGGTGGCGATAAGGGGGGGATGGGAGGCATCGGCGACGTGAGGGAGGCGGGAAGAGTGACGTGCTATAAAGCTCGCGTTTTTCTTTGTGGAATTCTTCTGTGGAATGTCGTTGGACAGCCGGCGTGTATTTGAACTGGGAATATCACTGGGAAGTGGCGAGCTGGTGTGAAGCGTTACTGCGAGAACTTGTTCCTGGGTCACACACGACACAAGTCGTTTTCCTATGGAAGAGGAAGCGAGCGCAAGATGAACAATCCGATTGGTCGAGGACAGGGTAGAGCGCAGGTGAGGGGCGTGGCTAGCGGAAGGCATGCTCCTTGGTCTTTGATGCGCCCAATGCCTTTGGCGGATAATCTGCTTTCGCTTTGAGATTAGACCCAGAATGCTTTGAGGTGGAACGTCCAGAGAGGAGGAGGGCCTGCTGCTTCCTGGAGCGTCGCCCTGGCGACTCCGCGTGACGGAGTGTTCTTTTGGATCCAGGATAGCCACGATCACGCGCAACACTGCAGTCATGTAGCTGGGGTCCAGTCACGCCGCCGGGGGCCCAAGCACCTCACCTCGCTTTGAGCTCCGCTGGACTACAGCAGCTAAGCTGCTTTGACAAGAGAGCGTGTGCATGCCACAGCAGCGCCTCCTCCAGGTCTGGACGTGTAAGCGCTCTTCTGTGCAGAGGAAGACTCTGTTCTGGTTTATGGCGGCCCACTGGAGGCCTCAGTAAGAAAAGCACTCCGGGCCTTGGTGATTATCAAGTAGGCATCAAGTCCCTTGAGAGGCTTCTGCAATCAGAACAGAGAGGCCCTCTTATATGAAATGAACACACACACACACACACACACACACACACACACACACACACACAACCCCCTAATGCCTAGTCTGATAGGAATACTCAATATCCTCTCACATTTTGGAATTAGGACCTTACTATATGAGGCCAGGAAAGTGTTTGTTCAATTGTGCTCTCTCTCTCTCTCTCTCTCTCTCTCTCTCTCTCTCTCTCTCTCACACACACACAAACACACACAAATACACAGTCTCTCACACACATACACACACAAGTGCTCTCACAGACACAAACATTCACTCACATTAATTTATAAACGCATAAAAATATCATGGACTTGCCACGGCAGGACAAGCAGTGGAGGTTTAGTTCTGATGATTCTGTCCTCCCATCTTGTTTTAATTAGAGCCTGTGAAAATGACAAACTGAGAAGCCTGAAGAAATTCTGACCAAGTCTGTAATGATGACCATTTTTGCCTCCTCTGGTTTTGAGGTGTAAGAAATGTACCACCACAGTTATGCAAAACCAGGAGCTGTGGACCAGTCTGCTAGAAGAGAGACCGAGAGGGGTGAAAAGAGAAAGAGAGAGAGACGGAGAGAGAGAGAGACCGTGTGTGTTGAGAAGGAGAGAGAAACCCTAACCAGAGGCAGTGTAGTCCTCCCATCTGTTGGTCCTCCCAATGCCAGAATCCATTGTGTCTTGATTGGCGCAAGATTACTTTGCATGATATCAAAGTGCCACTCTGGGCTTCTCGGTGGAGAAAGTGAGAAGCGTAGAATTGCCATTCCACTCAGCGCTTGCTGGGCTCCCCAGGCTTTAGAGTCCATTGTGTGGGTGACAGTGATGACTGAGGAAAGTCTTGTGGCTTGAGAGAGAGTGTAATCTCCCTGTGTGGAGCACACATGCACAGAGCACTGTTCTTCCATGAGCAGGCGTCCCCTTAATTAAACTGTACAGACTTGGCTTGCTTCCTGACCAGCTTCAGTCCTGTGTGTGTGTATGTCTGTGTGTGTGTATGTCTGTGTGTGTGTATGTCTGTGTGTGTGTATGTCTGTGTGTGTGTATGTCTGTGTGTGTGTCTGTGTGTGTGTGTGTGTGTGGGCTGAGGGGTCTGTGGTTGAGCTCACACTTCACATCCCCCATAACCAGCCGCCTCCTGTTTGCCCAGCACCTCCTCGGCCTCCCCGCTCTTACTCAGGGGGTTGCGGTATGGATCTATGTGGAGGATATTGGCTCAGGGCCCACATGGAGTCTGTCTGGGGTCCACATGGTTCCTCGCCGCTCCTGTAAGTGTGGAGGAGGGGCTGGAAAGGCAGGAAATGTATGCTGAGCCACGTTCCTCTCATTACAGTGAGGCCTGAGATTCTCTCATTGGTTGGAGTGACAGACGGGGTTCCTCTATGGCCTTCCTATATTCCACAGCTGGGGAACTAAATAACAGGGTTTCACTTCCTGTCACGTGCATGAACAGGGGCTGGATGTTTAGCTCTGTCTGTTTTTACCATGCAAAACCTGCTTAACCTGTCAAAATCTATTTGTATGCGTCCAGAGTTTAGATCTGGTCTGTTATGTCCAGCTGTAATCATTAGTTCAAGAACATTTACCACTAGGCTGGATAGTAGGAGTCTGTAGTCTGTAGACACTTTCACTAAAAATGCTGTGTTCAATGTGTGCTTCAGCCAATATACACATCCCAAGATTTGTATACATGTATAGATTGAGTGTGGGTAACAGCTTGAGAGTTGTGGAATGTAGCACTTAAATCCCAAAGAGCTCCCTTGATATGATGGCTCCTTTCCCTTAATCTGCATGGGTGTCTGTGGTTGATCACAGACAAAGCCATTTTATTGCACATAATCATTAACAGCCACCCAACAGTCCAAATTCTGCCCCTCAGTCAGACTGGAGAGAGGGAGGGAGCCCCAGGATGTTGAAGTGGGTTTTACTCCGTTCACTTATGTAATGCTGATCGCTTATTAGAACAAAACAATTGTGAGGAAAGACTGCAGAATGCGTCCGATGACCAAAGACATGAAGTGAATCTCTCTCTCTCTCTTTCTCTCTCTCTCTCTCTCTCTGTCTCTCTCAATTTCACTCCCTCTCACTTATACACATACACACACACACACACACACACACACTCATAAGGCATAACTGAGCCCAGTAAAGCTGCAATTCATTAAATGTCATTTTTTACCCAGTCCAGTGTCAAGGAGTTAATCGCTTAAGTGAATCTGTCAGCGCTGCGGTAGACTGTGAGTGTGTGTGTGTGTGTGTGTGTGTGTGTGTGTGTGTGTGTGCGCGCGTGCGTGTGTGTTTGCGTGCGCGCTCAGAGTGTGTCCTCACTCCTCGACACCAGTTCTCTGCTCCTGTAGGTGACGGATGATTTTGGTGTGCGGAGGTGGCACTTTGACCCCAAAGGTCACGACCCTGAATGTCTGCTCTTCCTTTGATGATAATTGAATGCATCCGGTGGACTTTCTGCAATCAAGGAGGAGTGATTTTCTCACAGAGGAGTGTAGCTCATTTATCAGCTGGAGTTCTGGACTTGTTCAGTCCCAAAGCAGGATGCATTTCGAATGGCAGCCTGTCTGACCTCCACATACAAACCACAACATGTGTGTGTGTGTGTGTGTGTGTGTGTGTGTGTGTGTATAATATATATATAACCACAATTTCCCTGTATTTTATTTGCCTCTGTATGTATAGCGTTGCCTGTAAATGGTGCCATCATGCCGTCCCATCTGTAGATAGATTTTCTTTTTATCTGACGCTGACCCTCACAGTTTCCCCTGTTGCTTGCTGGTTTTAATTGTTTGAGCTTGTTTAAAGGAGAATCCAAGCATTTGCACCCCTTTGATGAAACACCATGGGGGTTAATCCACCAGATTAAGGCAGATTTCACCGCGCTGAAAAGGAATAGATAACATTTTAGAGCTCTGATACAGCTGAAAAGTGGGATTAACAAAATGTTAATGCTTAAGACTCAGACACACGAAGAGGTTAATTGTTTCACATATTCATCCTACAGTTTGTTATCAAACCCAACAGCGAGCGCTTGAACGGGGCTCTGGCCTTTCTCTTTACGTTTGCTTCTTTTCAAGCCGAAAAGGAAAAATATCGATCGCCATTCTGGTGTGCCAGGCTACGCTACTGGATTTAATTTCATTGCCTGAGCCGTTTAGAACATCTCGTACGGCTTTCTGGAGCTCCATCGCTGTCTGTTCAAACACGCTGCAGTGAAGTAGTTCTTTTGACGTGTGCAGATTGGCGTCCAGGGCTGGCAGGATGGCAGTAAAATTTCATCCTTCCACATCACCCTTTTTAATCGCCTCTCTGATTTTTTTCTTCCTCCATTCGTTCCTGCTCGCTCGCTCTCTCAGGTGTACCATCATGCGCTTCCCTCTTGCACACACCCTGCATGTCTCTCACTTAATTATGAGCTGTTAATTTATTTGCGTGTGCTGACCTCTGTGCGGTGTCCTCTCCTCTCTCAGACGAGGAGGCTGGTCGCGGGAGTGAACAAAACGGCCTTCGGTATCACATCGCAAAAATACGACTCTCATCTGTGCCTCGATTGGGGCGGCCCATCTCCACCGAGCCAGAAGGCTATCAGAATTCACACCAGCAGCTGCATCGGACAGCAGAGAGACAGATGCACAACATGTCTTGTGCCTGTGTGTTTGGCTTGCAGGTTTATAGAGAGAGAGAGAGAGAGAGACACATGGAGAGAAAAAGAGACAGAAAGGGACAGAGAAAGATATGCAGACAGAGAGCGAGCGAGAGAGAGAGAGAGAGTGGCAAGAAGGATTCCAGTCTCCCCTTCCCCAAGACCATCTGGACATCACACCTCCAGAGACGAGGCTTATCTGGACAGAGGAGAGGTGTGTGTACGACTGGCTTGCCGCCACCCCTACCAGCCGTAGCAGCAAGACACTCTTCCCACTCGCCCCTGTGCCAGCCAGCACCTCCACTCCACGTGCCCACTAAAGACGGGGCGAGGAGATCCGGGGAGAACGCAGAAGCATGGCGTCGTATGGGCAGCCCGCGTCTCCCCGCCTTCAGCGCGCTGATGAGGGTCACCAGATCCTGCTTGGCTGGCCCTCCCTAACCTGGGGGATAATAACCCCCGTACTAATGGCTGCATTAGTGCTTTCTGGAAGCCCCAAAAATGGACGGATGCCAAGATTGGAAATCGGATGCCAGAGCTACAAAACATGGCTGCTAAGTTCATGTGGGTTTTTTTGTTGTTTTGTTGTTTTTTTGACGCCCATTCGATGCCATACAGAGTGGTTACCAGATGAATGGCCACATCTTTTAGTTGCCATTTGGTTCTTCCACAGCAGTGGAGAGTTGTTCAGTGCTAAGAGGTCAGAGGTCAGAGGTGGCTTAGCTGAGAGCTCTAGACGGAGTGTTTCTAGAAGCTCTGAGCTGCTTGTGTGAGTGCTTCCTGAGAGAGATTCACCTCTCCCATTCATGCTCTCTTTCTCGCTCGCTCTCGCTCTTTGTGAGAACAAGCCTCCCTCTGTGTGGCCTCTTTGTTTAACCTCCTAATTGGATCAAGTGCTGGCTGACAGTTGGAGGGGTCCATCTCAATGCAGACTGTCATGTCTGACACTACCCCCCTGCATGTCTGCTGGATCTGGCATGAAATGGAAGACGCTACAGATAGACAAATCCCCAGCACAGCGCCTCGGCTCCTCCGCGGGGATCTCTGAGGACTGGTACTCTGTTACTGTCACCGTGCTTCAGTCCGTTCCCCTGGACGTGCTGTAGGTAGCTGAGAGTGGCATTGCCTCATCGTGAAACATGTTTTGTAATGTTTTATGAGCTGCCGAATAATTGCCGTAGTTTGTAATCCAAGGATTGTCTGCTGAAGGACAGTTGGGAGGATGAACTCGTCAATTTTGGCATGGTATGGACTTCTGCAATATTAGTAGTAAATTACAATGAGCAGTAAACTTATTTAACAAACGTCACGCACAACTATCAATATATTGGTTTAGGTTTCTGCATTCTGCAAAGTTCATTTCAACAATCCAGTTCAACTATAAAAACAGTAGAGGAACCACTGCGTTAAATGTTACACTTGTCCTGCCAGAACACAAACCTGCTCTACAACAGTTTGGTTCACGTCAAAGGCAAAACATGATAAAGGGTTTTAAGATGGATTTCGAACACTTTGGTGTCCATTAGAGTGAGGGAATATATATCCCTAAGCAAGGAACGTGGAAGCCTAGCGAGAGATCTAAAGATAAGCAGACACACACAAAATAATATATCAAACTGCTGTTCCTCTGAGGTTTCCACGCACAGCACTGTTTGGAGCCATATGAAGCTTTCTAAAGACCATGTGCTTTTATTGGACTACTGGCCTTATGTTCTGTTGAAACAGGATGGTTTTGGTGAATGGAATCAGCTTCATGTGTCTTCGTAGCCACTGTCTGGATGGCCTAGATTCTTGCAATTGTCAAGGCACAGATGAAGGCCAAGTTCTGCAGTAGAATGTCATGGCGTCTAGCAGGATTTTGGATCATGCAACATGACCATAATCCAGTTCCTGGGACCGTAATCCAGTTAATTCAGTCCAATTCCAACTCGCTCATTAAACATTTTAGAATCGTCAAATCCCGTCCACTGGTCCTGACCTCATTCTTGCTCAAGTGCTTCTGGCGTGATCTGAAGTAGACTGTTGAAGGAAGATGTCCCAGAACAAATGAACTAAAACAGCTTTGTATGGAGGCCAAAATCCTTCCTAACCAGTATTGATCACCAGGTTTAGAAAGCATTAGTCTGGAGTCATTTCCACTAGTAAACAAACATAGCAGATCGGGTTTCAATGGTTCCTATACTTATATAATGATACTTATTCTGTCAGTGATCTTGATTAAAGCATTTGTTCAATAAAGATATGAAATTGGAAAATTGTCTATTGTTTGTTTTTGTCCGTAGTTATTATTATGTCTTAGGCGATATTAATCCCGTATTTTGGAACCGTTCATGCAGAAACCCGGATTTTTTTGCGCACAGCGCAATGGTGATTAATAGTGAACATTAATAGTGTAATAGTGATGGTCTATATGCCGTTAAACAAACAAGCAAACAAACGACAACAACAAAAAACGTTCCAGTCCCTTTTGTAAGCGATTACATATTCATGCGAGTATGGCTCGAGGGTTCAGCCTCTACATCTTGCGGCAGCCTGAACCACCGCTGAAGCTGTCAGGAGAATAAATGGAAAAGAGAAAAAGATCAAATTATCGCCCGCTATTAATTATCCGCAGGCAGAAAGCTACAATAAAAGTGATAAATGTCTCTTTATCTTCGACTTAACGGCGCGAAGACGGAATCGGCGCGCTATCATCTCTTTTGTATTCCATAGGAAACATACTTAGTGCTGTTGCTGAGTAAATGACGGGAGCTTATCGGATTAGAGATCGCTTTGTAATAAATACTGCTGCCTTATTTCCCTCCCGTCCTTAAACATGATTACTGTTTACAGTGCTGCCAAATTATTACAACGCACTATGACTGTGCATATTTGCATAATGTTTCCCGGTCTGATTTGATTGAATGCATCAGGTGGTGGTGGTGATGGGGGGTGGGGGTGGGGTGTACACCGTTCACTTACTTATCTGGTTGATGACCACACCCACCACCCCCACCCGACGCTTTTTTGTACCATTTTTTTCATTCACTTATTACTTTTACTTTCCAGTACTTCACCAGTATTTTATTTGCCGCCCACATTCAGATCACACGTGTCGTAGCTGTGTGGGTGCATCAGGTGTGTGTACTGAAATGTCAGGAAAATTCCACAGACCACTCCCTTCCAAATTCTGACCCTTGGAGAAAATATAATTCTAATAAACATGGCAACAGTGCTATTTTCCCAAGGAAATTAATGAATTGTTATTTTATACTCATTTAAATGGGGTTTGATTTACACCAGTGGGGTTGGTCTGTCATGGTGCCTGGCCTCTGATTCTTTAGTCTCTAGTTGGCCCAGCTCACATATACTCATGTTTTTGTCAGTGCTGCCTCTGGGATTTACTTCCTGTCTGGACAAGTCCTCTACTCTATACCAAAAGGAGTCCTTGGGCAAGACTCCCAACACTACACTAACTCACCTTGCTCTGTTACACTGAAAATTGTAAACTGCACTGGATAAGAGTGTCTGCCAAATGTGTTAAACGTAATGTGAATGTAATTGTGGTGAGCTTCTTCCCTGGCTACAGCCTTGGAGCATAAGGCTAATGGAGTTAACAGCAAAGGGAGCAAGTTCGTAGGGCAGGATTTCCTAAGGGTGTAGTCAGGCTCTTTGACCTGGCTAACAACTAGCGCCACAAATGGCTTCTTTATTTAAGTGTGGGGTTTTTTTTTCCCCCCTTTCGTTCTTTCTTTGATTATTTCTGTCTGTCGGTCTGCATGTCCATTTGTCCATCTTTTCGGTAGTCGTGAAACGGTGCCTGCGTTCTGTCATGACGGGACGCTCGGTTGGATCCTGGGATGAGGGATGCCATGTGGTGGAGCAGGTCTGAATGATCAGGTCTGGAGGTGCATCTGGAGGATCAGGTCTGGAGGATTAGGTCTGGAGGTGCGTGTGGAGGATCAGGTCTGGAGGTGCAGAAACGGTCGGCAGGCTACGCTACGTTTTCCATGCATTGATTTGTTTTTAATTTTTCATCATTATTGAAGGGGAAGTTGCAGCACTGTGAAACACTGTGTGTGTGTGTGTGTGTGTGTGTGTGTGTATTTTTTTGTTCCAGCCCCTCAGAGATAGTTTCCCTGTGTGCCATTGCTCTGATGTATCGACCAGCGCAGTAACGATTTTCCCTCAAAGAGCATCTCTCTTCTGCGGCCGACCAGCTCGTCGGACCCTAAACCACTTTTAATGGTGGCTGGAGGAAAAAAATAGAATGGCGTGTGAAACGGGCCGTGCAGGTGCAGATCTGTTTGCTCAGCGCAGCGCCATAAAACCCCGAGTTATAATCGGACCTTATCTACACCACGTGGGATTCTTCACCTTATTAACTATACGACGTGTGTGTGTGTGCACTTAAAGGGAATTTCCTTGTCGTTCCTCTGCTGGATGATGATGGTCTCCTCACCAGCGTGGTCCTAAGAGAAAGTGTAAGGAGGTGCGATTGGCTGAACGATGCTGGCGGTGTCGGTGTTTAGGTGTTGCACTTTTGTTCGGGGTTGTTTATATGCACTTTTACACAAGGCTTGAGGCTTCCAAGTTGTGTGTGTGTGTGTGTGTGTGTGTGTGTGTGTGCGTGCGTGCGTGCGTGCGTGTGTGTGAGCAGTACCTACTGCTTCAGGACTGCTAGTTGTGTTTGCACTGGATTGGCAGTGAGGGCATGTGCTTCAGTAGCTGAAGCAGTTTTTGTCTTGTCATGATTTTGTCATGCTGTGCCAGCACACACACACACACACACACACACACACACACACACACCCACACACACACGTGTTCACAGACACACACTCATACTGTTTAACTGTCTGTCTTTACATGTCTGAGACACCAAGTTGAAGTCGAGAGGTCGAAATCCCTACTGAGCGCATTACCGTTGTACACAGCAGTAGAAACACACACACACACACACACACACACACACACACACTCAGACGCAGGCAACAGAAGGCCGGAGGTTTGTATTCCCTGAAGCTCTGACATTGGGGTCTGATCAGATTACTTTAAGCAAAGACCTTACCTCTCTCAAAACAGAGTTGTGGGCGGGGGG
>JAOXYF010000021.1:6943985-6958910 GCA_028565775.1 Sternarchorhynchus goeldii
GGGCATGGTTTTGGGTTGGGGGGGTGATGAGTGTGTAGGCCTGGGTGCGTGTGTGTGTGAGGGGGTGTATCCATCCTCCACCTGTGTATCCATCCTCCACCTGTGTGTCTCCATCCTCCATCTGCTTCGAATGGATCTTCCACACATCAGTGGTCCAAAGCAGCTCATTTTTAATGGGTCTGGCACCAGCGCTTCATCCAAACCAGCCTCTTCAACACCATGTCGCTGTGCATTCAGTACTTCTCATTCAGTACTTCTCATTCAGTACTTCTCATTCAGTACTTCTCATTCAGTACGTCTCATTCAGTACATCTCATTCCTCCCTAGCTGAGCCATTTGAACCAGAGGCTCTTGGACTGTGTTTTTTTTTTTTTCTGCTGATAATGCACATTCCTTCTGTCCTTCTAGTCCGTATTGTTATCATGATATACGGCTCAATTCGAACAGGCCTCTGAGTATCCTCTTCCCACGCTGGCAGGCCTGGGCTTCGCAAGGGGACTTGACCTTGATGGACCTGGGGGTTGGGGAGGGAAAGTGGATGTAATTTCTCTCTGTGCTGTGGAGCGGTTTGGGGTGGGGGGTTGATCAGATTTGGAGCCATGTTCTGTCAGATGTTCCTGATGCTTTTGTGACATGACTAGTTCATTTTTTGTGCGGTGCTGATGATATTCTGCACTGCGCTAAATGTGTTACTGGCTCTCTGATTGCAATGTCTGTGAATACTTGCAGTGACGATGAATGAAAACCACAAATACAGGTATGAATGTTAGAATTATTGACGTGGCATGTACGGTCCTTGGTGGTAGATAGATACTGTAATGTACAAGGAGGTTCGGTTGTAATGGATTACCTCCCGCCTTCTTCTCCCTCTATCTTCTCCTCCCCTCCTCTCTCCTCCCTGTATCTGTACTCATAACATGTGGACCCCATGCAGGTTCCACGTGGGACCCTTGGCTCTGTACGTGACTCACGGAGTGTGGGGCGTAAGGTAGGGCGGGATTCGCCCTTCTGGGTGTTAATACGTCTCCCGTGGGCCGCTAAGCTGAAGGCGTTCGCTCCGCCCCACAGCCCTTCACGTATGTTACTGTTCTCCACCTTTTTTATAGGGTTGGTGCAGGTTTGTCAGGAATCGGCTCGGACACCTCCCTGCGGTTAAGTAACAGCGGCCTGTTGGGTTGTGCGTGTTCGCGCAGACCCTGCGATCGCTTCCTTAGTCAAACGCGGCCGAGTTTTTTGATGACTAAGGTGATGGATGTGCCTGGTTCCCCTCCACGGCTCCCCTTGACAGCTCCTGTTTATCAGCGTTCAGAACGGCCGTCTGGGCCACAAGCCGCGTTAGCTGTCAGTTAGGAACCGAGGGAAATCATTTGCAAGCGAAGCTGTCATTCACCGTTCCCACCTCCTATGAGTACGTGGTGGAGGGGAGGTGGAATCGGCTGGTTTTGCTTAAGGAAGCGAGAGGGAGGCTGGTGGTGGCTGGTGATGGTGGCTGTGGGGGGTGGGGGTGTGTGGGTGTTGGGAGTGCTGCGCCCGCTGGCTGGTGCCCCTCTAGCAGCCGTGTGTGTTTGGGGCAGTTGGCTGTTTGACGATGAGCTGTGGAGTCTGGTTGTCGTGGGGACAGGACCCTGATCGCTCCCCTGTTCCAGCTACTGACTACAGTGACACGCAATTTGTGTCCTAACCTCTTGGGTCTCACTCACACACACACACACACACACACACACACACACACACACACACACACAAACACACACATACACACAGTCTTGTTCACACCATACCACTGCGTGTAAAGGGCTGGACTCCCTGTGCAACAGCAGAGCAAATGCCACAGTAGTTTCATGCGTGTTTATATAAGTCTGCAGAAATGGCCTCTAGTGGTATAAGCACCTATTAGAGGAGTGTTTTGTTAATATACACAGGTAATGTACCTCACCACTGTCCCTCAAAGTCATCGTGTGTGGGTGGGGGTGGTGGTGGTGGTGGTGGAGGTGGTGGGGGGGCTATTAATTGGGTCCAGAACAGTACGTGCATGTAATGAATTAGAGGTAAGCTCTCTCTGCTCGTTAGGGTCCCTGCCTGCAGTGTCCTCTAGAAATAATTGAAAGACTCCAAGCAAGCAGGGGAAAAAAGGCAAATGTTGCTTTAATCTAATTTGCAGGCGAACAATGGTCCAGGGACTATGTTAAATTCATAAAAGTGGCTTAATGCAATGAAATTTAATGAGATAATCTGTGGAGGTCTGAATGTTGGAAGTGTCCTGCAGAGAACATGTGAGCATGCACACGCACGTGTCTGCGCGCGCGCGCGCGCACACACACACACACACACACACACACACACATCTAATATCTACTAATATTGTCTTTAATAATTATTCAGACATTCAGCAAGACTGTTAAAAGTTGGCAGAGCTGTGGGGTTGGGTTGTCCTGTATAGGCAGGGTGTCCTGTATGGGAGGGATGTCCTGTTTCCTTGCGGTGTGCGCGGGGCTGTACTCCCCGAAGCTGCTACTACGCTGATTTAACATTCACTCGCCTTCGAGTTGAGATTCCGTCAGAAAACCCAGCGTGACCTTTATGCCGCCGCACTCCCTTTGGGGGCGGGGCTTGCGGGGCGGGGCGTTTGCCCATCACACAGCCGCGGAGCAAGAACCGCTCCTTCAAGTCACAGCGCAGACTCTCCGTTTTCTGCTAGAAGTGGTTTTAACATCGTCAGGAGAAAACGACGGACGTTCCTGTATCACAAGTTTGTGTGAATTAAATGTCACTGGATTGTCATTTTGATGTGGACTCCTGTGTTATTATGTATACCATTCATTGTCAGGCTTTGCCTCTGCGCGACTCTGCGCTGGACGTTCTTCCAGACAGTCTTGTCCTTTGGTGTGACTGGTAAAGGCTGTGGATGAATGTGTTTAATGAATTCATCAGTCACCCGCAGCACACAGATCTGTACCTGTAACAATCAATCCTCCTGATAATTGTTGCTCTAAAATAGAGATTTCCTTTAAGAATCATCTCTTCTCTCTCTGCTCTGATGTGGTCAACATTCCCTAGAGGTTACATTTATGACTATTATATATACTTAGTCTCTTTGCTCGCCTCTAATGACATAGCAGTGGTGCACCTTGAGGACGCTTCAGTGTAAACGGCGACAGGAGCTGAGTGACGAAATCACATTAACGTCGACTGAGTCGAGCGCGCGGATCTTCTGCTCTGTATTACCAGGCTGTTCGCTCTGCGCAAAAAAAGGCGGGACTCGCCGTCGCCCCAGAAACGGACGCCCGGCCCGAATTCCGTCCGCGATCGCCTGCGCTGTGGTGCGGGGGCCGCGGGAGAGATCGCCATGGTCACCGCTGGCTGGGTCTTAAACGTTGTGGAATTTGAACCCGATGGTTTGTTTCCGCGGAGCTGCGAGATGGCAGCGGCGGGTCCCTCTCCGAGCAGGACTGCGGGGCTTCTCTGCTTTCCTGACTGTTGCATCATGTTGGGTATTTTTATGGCCAATGAGGCAGGACTCAGGCCAAAACAAGCATACACTGTAAGGTCTCACTGCAGAGTGAATCTAGGTTATGTCTACTGAGACGTTTTCAAGTGCACATATTTTTTTTAGCCCCTACTTGTTGAAACAGTCCAGTTCGGTCTCTGCGCTATTGCAACTAGAAGCACAAGCTTCACATTAAAGCACAGGGAATCTTTTAGCTTGGCTGTCAGCACAGAAAATGTTGCTGTGAAAGATTATTTTTTATGTCTGATTGCGTTTGATCTAAAGATCAAAAGGTATCAAAGTGGGTGGTGTGAGATCTAACCAGCCTGTCAGGGGCAGCCCTGGCAGGCTGAACTAAACCTGATGATAATGGTTTATCAGCTAATGGCCTGCATGGACTCACCAGAGGTCACCCTCCGTTCAGTCGAGCTGCGTTCTTAGCCGGGGAAGAATGTGATTGATTGTGTGACATCATCCGGACTCTCATTCACTTAGATGCTGTTTTCGTGAAAAAAGACCTCATTGGCTTATTGGAAACCAATGGGAGCCTCTGATTGGATTATTTGCCATCTCTCAGTGTTAATTACAGTGTGGCGATTCCGGAAGCTTCTGCCGCAGGGCCACAGAGGGCTCTCTCCGGCTCGGAGCTGAGCGGCTGCCAAAAAATCTCCAGGTCTCACATCTCCAGTCTGCCAGTGGAGCAGAAAAGGGGATGTTCACCATAACCCAATCAACACTTCACTTTAATCCTTTATTCCCGTCCTTACAGAGCGCTGAGAGAGAGGAGGCGGCAAATCTCGATCAATCACCAGTCACCTTAGGCGAGTGAAACACAGGAATGATAGCACAGGCCTTTATTTCCCGACTGCCATGACGATGCCGAATCAGCAGCTGGGGAGAGTGCGACGATGACTGCAAAGGTTAGGAATGCGTTCGGAGTTGACATGCCGCGTTCGGAGTTGACTCGCCGTGTTGTAGGTGCTGTCAGTCGCTTGGCTGGTTGCCAGAGAACAACGAGATACATCTCCGTTCTATTGCTAGACTACATGGTTTACATGCAGCTGTCACACGACAGTATGATGGAGACTCTCCCCAAAATCGTGTGGTGATGGACGTGAGGAGATCTGAAGCTTGAGAGCAGGCAGGGGGAACCTCCGGACGCGCGCGACCACGCGCCGGTGTATCACGCAGCCGTGAGTCGGCAACAGCATGGAATCTTTAGCGATGAGGAATTCCTTATCCCTGCTGGGGAAAGGTCAAGGACCTTGTTACGAAGCCGAGTGGTTGCCGTTATCCCCCGTCAGCCAGGAGTGATAGAAAGCTCCGGAACGCCGATGTAAGAAATTAAGGCAGCGTTAGGGGGTAGGGAGGAGGAGGAGGGTGGGGAATGTCATGCAAGATCTGCTCCATTCGCTCTACCACTCCTTTAATAGGCGCCCGTGTGTCTTAAATAGGGGGAGGACCCTCGGCCGTCCTCTCCCGGTTTTAGTTACGAGGATGTGGAGAGGGACTCCTCCGTGATGGATGGCGCATGCGATGGCCTCAAACGGCCCGTGCCGGCGAGCGGCGGCTGAATTCGTAAGCGAGCGAAGCGTCTCCCCAGAAACCGGAGCTTATCAGCGGACGTCTCGGGGCTTCTTCCTTTTCCTTGGCACCGCCGTGACACGTGAAGCTACATCGTGCTTTTTTTATGTGCCTTACGATTGTTTGTTGGTTCCGCTCCACGCGCTGAGGCGAGGGCCAATCGGATTAGGGATCGGGAGAGAACAGACAGGCTTAATAAACGTAGTAAATGGGAAAGAGTGAAGGCCAGCTTCAGGTTTTGGATGTCTGCTTTAGCTATGTTGTGTTGGCAGTTTCGACAGTGGCTAATTGTCAGGTTTAATTAGCTAATTGGGGTTTGGTTCTTTTTTTTTTTTTGACAGTGTTAATTGTTTTGTTTTCCTTTTCATCTGTCCCTTGTTGAAGTTCTAAAGATTCAAGGCAAGAAAGTCCTTGGGGTTTCTCCCTTCCCCCTCCCCCTTGTTTCTTTTCATCTTCTCTTACTATTGTTATTTGTTTATTTGTGAATATGCACACAACACTGGATCTTTTCTCATTTCATTATTCATAAAGCAGCCAAGAAACGACAGACTTAAAAGGTTTTGTTGAGTGCGATTGCACAGTCGGTCTCTTGCTCTTTTGTCTCTCATTTGTCAAAATGGAATTAGCATAGAGGAGAGGAGGGAGGAGGAGGTGCACAGAGCCACTACCTAACGCTTCCGTGGGCGGCGTATGTGGAGACGTCCTTCTCCACTGAGCAGTGAATTGCCAAACGTTATTAATTCATTCCTGTGACATTTCCTCTAAAGCCATTGGCCACAGCCTCATGACCTAGTCAACTTCCTTTATCCTGAGATTTTCCTGACATTTAGAACCCCCCCTCCCCCCAACACCCCCCAAAAAGCAAGAAAAAAACGGATTGCAGAAAGAATACTTATATCTGGTAGAAATCTAATAACGGCAGCTTTTAATAATAGCAGTAATTCTGGGTTTCACTAAGCATGACTAAGCTAATAGGCTTGGTTTGGTTATGATGGTGGGTTTTGACCCTGTCCTTCTAAACTACTGTGTTCTGTTGTGAGCTGGACTCGAACCGCTTCAGCTGAGGAGCACTGCAGCTCGGTGTGGGCGGGCCGTCTCCCCGAGGCTGGGACACGGTGTGCTGGAAGGCAGAAGGTAGAGACGGATGGATACAGGGAGCCCAACCTGGATCAGAGGTGCCTGGCACCGACACACTTCCACCTCACCCTCTCCCAGGAGACAACTGGGTAGGGGTGGGGTTATTTATCCAAGTACAAAAATACTTACCACTACAATTCAATGAGTGTTAGGCTTCCTGCTTTTGTATCTGTCTTCAGACAGAGATGTTAAGTCGAGGTTATTTGAGTTCAGGACGGGACAGGACAGCTGGCCTAGGCTGAAGCAGTATGATCAGATGTAAGTTGGAAGCATGTTCTATATCTCACAGCTTCACTGTTTCAAGGCTGTGGTTGAACGAGTCATCCTGGTCTCTTCTGTATCTGTATGTGCTGTGCTGGTCTCATCGTAGTGGTCTCTTGATGTGGAGGCAGTGAGGGCAAATTCAAGATTTTAAACCCTTAGAAGTTTCAATGCAGTTAGTAATAACTCTAATAATTGAGTTAGTAGTAACTCTAATAAGCGAGTTAGTAGTATCTCTTCTCAGCCATTGCCAAAATTGAAGACTGTGAAATGGGCAGAGTGTAGTTTTAAATAAGGGTTTTAAAAGAAAATTTGATTGAAAATTTCCATTCGGTTTCACAGATCGACTGTATGGTATGGATGGTTTGATTAGATGCTTTACTGGGACCAGTAAACCATCTATGGGTTTGGTAATTCTGCTCTTCACATGAAGCTTTTCCTTTTGTATTTGATATTGTTGGATAAATGCAGCTACTGTTATTGTGGGAGCCCCTAGTTACATCCCACCACACGCGTTGCTGTATGTCTATTTTCCCAGTGCCCTTTCCGCCCTCTCTGTAGGCTTCTGCCCCTGTGTGAGTCTGCTCTCATGCCAGGAGGCCTAATGGCACAATTTCCCTTCTTAGGTTGGCGGGGTGGTTGTTTTTGGCTGGGTAGCACTGGTGCCCCAGTGGGGACCTCCTCACGCCGGGGCTGGAGAGAGGCTCAGGCACACAGAGGAACGTTAGCGGTAGCGAAGTGGTTCTGATACGAAAAATGCCCGTATGGTATGAGCCTGTGTTTCTAGTTAGTTAAAGAGCAAAATCGCTTCGACACATCAAGGTAAAGAAAGAATGTATTCTTAAAGCAAATAACCATGGCTGCAGGAGGCTGATTAATTGTTCTGTTGCACAGTTTGGGGTTTGTTTGTTAGTGGAACTAATTTGAAGTCTGTGGAAGCACACTACTGTGCCATTGCCAGTACTGCTGATATTTCTAGGCCACTGCTTGGATAATACAAGGAGCAATAATAAGATTCTGCCATATATTATTACTGTACTGCTCTCTTGGTATTAGTGCTGCTGATCAGAGATCAGTTGCCTCCTGCTGTAGATCAGCGGAGGCTTTATGTTTTGATGCAAGGAGAGCTGACTCTGGATCAGACACCAGATGGGCGATTTTGATCTTCAAGGGCCTCTGTCTATTGACGGATCACAGTACGGTTTACCAAACAGATTAACTCGCAATCCAAGTGGGAAAAACAGTGTCACGCCAATAAAAATGGGCCCAATCCAGATGTTGCATTAAAGGTCAATCCACATGCTCTGGGTGCGCCTGCATTTCTTCCTATCTGTGTGTGTGTGTGTGTGTGTGTGTGTGTGTGTGTGTGTGTGGTCGCGTGGTGCATGCGTTCTGATCTTCCCCTCCCTCTTCTCATCCCAGTCCGACTGCTCTCAACCATGCTGGTCCTATTGTTTGGCAGCACTGAGCAGGAAATACCAATAGAGAACAGACCCGTCGCCTCTAGGATGCGGTCTGGCTTGGGACCTCTCCGTTTTTTCCCCCCTCTCTCCCCTCTTTCTTTCTCCCTATCTAAAGTCTATTAGGACACGGAAGTTTCTAGCTCTTTTTGCTCTGCAGGCAGTCCAGAGATCGGCAAATATTTTTCTACTCGCGCTGCGACGTCTCGTGACTGCCATAGTCTCAGAACAAAGAGGCTTGTGTGTTTGTGAGGCTTCAAAGAAGAAAAAATCCCAACACCCACCATACGAGGGGTACCCCGGGGAACACGGTAAAAGAGAAGACAGGAAATGCAATATTTGTCCAAGTTATGTTAATCCACTCGATGTGGAGCTAAGCAGATAGGAGTTGTGACTAAAGCTGGGTAGAAATTGCAGACGCTGCCGCAGAAAGAAACGAATTGGGGGATGGGAAGCGGGGTTGCTCCGGTGGTTCGGCTCCACTCCATGGGTCGATCTTGCGCCTCCTGTCCTCTCCCCGGCTCTCGGCTGTGCTGCCCGATTCCGAAGGCACCCTGATCAGATGTCAGCGGATTATTTCCCATCTGCCTGTCGTCCTGTTGGCTCCTCGGGCGAGGCCGTTCTCCCAACGTCCCCCCATGTACCCTCTTGGTGTGCATCCCAGGCACTTCTTGCTGCTGTGACAGCTTGCTTCCCCAGTGCGTGGGCTCCATGACAGCTGCTGGTTGGTCTGCAGTTTGGCCTGGAACTGCCCACTTGGTCTGTGGGACCCTCGACTGGTCCACCTCAAGCCTCATTGTGTTGAGGTGGTGTTGGTGTGTGTCGTGTTCTTCTGCATTGATTCCATCATATACAGGCCTAACGTGGCTCGGGTGACTAACGTGGATACATGTGAAGTCCTCTTACAAAGCTTTTCCTTTGAACCTTGCGTGTGATAGTTTTTTGATGTGTTGGTTAAGTGCCATATATTTACCTTCACGTTGTTTTTTTGAACATCTACAAATCTACAAATGAATGTTAACTCTTGGAAAATTTTGTCCTGCGAAAAATAAATAAAGCCTCAAATGATCACATTTATTCTTGAGTTTAAATGACCGTGTCTGAAAGACAGAAAACAAAGCGCTGGAACCGTGTGGAATAAATGAATCAACAAAACTCTACAGCTCCTCAGAGGAAATGAAGCGCTCAAAAACTGTTAGGAGAAATATCCATTCAAATAAATATTGTGCCATGTAGCATAAATCGAAATAAACCTGCAAACTGTTTACAAAGAGCAAAGTGGGCCACTTCTCTTCCTGCTGATGCTGCAAAAATACTTCACTGTAATCAGTGTCATCTCGAAGAGGATTACTGCTCCGTAGCTGGCTTTAACTAGCAATTTTCCGTTAGCTCTCGATTGCTTTATGGTGTCATGTTAAAATATTTAATATCAGCAGTTGCTTGTGATTAAGGTATCTTAGTGGGTAAGTGGTGTATCAGAAACAGGCTAGTTAATGACACCTCATCGAATAAAAGCCTTGGGAAAGTCCGTTAGCCTCAAGAATGGCTGCATCGTCTTGGGTTTGGCCATGGTGAAAACTCACTGTGGCTTGTGGGAAGTTGTGCGTGCAGGGAATAGCATGTGCTGGTTTCTGGCTGCCGGTGTTTGCCGAAGCCTTGTGTCGCCATGGAGCCTCTCAACCTCTACTTGAACCGTAGGCTGCTCACCATCCTTCAACACCCTAACCCTCCCTCCCTTTCTACCACTATTTCTATCTCTCTCCCTTTCTAGCATCTTCTCTCTCTCTCTCTCTCTCTATGCCTCACCCTCCTTCCTCCCTCTCCTTCTCTCCCAGCATGCTCTGGGGCCCCTCGTCTCCCCTGTAGAGCATTGTGCTCAGATCGAAAGTTTTGCTTTATTTGTGATTCACAGCTTTTGTGTGAATACAGGTCACAGAAAGTCCTAACTGGGCCCAGCATTAAGTATCTATTTTTGCCATTAGCTGTATCCTCGAGGTTACTGTGTCCACCTCATTCGTTCTGTTTAAACGACAGCCAGAGACCCCACTACAAACTCCTCTGTTCTTCGGTGGCCCGTTTCAAGTGACTGTCTGGAGGTAAAGAAAATGAAGGTGTGAGCAGACTAGAAGCGAGGATACGGCAGGATGTGAGCGCGCGGTGACGAGCACAGTCCGCGACGGACTGACCCCCCCCCCCCCACGCGGCGTGCCGAGGTGTCGCGCAGCTCGCCAGATCTTGTTCTGCCCACGTCGCCGTGGCTGCGGCTGCTCTGCGCGTGAGCCGCTCTCGCCCGAGCCTTGTCGCCCGGATCGCTGATGGTGTCACAAGCTCATGGAGATGGGGGTGTCAGCCGGTGTCTCGCGTCCAGCATGCACAGCTGTGCTCGTCCTGCCTCAGGCTGTACTTGGGTGTGTGTGTGTGTGTGTGTGTGTGTGTGTGTGTGTGTGTTGGAGGCAGCAGCAATAATTCTTTTAACGAGGACCTGTTGCATTATTGTATGTGTTATGCTCTCATGGAATGGAGAGCTGCAGACCAGGGACGATCACACATCTCGCATAAAAATAAATATATGTGTACACATGCCAAACATGAGCGTCTCAGAATGAGTAACACTATAGATCCATGCAGAAAAAACCCATCTGTAGGGCCTGAAACTCCCATCACCTCCCACCCTGTTCAAAAGCAGTGGTGCATAACCCCCATTTTGGAGTGATTATCCTATAGCTGCAGGGTGATTTTGTGTGTCAGTGTGTGTGTGTGTGTGTGTGTGTGTGTGTGTGTGTGTATGTGCATTTGTGTCCATCTGCCTAGCCCTACGGGGGTGACAGTCCATGTCATTAAATGTCCAGAAGCCTGTTCTGCATTCTGAGAGACAAAGGAAATGTTCACTTGTTGTTTAACCCACTTGGTGCCCCAAGTCTTTGACTGGCACTAATTCAGTCAGTGGTGTGTGTGTGTGTGTGTGTGTGTGTGTGTGTGTAATAATGGAACCAGTCCTGCAACTGGAAGCCGTTTATTTTTCTTCCCCGCTGCTCAAAGCGCCTGTGTGGCAGCTTGAGACGGCAACATCAACCCCCCCCACCACCTCCCAGCTCCCCCACGCTGGGGCTGTGTGTTCAAACTGCGCGGCCCCCACACAGTCAGGAACAATGTGGCTTCACAAACTCATCGGTACTGATCCTGTAATCAGTCTGCGTTAAGCGAACTGAGGGACTTTTGTCACGTCGAATATGCCAAACTGTGTGAGGTGTGGCGTAACCGCGGCGACCCTTGTACCAGGCGAGCATGTGGCTTGTGGGCAGGAGCTCCCTGCACCCCCCCCCCACCCCCCCACTGCGCCGTGCTTTAGTTATGCCTGTTCCTAACTTCGCGCCGATGAACTTTGCCTTCCGACATACATCCGGAAGGTTCTGGAACAACGTTCACGTCTGGGAATGAACAGGGATTTTTTTTCTTCCTGCTTGACACAACCTGTCATGAAAGGGAACCAAATACATCAGAGAAGATGAAGTGCCTTCTGTAAGCAAATACACAACACCCCATCACTGTCTGCCATCTTACACATTCATTGCTTAGGTGGAGGAGCGGAGGGCTCCAGCTTTTGTGGGTGGGGTTATTCCCGAGTGTCTGTGTCTGTGAGATTAATGTGAGGCTGGTGTGTGCAACTCCAGGCAGCTTTTGACCAGGTTTACACAAAACCATTCATGTTCATTTAGAACCTGTGTGTAGCCAGGCTGGGCTGACAAACACTTACAAATCAACCAAGCATCAAACACACACACACACACACATGTTCTCACTCAAGGAAATATTGAGTGGACAATAGCGAATAAATATTCCCAATTTAGCAAATGCACATGCCAGAAAATGAAAACCAAATTAAAATAGGATGGTGTTTCATCCAGCGTCTAATCCAGACTGAACGCAGGGTTCTCGCTAGCATCTTTAACTGAGCAGCCCCCTATCCTTTCTCCTGACGGTGTGCCGTGAAACAGACCGCCGAGTGGTTGTCTTTTCGTGTGGTGGAGTTTGGGAGGAGATTCCTTCACCCCTGAGAAGACAACCGACCTGGGCAGAGAGGATGGAAGTCCAGGGCAGTCGAGCCTCCTGGCTTTGCTTACCGCTAGACACCGGGATTCGGTTTCAAACCCGCACCGGATTAGCACAGGCCTTTCAAACCCGCGCCGGATTAGCACAGGCCTTTCAAACCCGCGCCGGATTAGCACAGGTCTTTCAAACCCGCACCGGATTAGCACAGGCGTTTCGAACCCGCACCGGATTAGCACAGGCGTTTCAAACCCGCACCGGATTAGCACAGGCGTTTCAAACCCGCACCGGATTAGCACAGGCCTTTCAAACCCGCACCGGATTAGCACAGGCCTTTCAAACCCGCATCGGATTAGCACAGGCCTTTCCTGTAATTGATAGTCGGTTGGGTAGAGGCCTTTGAATCTAAATGAGATGAACAAGGCGGGTGTCTGACTGCTGGCTCGGCCTGTCGGTTTCGTTCAGGCGGAGGAGGGAGGAGTACGCACGTGCACTCTTGTGCACGCTCCCACTGCACGTCGCGTTGCGTGGTGCAGCTATGATCTTGCCATGCCCTGGATAACGGAGAACTCATCATGCATTTGATTTAATCCATCTGTGAAAGCTGAGTGAATGAATAAGACACAGCATTAGTGGTCTCTCACGTTACGTACTTGCTTTCTGCACAGTGTGCAATACTCTTGAAGCCCTCTGTCGGCCTGGCTGGCTGGAGGATGTCTCCTGTGTTCTGCCGGAGAACTGAAATAATGATGATTTAGTCTGTGTTTTCAAGGAGCCTCAGTGTGTGTGTGTGTGTGTGTGTGTGTGTGTGTGTGTGTGTGTGTGTGCTGCTCCTTTTTCGTACACGTATGGAAAATGGACAACCTACTGGGATATAGCAGCACACTTTAGATTGTGTATTTGGGCTCTGATGTGTGTGTGTGTGTGTGACTACATGTGTTTTTGGAAGGAGGGGGTGTGGGGGTTGGGCTAATGTGCTGGATGTTCTTGGCAGGGTTATGTCTGTTAGGAAATTCCTTTTTCAACCACACTGTGAATAACTTTTCTTTCCTCCTCTCCTACTGCCCCACCCCCTTTTCATTTGTGGGTTGTGTTTTCTCAAGGACTCCGCCTCTCTCTCCACCTCCCTGGGCGAGAGGCAACCTCCCTTAAGGAAAATGGAGGACTGGACCATAGGAGGAGAAGAAGATGTGTGTGTGTGTGTGTGCGTGTGTGAGAGAGAGAGAGTCACTCCCTTCACCCATGTTTCAAGTTCTCTGTTTGTGAACTCATGGTGAAGTTCATCTAAGCAGCGTGGTTGGAGTGAGTCTGTGCTTCTCTGTACGTCTGAGAGTGGACCTCCAGCTGTCATTGCTTATCTGGTTCCCACAGTGTGATCTCCCTCCTTGCACCCTCCCCTCTCCTCACTCCCCTCTTTTCATTCCCTCCTCACTCACTCCCCTCTTCTCACTCCCTCCCCTCTCCCGTGCTCTATCAGCACCTCCAGGCCGCTCCTTTTGCGCCGTCAGCCTCTGTCTGAACGGCCGTAATTCTGTCCCCAGCGGGTGGGCGCTTGGGGTGCTCTCTCCCCGCCCTGCCGCGGAAGTGCAGACAACACCAGGAATGTGGCATTGTGTAATTGCATACGGCTGCTTTAAATGGCAATTTGAAGCTCCGGTGGCTTCATAATTAGTGGCGCAGTCCCTCAGGAGTGAGCTTATCGTTTCCTTTGTAATTACATGTCTGAATGCAACATACAACACGCAGGCATGCAGTTCTTATCAGCCCTGATGCTGCCGGTGCACATTAAAATGAGGCCCGGCTCCGCCCACAACTTCCCCCCACCCCACCCCCACCCCCCTTCCCTCCCCGCACACTTACAACATGGCAGTCAGCAGTTTGTCCACTGAATCAGCGCCGCTGCTCGTGTCCCCATGAGGGTATCGTTACGTTGCAGCAGGGGCGGTCGATACGGTGGAAAGTCACAGTATTGTGATACTTGAACGTGCATGATATAATGATATTTAGTTTCTAAGGATTAATAATAAATTGGACCAGCAAAATGGTGGCATTGTACTGCTACATATAAAAAGGCTAATACTAATATTAGTATTAGTGTTTACAAAAATTAACTATTTTATAAAGGAGCAGCACAACCCTTTAGCTACTTGCTAGACAGTTTTAATTTGATTGTATATCACATCACTGTATGTTTTGTACAGACTCTTCATAATGTTTTTATATGGATAAAGCATTTGGTTTCTGTTCTTGGAAATTTCTTATAATTTCCGCCGATAGTCATGATAAGCTCAGAAAAGATCACTGGGAGAAGATGTGCTGAGAAACATTTATCATGATGAGAATGATGTACTGTAATATTCCCCCCCCCCCACAATGCAATGCGAACGAATCCATCATTGTTTCAACGTTTGCCCAAGCTCACCTCAGAGTAGCCGTGTGGTGATTTTGAATGTACGGCCAATCAAAATGAGAACTTCCAACGATGCACCTTAAAGCCTTTGGGATCAGAGATATGATATTAATTGCAAAGATACCTGCTTTAGCACGTAACCATATAGCCTTAAATATCTTGCACCTGGGGTGAAACTTGAGGTGTTCGATTGGCCTCCTGAGAAGCTCTGACCAAACCCTAAGCGCCCCCGCTCCCCCCCTCCGGACACCCAACACCGCTGCAGTATTCCTGGCCAGTCCAGGAGCTCGATGTTCCGACAGCATGCTCCTTTATCCCTGGCTGTCCTCGTAGAAGGCATGCTTTTCTCCCGAGTCTGTTATTGCTCATACGCAGCGCATGCTGTCTGACTGCAGCTGTGTCCGCTGCTCTGGTGGCTTAATGATTTAGTGTCTATTGTAATATAAAACAAGGGCCTGGAGTAGAGAGAGAGAGAGAGAGAGAGAGAGAGAGAGAGAGAGAGAGAGAGAGAGAGAGAGAGAGAGAGAGAGAGCGGGAGA
>JAOXYF010000021.1:6959808-6969926 GCA_028565775.1 Sternarchorhynchus goeldii
AGAGAGAGGGAGAGAGAGAGAGAGAGAGAGAGGGAGAGAGAGAGAGAGAGAGAGAGAGAGAGAGAGAGAGAGGGAGGAGGTGCGAGAGGGAGAATATAGGAAAGTGAGGCTAAAGAAATAGGTGTTTACAGGGAACATGTGGATTAAAAGCTATAATGTTGATGGATTGTTTTAATTTGCTGGCCTGTGAGCACACGATGGGAGAGAGAAGAGCCTGGTGTTTGATCCTGGCCCTTCTCATATGCCATCTGCTGGCTGGATGGGTCACTGCAGTTTCCTCTGCATTAATTCTCATAGGAGTTTTATAGGTTATTTTCCTGTTCCACGTTTATTCCTTCGAATGAATTTACTGAAAAATTGTAATGTTATGAAATACCTGAAGGATTAATCTGATCATATAAAGACAAATATTTAATGTTCACAAGCTTCTGTTGGACACTGGAATCGTTTTCTTCAGCTCGACGCATCTCTCTTTTGGTCTTTCGCGGTATTCAGGAACTACAGAATAAACAACCAGAACACTATCAAAATAAACCACGCATTCCAGTGAGTTCAGCACCCCCATCTTAAGAGAGCAGTTCAGAGAGCATCTCAGAAACTATGACCAGAGCGAGGCTCACTATTCTCCTCATGCTGTCACTGACTTAGCCTTTTCCCTCGCTTCCACCCTTCTTCTCCACCCTTCTCCCTCCACGTGGGTGCTAAAGCTAAGCGCGCTAGCTAGGGTCAGCGGGAGAGCCTTTGTGTGCATGAACTAATCGCCTGTGTGCCCCATAACCCCCCACACCCCCCCCCGCCCGTGCCGTCTGATTAGCTTGCCGACACATTAGCGACCTTGTGTCCGCTGTGCTGGAACAGTGCAACTGCCGGTTACCGTGGCGAGCTGGAACGTCCTAGCGGATATTGTACAGCTCGCGGTTAATAGCTGGATCTTGGGCAGACTCAGCGTATTCAGAGCAGCGCAGAATGCCTGAATGACTCCTTTATGATATATTTAGTGTGATTTGTTAGCCAATACTGTGTTGACTTTTCCTGTTTTAGATATTGCTGCCTGTGGTGCTGCAGGTGGTGTTTAGAAATAGCATGTGCTTGTGGTGATTCCTAGATCACTTACTAAAAACCCCACACTCCTACTGGTTTGACTCTCTCCATGCAGCTGTTCTCTGAAGCGCGTACGCGTACGCATACGCGCACACACGCACGCACGCACACACACACACACACACACACACACACCCTCCATTCATTTTGTGCTGACAGGAATTCTCAGTGCACCAGCCAACCTACTGGTGTCTCCCCAATCTTTTCACTGCTAAAAGAACCTGGAGTACTATTCTAATTAGCATACTCTGAACTCACGTGTGTGTGTGTGTGTGTGTGTATTTCAGCATGTGGGTGTGGCAGGACTGAGTGTGTGCCTGAGAGAGCGAACAACCTCGAAACTAGGTCGTTCTGTGAGGAGCTGGTGCTGAGAAGGAGAATGTGTGTCACCCGGGTGTGGTGTACACGTTTCATCCGGGTGTTTGCGTGTTTCATGGTCCTCTCCCCTCCCTCGTGCATCGGGTAACCGCAGGGTGTCCTGCCCCGTTGAGCTGCTCCTCAGTGAGGCATGGGAACGCCATGCCATGGTGCATTGTGGGGTGTGTAAACCCTGCTTGCTCTGGCTGGCGGAGTGCCCTTCTCCACCCTCGCATCTTCGGTGCTCACCCCTCTCGGGTTGCCTGGAAGGACTTCTTGGGCCGGCGTCGGTGCTTTCCCCCATTCGGGAAAGGCAGCAGTGTGCGGTTCAGTGGTGTGCTTCATGAGCCCGAGCTCCTGTAAGTGTGCTCGTTTTCACACAATGGCTGCGTGGAGCCTCGGAAAGGTTAAGTGTTCCTATGTGCACTGACATTTACAAGCACAATTTAATTGGCATGTGTACGCACACGCGCACGCACACACTCGCACGCTGGCATCTGTTCGTAAAATGATTGGCCCTTTAAATCAAAAGTGATGTCTTAACATGACTTACTGGAAGGAGCTGTGCCATGCATTTATGCCTTTAGAGCTGTTAGATCTGACTTAAGTGTTGGAGGTTAACTCTGCACTCCACACAAGGCTCATTTTGTCTTTAAATCATAGTTAATGAAATTCACCTGTATTTATCATCACTGTTTTGCTCATGCAAATTTAAATTGCGATTTATTTACTTATTTATTTTTTGGCTGATACTCGGTATGACTTTGGTATGATCGAATGGTGTTTCAACAGTTCCGAGCTACTGGAACCATTCAGCGTAACTCATTCCCAGTTCGCGACTCATGTCTGGGCCCAAACACTTCCGGACGCTCGGGATATTGCTGTCGCCGTTGGAAAGCGACGCGGCGTGCGGCCAGTTGCGGGAGCGAGCGTTCGAGTTCTGGCAGACCTGAGCGATCGTCCGCTGTACCTGTATGGACCTCAGATTCGGCAAGTCGTGATTCGGTGCTCATCTAGGGCTCCTGCAGCTCCTCCAGGACTTCCCACGACTTTATCGCTCTCCGGCTGGAGCTAATTCTCCGCCTCACAGCACCAGGTCCTCTGTGGGGCAGGCTACACAGGGATTATTTTGACCCAGCTTCCCCTTTTTAGATTGTATCTCACAGATGTTCCCTCTGGTTGCTGGTTGCTGCAGGCTTGTCCCTCTGGAACCTCCTCTCAAGCGATCCTCTTCTTACAACTCAAACTGAAGGTCTTCTCAGTTTGTGGTAACGGCCATGGTCTGGAGAGAGATTTGTAGAGTGGTTTCCACTCTGTTTTGTGGGTGTTTTATTTTGCCTCTTCCTCTCCATTCTTTCCAGTATTCAGGTGAATATTCCTGAAAAACACAAACCGCACACATTTTTGAACACGTGCCAGGGTAGAGCCTGGGAAATTCTGTGTACATCATCAATCGTTAAGAGTAGGTCAAGGTTTCAAGTCTAGTGGTGAGTAGGCATTATTCAGAAATAACCTGTTTTCAGCAGGGAGCCTGAGTGGCCCATTTACCACGCTGAACTACATTATTTCCAGTTTTGTTTACTTGAAGGGTGTTTTCAGTTTTTGGGGTCTTCACCCATAGGCTGGCATCCGTTTCTGACACATATTCATGCTCTTATTATGATGTGTCTTCTGTGGTTCCCATCAGAGTGAAGCGGAGGAGGTGAACCTATAGGCACACCATGTGCCAAGCGATGTTCGCTACCCAGCATGACAAATTTCACCAACTTAACCTCTTGTCTTTTTATGTGCCGTGATTTGGATTTGATGGAGTTGTGGCATTTAAGCCCACAAATTAGCTCCCAGGAACCCTCACCCCCACTACCAGTTCAGCTTGCGGGGGCTTGTACTGTATTCACTAGGTTAAGGCCTGCGTAACGGTCGGGGCGGTGCTGGAGGGTGGTGCTGGAAGGTGGTGCTGGGATCTGTGCCGCTCCGCCTGACCTGGGCCTCGTGTCCGGGGTGATGGCACTGTTGATAGAATGGCGTGCAGTTTGTGATGAATGGAAATGAGTCTATAGTAGCTTTTATATTTGCTGCAGGCCAAAAATACCCCACCCGCATACCCCACCTTCACCCCACCCCCCGCTGCGGAGGTTTTGGCGTGTCTGATGAACGCAAGGATGGAGGTCTGGAAGAAACAGAGTGGGAGAGAAATAGACGAGAGGACTGAACAAAGAAGGTGTAAGAAAATGGAACCGAAATTCCTTCCAATGCTCCAAGGATCCTGCTGCCCTGGAGGCAAATCAGATATTGTAGGGAGATCGTAAAGTTGCAAGGATTGGGGTGAGTGGGGTTGGGGGGGGGTCTCTTGTCTGCCAGCCACAGCACAAGCTGCCATAATGAAACGCTCATGACTAGGGTTGGGAAAACAAGAACTGTGGAGCGGGCGTCTGGAGAGCCCTCGCTGGGAGCCAGTGATTACCCCGTCTCCCCTTCCCCCAGAAGCGTTCAGCTTCTGAGCTGCCCCAGTTCCCTCGCCGTACTCAGGGGGTACACTTGTTATTCCCCTATCAACCCATCTGGGCCGATGAGTCTGTTTGTTTGTGACGCTCAGCATGATCCTCCCCTGATAGAGTAATTTCAACAAGTCTCTCCAAGGCTTTTGGGGGGGACTTAACCTTCTGCTACCAGTACACAAGTTTGTATTTGCCTTTGTGGAGCTGTATTGGACGGGAATTACATGAGTGAGTGTTGAGATGAAATTAATTATCCTGAATCCTGGGCTCCATGTGTGCGGGCCTGCCGTCGCCCGTGGCTCGGTTCTTAAAGGTATCGGGTGAAATGTACCTGCTCGTTGGGTTTTACCATTGTTTTGTATTAGTCCTCTTTCCACACTGGGAGGGAGGACTTTGCTGTGCTTATTAATGAGAGAAAACAGCATTCAGCTCCTGTCAGCTGAAGATTGGGAGGGAGTGACGCTGTTTTAACGTACTTTGTTTTATGCGGGGTTGAGCCAGGCCCCTTGTTTTGTTTTTCATTGCTACTTGGACTTGTCCCAAGGGTGCTCCGTAAAGCTCCCCCCCCCACGCTCGACTGGAGACCTCTCCCGGGAGCAGCAGGGGACGGGTGGCTGCGGCGGCGGGGCCCGGCCCGGCGCTGGCCGATCCGCAGGCCTTCCCTCTCATTAATTAGCCGGAGAGCGTGCTCGGGCGGATGTGGAGCTCCACTTCAATGGGCTGCGTATCAAAGGCAGGGATCTGCTGGCTGCTTCATTATTCACAGGGAGACCTAGTTATGTCAAGAGCGAGAGAATGGCACTACTGCGGCCTGCCAGGCGCACTCTGCCGAAGGAGGGCCCGGAAGATTAAAAATGGTGGAGGCTGGGACATGCTGGTGCTCTCCAGAGACGTCCCATCCTTCCTCTACACCCCCCCCCCAACTCCGTCACCTCTGTTCTGTTTCTCTTTTTCTTTTTGTTCTCTGTCTCTATCTTCTCCTCCTTGTGCCGTCTGCTCGGTTTCACTCGCTCGCTGCCACATGATCCTCGGTAGAGCCCACACAGACGTGAAGCTGATCTGGTGGAGCTGGCTTTGGCTGGGGTGTTTGTTCTCTGCGCTCTCATAAAGGCAAACCCACGGAGCTCCGCCCCTTCCACCACCACCTCCACCACCAACACAACCACTGCATCTTATTAATGATGGAAGATCCCCTGAGGGTAGACCGGGTGTGGGGACAGAGGGATACTGGGTGTGTGTGTGTTGGGGGGGATATCAGCCCACCCCCCCAGAGACCAGCGTCCCGCGCTGCTCTTGGCTGCTGTCCCGTCGTGCAGGCAGCAGTGCGGCGAGAGAAAGATGATTAATATCACTGGGTAATCTGTCGCGCTGATCATGCTGAATGAGTTTTTGTGTACCAGGTTCTTCCCTGTTCCACCTCCCTCCTCGTGCACTTGTCTGTTCCCGCTGGTAAGGTGCAGACTGTGAAGTCAGCAGGTATCACTGAATGTTTTGGATGCCCTCCAGAACTGGTGGCACACGCCCTGGAGATGCTCCTCCAGGACCTCTCGGATACGCTGCCCAGATTTGCAGATTTGTACCCCACAAACCAACCCCCCCCCATCCAAAGCCAAAGTCGGGCACATTCGGCCAGCCAAGCTGAACGCCTCCTAGTGCTGCCTGTGTGATGTTGCAAATGAGCCTCGATTTGGGAGACCAGCGAAACGCATCTCCTCGTTTCCTATAGTTTCATCCTGTCCCTACTTATGTCAAATGAGCGCTAATGGTATTTAGGGCTGTAATGTTGAAGCTGTTAATTTCAGCAGAAGGACAGGATCAGAAGGGTGGTGTGAATTGCCAAATGGGCTCTCTCACCCCCAGGGGTCTGTATGCAGTGATTTGCTGTGGCACAAGAAAAGGACCCTTGATATTCCACATCCCACGTTTTGACTCTGTGTCCTTTATTGATCATTCCGGTGTTGAGACATGGAATGTCCGGCAGCAGCCTCCTGCCTGGCACATTATACCAGCCAGCAAAGGCTAATGAAATTGGCTTCAGACTCATTTGGAAAGTGCCCCCCCCCCCACACACACACACACCCCACACCCCCAGCTTGATTCAATTAACCAAATGTCCCCATCCTCTTCTGAGCCAGAATAAATAGATTTTCGATGACTGAGGTTTGATGGGTCGGTGCAGTGCCTGGTGAGGTCGGGGGGGGTCACGTCGCACGGCAACTCCGGGTCAGCTGGCGCTGATGGCCACAGGTTTTCTGTTCTTCCTCCCTGACTGCACTACTGCCTGCTCAACCACGAGGAGAGCAACATGAAAGCACAGAGGAAAACTTGATAACTGATGCTGGAGAGCCTTTTATTTATTTATTTATTTATTTATTTATTTTTAAGCCCAGCCTACAACAAGCAAGACAGCTCACCATCCACTGGTACAGTGTAAGAATTATGGGAAATTTAATAAACTGGAAAAAAAAATGTTAGCATAATGATCATTTTCAAAAAAATGAAAGGATTGTTTCTAGTTAGCTTTGTGCTAAATGGAAAAAAGGCTGAGGTAAATAATGATGATTTGTTAGTGTGCGGCACCTTCGGTTACACAGTTTATGCAGTGTCCCGTGTAGTAAATCACTGTGTTAGCCGTCGACCTTGCTAGGATTATGAGGTCATGCGTGGTTGCCGTGGTAGCCGCGGACGAGGTTGATGTGATGGAAAAGGGAGGACCCGTTTTAATTTCTTTCAGCCACTGCAACGAGCGACCGCATCGTGACCCCTGCTCCACCTTAATTACAGGTCATCCATCGCCCTGTGTTTGGACAGAGAGCAGGGAGTCTACGCCTCGTTTGTATGGGCCCCGTGTGTATGGGCCCCGTGTGTATGGGCCCCGTGTGTATGGGCCCCGTGTGTATGGGCCCCGTGTGTGCCAAAGCTGTTGTCATCTCTGGAACTAGAGCAGGGCAACCAGTGGTGTGTTTAATGTTTGGTTCACCCGCTGTTTGGTGGAGTAGCTAGAGAATGAGGTGGGGTGTATGGGGTGGGTAGATGTAGCAGGGTGTTCAAATGTAGTGTATCAGATGCACACGGACTGCCGTGATCCAGTGACGCGAAGCCCAGCCCCACCCACCCCACACTGTCCAATAAAGTGAGCCCACGGCAGTGACGGCGCCAGCGGGGCCGCGACCGATTGGCCGGAGAGCCGGCCATCATTGGCGTGGGGGGGTGTGGTTTTGTTTTTGTTTTTCTCATTCCCCACACTTCATCTCTCCTGACACCTTTATGAGGCGAGGTGGAAGGAGCCGTTGCTGATGGCTCTCTGCTTCACTTCAGCGCTGGTGTTTGAATAGCAGCTATTGGAGCACGTAGAGTGAGGGTGGAGCTCATGAACACTTTTACTTACCCTTGAGGAAATCTCTCTCTCTCTCTCTCTCCCTAATATATATACATACTTACACACATACACACACACACACACTTAGCCCCATAATAGCTTGCCAAAGAAAAAAAAAAACCTCCGAGCCTCAGAGATGTACGGTGCTCTCATGCTAATTTTGATCCATGTGGGATTTTTTTTTTTTTTTTTTAAAGATCTGTTAGGTAGATGATGTTTCTGCGCTTTGAGCGTTTCTGAGTAAAAGAGGTAAAATATATGTATTTACCAAAGGTAACCCGTGACCAGACGGGTCGGTCCTGGTTGTGTTCGAACCCCCCGCGCCGCCGTGTGTGTGCGGGGCCCCCACGGCCGCGTGTGTGTGTGCGGGGCCCCCGGTCCCCATCGTGGGGAGCCTTTCCTGAAGGGCTGGCAGCGGGAGAGGATGCTGCGTCCTTGTACTTTTCTCAGCCTCTGTTCGTTAATGAGGCGTGTCCTACAGGGACACTGCTCATCCGAGCGGGCGAACGGAAGAGGCTCGAGACATTTTCACTCGGAGACCCAAAAGGGGGGGAGAGGGGGGTAACGTTGACCTCTGCCAAAGGTCAACCTGACGTGTGAACAGGCCTAACGAAGCCTTGAGTTACATTTACTGTCTCCTCAAAGTTCTTTTCCCAGATATCACAGATTTAATTTTAGGTCCGCTGACGGCCTTTGACCCTGCTGGTCTCCCAGGAGGGAAAAAAAAAAAAGCCTCTATCAGAGAAGTCCAGATTTCTAAAATTACCATCACAAGAACTGGAGAGGCCGGGGCAGGCGGGCAGTGTGTATGTAGGTTGGAAGGGGCTGGGCTCCCCCAGCTGTGGTCCGCCCCTTCATTAGTGAGAGGGCGTCGTCTTGGGGCCAGGTTGTGCGCTTCTGCAGCACGGCCGGGAACGGAGGTCCATTAATCACAGGACCCTGGCGCTGGAGCCGAGGGGATCGTTAAGCTCCGGAATACGAGGGTGCAGCCAGGTCATGCCCCGCTCCAACCCCGTGTCAATACGGCTGGGAGGACGGAGATGGGAAGGGGGCGGAGCCAGGGGCGTGGTCCTTGTGATGGAACTGGTCTGGGGGGGGGGGGGGTGCGTGGTTTTCTTTGTCCGAGGTCCGTTTGTTTGCTTTGAGCGCCTGGCCCCTCCCCTTTTGAACAGGCTGAGGCATCAGATGGGTGTATTATATGCTGGGTGGCACTGACTCCTGTGGCACCGGTAAGAGGGATGGAGTGTGGGCACTAACAGCAGGTACTGATGAGGCCATCACTGTGTGGAGAGAGGGAGGTAGAGGGACAGAAAGAGGGAAGAGGAGTAAACGAGAGGAAAATCAGGGAGAAAAATAAACTAAAAAGCATTGTTGTGCTTATATTACTGTACTTATACCCCAGATTTATATATTACTATACTAATACCCCAGGCTTATATATTATAGAACTAATACCCCAGGTGTATATATTACTGTACTAATACCCCAGGCTTATATGTTATACAACTAATACCCCAGGTTTATATATTACTGCACTAATACCCCAGGTTTATATATTACAGAATTAATACTCCAGGTTTGTATGTTGTTTTGTACATAAAAATAGTACTATTCACCTTTTTTATCATTTCTTTAGTTGTTTACCTTTGACTTTGACCCTTTCAGGGTGTTTACTACTTATTCAGATATTGTCATGGTCTGATGTTACAGTCTTGAACCTTACAGTCTTGTGTTGTACGTGTTCCTGTTTGACATGGGCTTCCTCTGAACATGTTCAGCAAACGGCAGGAGAGGCAGGACCTCAGAGGCAGTCTGAGGCAGGCGCTCGCTGGGGTTGGCAGGTTTATGCCGTACTCTGACTCTTTTTTACTCAGTGAGGGGGATTCGGTGCAGTGCTGTCTCATCCTGTCAGAATAATAGGAAATTATCTGTTTTACCAAACCTCACGAAAGGCCAGCACGACTGTGGGAAGCAAGCAGACGCATTTCTCTTTCGCTCCAGTGGGCGAACCAAACCGCCCCCCCCCACACCCATCTCCATCAGTTCTGCATCTGACGAGGCTCCTCTGCGTTTCAGATCCTGGTGAACTACGTTAACCAGCCTGCCCTGCTGTATGAGGACGTGCTGGTGAGTGACGGAAACACCATTCTGAGGGATATGCTCTTCAGCCCGGACTACCAGTACATATACACGCTCACGGACAAAGAGGTGAGGTCCAAGAACACGCACGTGCACACTATGCACGTGCACATGCCCACGTCCCTGTGCACTCTCCCCACACACAATTGTCTAATATTTGAGTGGTTTCTATGTTTTTACATGAAAATCTATTAGCATGTATTCATGTTACATGAATAAAATGGTCATTATTTGCCCTTGATTTTCCTTTATATTACATTCATTGCAAAAAGGGACACAGCAAGTATTCTTCATCATGGATTGCATGTGATTTCCATCACTGAAATGACCCATTCACCTCTATATAGTAGTAGAACTACTACTACTGCTACTGTACACACCCACGCTCCACCCAACCCCCCTGACACACACACACACACACACACACACACACACACACACAAACACACACACACACACATGTGCCTGTAAAAGTATGGCGCTTATAAAAGATGATTGGGTATGGGGCCTCTGATCCTTTCTGATGGAAGAAAATGTGAGCCAGATCTTCCATTTCACAGCCCAGAGTAAAGGCTGGAAATTCTCTCCTCTCCTTTTTTCTCCTCCCCTCCCCTCCCCTCTCCTCTCCTCTCCTCTCCCCTCCC
>JAOXYF010000021.1:7001923-7006923 GCA_028565775.1 Sternarchorhynchus goeldii
CTGCTCACCCATCCGCTCTTCCCCTCCCTGCTCCCGGGAAGTCTGGAAACATACACCTCCCTTTCACCGGAGGGGTTACTGGGAACCGAGCCATAGGTGAGTGTTGATGAGTTTAAAAGCCAAAATAGACAGGATAAAATAATATTGTTATGCACTGTATTTGCTGCTGTTGTCAGTCAGGTAGGATCCAACAAGTACACAGGTGTCTGGGAGTAGCTGAAAGGGATGATGATGATGATAATGATGATGATGATGAACGCTGTCTCTCAAACTACTTTTTCTACTAATTCTGATCGTAGGATAAACTGGTGATGTTCCAAGGATATTATTACCTTTAACCATCTCACTTCAATTTAAAACCTGTTTAATACAAGATCACATATAACAAGCAGTTTCCACATAGACACACAACACAAAATATAAAACACAAAAAACCCATATCAACATATTTAAATGCTGACAGACGTCAAAATCCACTATTTTGAAACAAAAGTAATGAAACAAGAATGTAGAAATTTCTGTAAGGAATATGTGGGGAGTAGTTTGGAAATGGAAGAAATTATGCCAAACATTTTCTGAAGGTCTTTGTGGAGAGCTGTGCTGAGGTGAGGCTCCCACGGTGTTCACCAGCCCGCACCTTGGGACTCGCAGGGTTGTGACCTGCAGAATGATGGCTGTGTTTGTGTAGATGTGCTTGCCTGCTAGCCAGACTCTTGCCTTGTACCCTAACAGGCTAAATTGACAACTACTGCACACAAACTTGCATATGATGGAATTTGATGGTAAGATCTGGGGACTGCTGCAAGGGATTGAGTCCTTCAGTGGGGATACGCTGTTAATCAGAGGTTGAGGGCTCCATTTGTACTCTTGTGGAACGTTATTACCAACTGTTTGAAAGCTACACTGCCCCAGAGGGGAAATAAAAAACAGTAATAAAGCTTGATTCCATCTTGTTTTGAGCCCTGGTTCCTCACTCGTTGGCATGACTACGGTGGTGAAAACGGCTCGCGGTCCTCTCACCTTCTGCGTCCTCTGCTGTACGCAGGCTGAGAGCGGCGTTGCTTGGCGATGACTGTGTTTGAACGGCGGCGACCGCGTCTGCACGCCACCTGCCGAATATCTGTCCTTCAGCGATGCCTGGCTCTGGGTTTGTCAAAACAAACAGGAAGTAAAATCAATAAAATCGCGGACGTTTGCGTTCCCAAGCGTAGAAGGTTTCAGGATGCTGCCTGTCCTCCCTTTGCACCTTGTTGGGGGTGGTAGGGGGGGTACTGGCAGCCATGTCTCACATCATGTTATTCTGTTGCTTCCTCTCCAGGAGTGCCCCCAGATCCTGCCGTCCACGCAGATCTACATCCCGGTAGGGGTGATGAAGCCCATCACTCTGCTCGCCCGGAATCTTCCGCAGCCCCAGTCGGCCCAGAGGAACTACGAGTGCATCTTCTACATCCAGGGCAAAGAGTACAGTGTCACCGCCCTGCGCTTCAACAGCACCAGCATCCAGTGCCAGAAGACCCTGGTGAGCTCAGCGCCGCCGTCGCTGCCATGTAACCGTGACCTTTGAATCGCGGCTGGCCTGTAAGAGGCCAGCGTTGTTTGGACTTTACAGGAATCATCACAGCACATCTTTTCTCCATCAGTTTCTTTGCTGTTACTGACCGGCCTGACCTAATGACGAGCTGTTGAAAGATCAGTGTTTTCCTAGACATCTCCTTCCCAGGACATACTTGAGAACAGCGAATCACAGTTCCGACAGGTGTTTAAGGAGCTGTTCCGGGCAGAGGGACCCACGAGCTCTCGGTGGCCAACTGTTTAGTTGTAGCACCTCTTTTGTCTCTTGTGCCATTATCTTCCTTCTAGTCAACACTAAGTCATATTAGCTGGGCTGGTCATTTATCAAAACTCCCATCAGGCAACAAGTCGATCCAGGTAGCGGAGATGATGGGCTTCTATGAAATATACGGCAGTGTGATCTTATTAACTGACTTTGTCACACTGGCAATCATTAATGGTCGGCAAGAAGCTCATGTGTTTCCGACTGGCAGATCACTCCTCATGCCCACAAGTGATTCTCTCTCTCTCTCTCTCTCTCTCTCTGTCTCTCTATCTCTCTTTCTTGTCATTTCTCTTTGTTTCATTCTTCCTCTCACACACACACATGGTCTCCCCAGCCTGGACTCAGTGACACATCACCTGACAGGAAGCTAATTACTCCGCTAAGAGTGCGGTGAAGCGCTAAAGAAGGTCGCTGGCCATACTGGCCGTTCCAGAGCCGCGGTTTTTCCTCGCCTTTGGCAACGCTGCTCAAAAACCAGTGGCCAAAACTCTCAACAAAACAGGATGCAGTCACAGTCCTGTCACTGAAGTGTAGGCTCCTCCTCCTCCCACGACTCCTCCCCTCTGGGACAGCACCGTACTTTGCGAACTAGCATAGCTAAAACCTCTGCCTCCTGAGGTGAGTTGTTTTATAGCACCTCTAATAAAACCAGAGGTTCATAAATTTCTCGTGATCCATTTAAAGTCTACTTAACCTTAAGTCAGACTCTTAACTGCAAGGTCTGGATCAGCAAGGCCTCTGCTGAAGCGTTTGGGAAGCAGTACTTCAGTTCCCATTGCGTTCTCCTGGTTAGTGTCAGCTGGTGCTTGAAGAGGAGAAGGACAGGCTTCATCCAGAGCCGCTGGTCTGGCAGAGAGCTCTGTCACTCCTAATGAAAACTGGCGATTACACCCGTGTTAATATCCACACAGCAATTATGCCATTCGATGCCGGCAATTACGACTTACTTAGCGCCCGTGGTTTTTAGCGGCGAGCGCCGCGGAGCCCTGCGTGAGAATTCCATTAACAGGAGCGTTGGTGCTTTTCAGAGTGACGGGCCCACAGCCACGGAGTAGAGGCCGCCATTGTTTTAGTGTGTCGGGCGGCTGCGATTGAACGGCGGAGTTTGTTAATGGCGCCTGCCTGGGTCGGCCTCGCCCCGCCAATTCCATGTTGAAGCTTTTGTCATTTTCTATTATGGTCTCCACTTTTGAGGCCAAGATCCATGGGGTCGGACATAAATCACCTTTCCAGGCTTGCCTTTCAATTTCCTTTGCTCTGCAGAAACCCTTGTTTGTCTGAGAGGGAGATTAGAGACACGACTAACGCGACGCCTTGAATAAGAGGGGAGAGATCAGCTGATCCCCGTGCCAAACCTGGGAGCATTACCACAGGAATGATGTCCACATGTTATCTCGGGTGAAAAAAGGACAGGAAGTATTTGCAAGTGTAGTTTTTTTTATGTCATGGGTGAAATAACTGCTAATTAGTAACTGTAGTAACCAAGGAGTCGTCCAGCTGCTGGTAGATGGGCTCTCTGGTGTGTGATGCGCAGGACTGTGATTGGGTGAAGGATGCTGATTGTGTTTGCCAGAGACTGATTGATTTGATCTTTCCTCTTGCCGTCTTAACACAATGAGTTAATAAAACATGGGTGTGTGCGCCAGAAGGCGAGGAGACTCAGGTAGTCCTGAGTTCATCGATTGAGTAAACAGAAGATGGAGTTGAGCGCAGAAGAACAGAGTCTGGAGAGGAGTGAGCGTGTTAGCCAGTCAACACATAGGAAGGTGTGTGTGTGTGTGTGTGTGTGTGGGCGCTTGTACATGCACATATGTGTTGATTTGAGTCACTGACTTGTTTTTTTGTGGATGTTATTCGTCTCGGTGAAACAGAGCTCGAGCTTTCAGGCGTGAGCATTGAGGAGATTTGATTCTTCCACAGACTCACAGTAGTCAGAGAAAATTGGATGTTTTGAGGGATCTCAGCGATAAATGATTTATTTAATCTGTCTTGTTGGCTGTATGTGGACACTGGAAAATGCCAGTGTTTATAACAGTGTATCAAACTTTACCCACATTACATGTTGATCTTTCTGCAGCTGTATGATGGAGAGGGGGAGAAAAAGATAGAGAAAAACAACAACGAAGAAAAAGTGAAGGGGAGAAGGGTTCTGTATAACTCAGACTCTGTTAGCGTGTGCTTTAGGACCCAGGGGATGAACAGGCCCCAGAGGATGAACAGGACCCATAGCTTACAACATTACCTTCTGCTCAGATAAAAGACCACGCGTTCATGCCGGTTCTGCGGTTGTGAGAGGGAGGGAGAGAGAAAGAAGGATGGAGGGGGAGTGTGAAAGAAAGAAGAGGGAGGGAGAAGTAGTGAGAGAGAGAGGGAGAGAGAGAGAGAGAGAGAGAGAGAGAGAGAGAGAGAGAGGGAGAGAGGCAGGGAGAGGAATCACACAATGATAGAAGCACAGAAGAGGGGGTGAAGGAAGAAAAATCTCATCCAGAACCTTCTCAGCAGCGTCTGCCGATTTACGCCACGGAATGAGGACTATCGGGAGAGTTTGATAGGATCCAATTAAAAGCCGTCGCAGATAAAATGATGATGAATTGCAGCGGTGTGAGCAGGAGACAGCGTGGTCCAGACTCACCCAGCCCTCTCTCCCTGAATCTAGTAAACCGGGGAGGAGACAAACACAGGCAGAGAATGAGAGAATGAGTTGGGGGAGGAGGAGTGTGGAGGAAGGGGGGGGGCAGGAGGTTAGGAGACTGAAGAGCGGGAGAAGTGGGCCTTTGCTTGCTCCATGCGGTGGGGTTAACCGTGCTCCACCTCCACCCCCCCCCACCCTCCACTCAGCACATCATCCACAATGGAACGTGTGTTCCTGCTTCTTTGTCTGTGTTTTTTTGTTGTTGTTGTGGGCCCCCTGACAAAGGGTGGAACCAAAGAGGGATAAACTTTCTACCACCATCCTGATTAATTCCACCTTCAACAAATACACATTCTTTTACACCCACTTTTGCAAATGGCAGAGTCTCTCGCCGTGACTGTGCACAGAACTCTGTGTTTAGTTTCTGAGGAGTAGACCACATAAGACTACCATGTTTATATTGCATATACTGACTTAAAGGCACATAAAGGCATTACACATAAAAGTGATATCATAATGTGTATATGGTAA
>JAOXYF010000021.1:7011923-7015760 GCA_028565775.1 Sternarchorhynchus goeldii
CCTTCCCCAGACAAAAATAAATCCCTTATGGCACTACAGATTTTGATTAAATGCATTTTTTTCTCTAAAAAAAAAAAAACAAAAAACCAAAGTTGCTTGACAAACATTGGCTGCTGGCCATAACATTAACCTACATCCTCTGAAGTAGAACATAAATGCTTTTTTCCTTCCATTCAAAAGTAGAGAAAATTGTTGTTTCTCATCACTTATAGCTGTTCATAGCACTGATTGCTTGACTTCTGAGAAGCTTCTCGTCTGCAGATTCTTACCACCCCTTCCAGCAAGGCCTTTATTAATGCTTTCAGAAACCCAGATAAATATCCTTTGTTAAATGGCATAGTAATGCATGCCTTTGTGAATTTTATGTTCATGTAGAATATAATTTGTTTAAAACATATTTTATTTAGAACGTATTTTCAGTATAGCAGTAAACCCTTATACAGCCTTCACTGTTTGGAAATGCTCGAAACTACCAAGCTGTACATGTACAGAAACGGAAGGAAAACTCCGGAAAATCTAATTAGAGAACAGCATAGAATTTCAGGACAGTCAATTGACAACTTGGCAATAAAATAATGAAGTCAGCGGAGGACGGGGGTGGCGGGGGGGTGGCGGGGGGGCACATGGTCACTTCCTGTAAAGAAAAAGAAAGAAAAAAAAAAAAACCTAGGATATTTTTGTGAGTTCAGGCTCTGTTCAGTGATGTAGCAAACAGAGCGGAATAGCGCCGCGAAGGCGATGAAGATACATGACCGTCCTGAGGTGAAGTTCGAGGAAAGAGTGCCGGAGTGGTTCAGACGTTTGAAACCAGATCGTCTTGTTGCTCCTGTGTTTTTGATTGGGCTGGTTTTTGTGGTATTTGTATGCAGGCCACACTTTATATGCAGATGTGAGCAGGCCGTTGTACAGAATAGAAGTTGACAATGTGCAGGACCTGTTCCAGACTTTTAACACCTCGACCAGACCTGCGCGATGATTTAAACGAGTGTATAATGGAGCTGCTTCTGCACCCCCCCCTCCTCCTCCTCCTCCTCCTCTCCCTCTCTCTTTCACAACCCCTCACTCCTTCCCACTCGCTTCTTCTGTAAAAGAGTGCAGATTTATCCATCTTTGCCAGATTGCCTTAGAAAAAGGCAGGCTTTGCCCTGGTGTAAAGTGGAAATGTTAATGTAATTAAATCATTCATTTGGTTCAGTTTAATTAGCCCAGCGCTACTTTTAAGCTTAGCCATTGCTAATCAGATTAGCGGCTAGTCTGCGGCAGATGGATACACCGTCTCCTTTGAAGTCCCAGGGCTGCCTTGTGCACCCAGGCAAAGGCGTGAGTCTCAGGAGGGACCCTCTCTCCTCCCCCTGCTCTTAGAGACCTGAAAAGCCCTTTGCCTCTTGTGTCCTTGTGTAAAACAAAGTGTCTTTTTATGCCTTTTCCGCATTAAAAAAAAAAAAAAAAAAAAAGTTGGCCATGCTTGCAAAAACGTTTCTTTTTCCAGCCAAAAAAAGCTTCAGTCCACTTACAACCTTTGCATTCTGCCACCACCCTGTCTCTACCACCGTCTCCACCACCCTGTCTCCATCACTCCACCACCCTGTCTCTACCACCATCTCTACCACCGTCTCCACCACCCTGTCTCTACCACCGTCTCCACCACCCTGTCTCCATCACTCCACCACCCTGTCTCTACCACCGTCTCCACCACCCTCTCTCTACCACCGTCTCCACCACCCTGTCTCCATCACTCCACCACCCTGTCTCTACCACAGTCTCTACCACCGTCTCCACCACCCTGTCTCTACCACCGTCTCCACCACCCTGTCTCCATCACTCCACCACCCCGTCTCTACCACCGTCTCCACCACCCTGTCTCCATCACTCCACCACCCTGTCTCTACCACCGTCTCTACCACCGTCTCCACCACCCTGTCTCTACCACCGTCTCCACCACCCTGTCTCCATCACTCCACCACCCTCTCTCTACCACCGTCTCCACCACCCTGTCTCCATCACTCCACCAGCCTGTCTCTTCTACCGTATCCACCACTCCACCACCCTGTCTCCACCACTCCACCACCCTGTCTCCACCACCCTGTATCCACCACTCCACCACCCTGACACCACCACCCTTTCCCTGTCGGTAAGCTGAGGGTTTCTTTCATCTCTTCTGGTTTTCCTCTTATCTCATGCCTCGGTCCACTTCCTCAAGCCACAATCGTCTTCGGGTGCCACGCACAGTGAATCGTTTCAGGAGTTAAACAAGGACATGTCTTTTTGTTTTTGTTTTGTGTTTTTCCCCTCCGTCTCTCTTCCTGTGTAGCTCACCTGTATAAGTGCTCAGCCATGCGGAACAGCTGCGGTGCCTGCCTGAAGGCCGATCCACGCTTCGACTGTGGCTGGTGTGTGCAGGAGAAGAAGTGCTCCCTCCGGCAGGAGTGTTCTCCTCCGGAGAGCTCCTGGATGCACCCGAGCGCCGGCAACAGCCGCTGCACGCACCCCAAAATCACCAAGGTGAGGGTCCCGAAACCAGAAGCGTTGAACGGGAGGTTCCGTGCGACTCGGTTTAATGTAACAAATTTCAGCATGACGTTGGACAGCTTGGCACTCACTCTGTGTGCTGGCGGCAATTAGGACGATTAGTAACTTCAGTGTCTGTCTGTCGTCTCGCCTGGATGCCGCCTTTAACGTCAAGCCCCCCCCCCCACCACCTTCACTCACCTCACACGTGGCGTCCACGACAACAGTCGCCTCCTCTCCTTCTCCCCGTGTTTATTGCCATGCAGAGGAGGACTGACTCTGAAATAGTTCTATGCCAGTCCTTGGCAGCATGGAGGCGGACAGGAAGTAACAGTGTCTCTGTGAGCGATGAGCTCCTGTTGCTTGGTAATTGGCAGTGGCATGAAAGCTAATCTGTTAGCGAGCGCCTCTCTTTCCCTGCTACTCTCTCTTTGAGGGGGCTCGAGAGTCGGAGTCGAGGGAGATGGAGAAGAGGTGGGGGGGGGGGGGGCAGGGTAAGGAACGGGGCTTACCCTTTGGTCGACTGTACCTGGATTCGGGCAGATGGGACGGGCCATTTCACCTGAGGAGAACAGACCAGCAAGACTCTGAACAGCAGACCAGAATAAATGAATAGGAGCAGATTTGAAGGAGGGTGTATTACACTGAAAGAAGTGCTGCTCTATACACACTTAACCCAAGCCTGAACCAAGAACTCGCTCTGTATTGCATTGTGGGTTATATGTATCTGCATTGTACTGTAATCCACTATTATTAATGGGAATACATATTAAAATTGTTACAGCAGTGTTCCCTACTGTATAAAGTCACCCATAACTCCTTTTGTTCTTTTGGCTCTGGTTGTTCTTTCTTCTTTAATAAGACTTTTCTCACTCTTTGCCTGTCAAGGTTCTGTGGTTCAGTATATTAGTTGCTGGATAAACTTCTAATTTCATTTGGAATATTTAACTAGGATTTTTATTCTCTCTCTCTCTCTCTCTCTCTCTCTCTCTCTGTCTCCCACTCTCTCGTGCTCCCTGTCTCTGACCCCTGAGAATAAGAAGTAATTGAATTCTCTTTATGGCAGTTTCATTGCCTTGTGTTTTGAGCTTCAGCTAACATGGTGAACTCCACGGGGTTTGCCAGCTTCACCTCAACCTTTAGCAAAGCTTTCACCTGTCCTTCTGTTCAGGACTAATGAGAGGCGTGGTTAATATTCAGACAGCATGCATCTGTTTCTCTGTTTGATCGTGAGATTGTGTGCATCAGTACATTCGTGCGTGTGTGTGTGTGTGTGTGTGTGTGTGTGTGTGTGTGTGTGTGTGTGTGTGTGTGTGTGTGTGTGTGTGT
>JAOXYF010000021.1:7022694-7040144 GCA_028565775.1 Sternarchorhynchus goeldii
TGTGTGTGTGTGTGTGTGTGTGTGTGTGTGTGTGTGTGTGTGTGTGTGTGTGTGTGTGTGTGTGTGTGTGTACATAGTGCTCTAGCTTGGATGTTTGAGTGCTTGTTTGAATGTGTGTAGTTGTGTGTGTGTGCATGTTTTCACACTAGTGTGTTAATTATTGTGCCCTTCTTGCTTTCTCTCTTTTCATTTTTCCTTCTCTCTTCCTCTCACTCTCTCTCTCTTTCTCTCTCTCTCCCTCTCACTCTCTCTCTTTCTCTCTCTCTCTCTCTCTCTCTCTCTCTCTCTCTCTCTCTTCCTCCTTCCTGGGTGTGTTTTTGTACGTAATTTCATGTATAAATTAACAAGCAAATGTATCTCATTGCCTGTAATCCACATTTTATAAATTCAGAATGATGTCCCTAAAATATCTCAAAGCCATGTTTGTATTTAAATCTCTACTTGCTTGAATCAAATTCAGTGTGGTTATCATATTTTTCCCTTTTCTTCGCCTTTGAGGCAGTTTGTCATCTTATCCTCACCAGAGCTCCATCTTTACCTCTACCTCCATCTTTTCCTGTCTTTCTCTTTGTGTTATATGTGACAACCACCTTGTCAAAATATGGGCAGTCTTCAGAGGCTTTCTGGGGCGTCCGTTGTGAAATGGGTTCCCATAGCAACATGGGAAAGGAATATGCAGGGACACTGCAAGCACATCTCCTGACCGAGGGAGAGAGAGAGAGAGAGAGAGGGAGGGAGAGAGTGTGAGGCAGGGAGGTGAGAGAGAAAGCCCTTCCTAGCAGTGAAGTATTAGGGAAAATGCCTTATGAATATTCATTGTATACAAATGAACCTAAACTAGTTACCTGTTCACAAGCTTCAAATGTGAGAGAGAAGCAATACTGAAGAAAAAAACCCTCAATCTGCTGGTATATATTAGAGGTGAGCTTATGTAAGAGAGCACTCTGATAAGTGAGAGTATTGGGGTCTTAAGAAAAAGCCCAGTAATATGAGCAGGAAAGATCTAACCTTAAACTTTTCATATGAAATGCCACGTGCAAGTGGAAGTGGCTTTACGTGAGATCACGCTAGTGAGCTGAAGACCACCAAAACGTCACCTTGGTCGGGTGAAATTGTAAAACGCATTCATTTCTTGTTCATTTCTCCAGACGAACCTCTAAAGAGATTGTGTGCGTGACCCCAGCTGGGGTGACTCCAGGAAGTACTCCCGTGATGGTGGACATTGATGCTGCAGAGCTGAGGAACCCTGAGGTGAAGTTCAACTACACAGAAGATCCTACAGTCCTGCGCATTGAACCAGACTGGAGCATAGCCAGGTAGGTCCAGATCTTCCACGCTTGCCCTCAGCTGACAGGAGGTCCTGTCCTCTTATTTCTACATTGGAGTACCCTGGAGTCTAAATCAGGTGACATTTTACCTAGAGGAAGAAGTCAGTCTCAGACAAACAATCCTCTTTAATGTTAATGTTGCATTTGTAAGCAAACCCCAGTGGTTTAGGAACACAAGAAGGCCTGACACCCAGATAGTCTGTCTTGGCACACGCAGCAAGCCACTGCCACCTGGTATGGATGCGCTCCTCAGCCAGCGCTTCAGTGCACTCATCAGGGGAGTGCGCTGCTCTCTGGGACATGTCTGCCCCCACCATTGTTTCTGGTGTAAACACCTTAGGCGCTGCTCTGTGGTGTAGGAGATCTCGCCCGCTTCTTTAAAATCCTCTGGCTGAAGGAACCTCTAAAGCCTCATCTCTCTCTCACTTACTTTCACTTACACACATTCCCCCCTCCTTACTCACTCAGCACTCACACACACACACACACACACACACACACACACACACACACACACACACACACAACTGCTTTTCATACAAAGCAATAACAAGGCCATAGCAAAGGCTATGTTGATACTGCTGATTAATAGGTAATAATAATAATAATAATAATCTCACTGGCTAAGTTTCAGGCTGAAGACTATACTGAATTTTGTTCTTTGTAACAAAGGGTTTTATTCCAAAATAATTACATATAAGTACATATACCCAGCTTTCAGGAAATGAATGTATGTAGTCTGCATTTAAGGTAGTTTCATATAAAAATCATATTTACATTATTTACAGGTTGCTGCTCATGTAATTTCAACACATTAATCCCACACTGTGGGACGGTGGACGAGCACGTGTGTGCACGCGCTGGAGTGTGTGTGTGTGTGTTAAAGTGCAAGTGTGTGTGAGCGTGTGTGTGTGAGCGGATGTACGTGTGTGTCTGTGTGTGTCTGTGTGTGTGTGTGTGCGAGCATGTATGCTTATGTGTTCATGTGTGTACGCGTGTGCTCATGTGCCTGTATATGTGGAGAGAGCCACAGTCAGTAGTGGACTATTCAGAGTTACTCTCTGAATGGAGCCACTGGCCCCAGGAGAAAATCTTGCAGTACACCCCTATCCTCACTCCATCTGGCTCTCAAATACAAACATAACACAAACACACACGCACACACCCATACTCACACACACAGACAGATCAAACAAATATTTGAAATGACTTGGTCTGAATGATGCCCCAGTCTTAATAGGCTGGAACTGGAAACTTTTGGCCTTGAGGACTATGGATCTGAACTGTCTGAACTTATATTGATTTGAATTGAGGCTGTCTCTCAGGTCTCAGCACAACATTCCCTTTACCACTGAGGCAATCAAGCTGTCAGACAGAAACATCAGCTGTAGCCCGCACTGCCTGAGATGAGCCAGATTTCTGGGTATCGGCTGTGATCATGTTTTTTCTATGTAGATTTGCATTTTCTAGGCGCTTTTGCTCCATGTAGTTTGACCCCTGAGGAATCAAATTAAATAAAACGGAAATCTTTTATGTGCTTTTAGCCTTTTTCCTTAGCAAAGAGACAAATATTTAAGAGAGAAAAAACAGCTAGCCAAGGGGAGGTGTGTGTGTGTGTGTGTGTGTGTGTGTGTGTGTGTGTGTGTGTGTGTGTGTGTGTCCAGGCATGCATTCCTGCATGCATTTGTGTGTAAGCGAAGTGAGTGAGCAAGCATCAGCATGAGGCAGTGAGCATTATGGGTAGGATGAAAGAGAGAGCACAATGCTGGACTGGAATAAAGGCAGAGAAACAGCCTAACCACTTCCTTGAAGTGGAGCATTGTGTGTGTTTCTGACAACATCCACCCAGCATCCTGTTGGGAGCATCTCATTGGCTGTTCCCTAAAGCTCGGAGCTAAGAGCTTCACCCAGGCACGCAGAGCAGGAAGGAACTCAATTCAAACAGCTTTTTCTGATCATCTTTCATCACGACAGGCACAAATACAAAACAAATTCCTAGATTTGCCTTTAGAAGACTATTGAAAACAATCAGAAACAAAGCTGGGCTATCTCATACGTTTCTTTCCAGAGTTTTGGTTGTTGTGTGAGAAACTGACACCTGTAGTAGCTTTGTAGGGAAGGACATCCTTCATCAGCTACCTGCTGAAGCCTTGTGTATGTAGCTGAATGAGAAGGTGGAAAAACTTACTTGCTGGTGACAGCTGGTGATGCTACAGTGCTGCACGGCTCAGTATTTCCTTTATCATAGGAAATGGTTTCATTATCTTCATGATGTGGACAGGGTGGAGCTGGCTGCTGTGAAATTTTCAAAGCTCTCAGCGAATCAAATCTAGGACTAAAATTTCTGTAATATGAGAGAAGTGCCTTAAGGAATGTTCCAGTGGTTTTCACCCTAACCTCTATCACATCTGAAGTTTATTGACGCACAATCATTTTGAAAGGTCTCACTGTACTTAGAAAACAATGGAAAACCCACTGGTTTGAATCCCTTATACTGACAGCCTAAAGGAAGCTGCTGAGTTTTATCAATAAACATTTGAAATGCTATATGTGACAATATAATTCTAATTTAACCGTTAGCTATTCCAGATAAAGCCTTAGGATGAGACCCATGGAAGAGAATGGGGTACAAAATGGCATGTTTTGTGGTTTGTTGTTTGTAGCTGGAGTCCGTAAGCTTGCATGTTTGGGTTTTCAATGCAAGCAACCGAGTAAGAAGCAATTCTGGTTGCTTGACCTTTTCCCTAAAGTTTCGTGGCATCCACGTACCATCAGGCACAACCGTGTTTTATCTTTCAGCTGGCTGATATGCTAGCAGTGATGCATTAATACAAATCCATCCCTCTGGAAAAGCAGTCAAATCTCTGACATTATGAATTATAAAGATTTACAGCTTAATGTACAAATACCTTTTACTGAAGAATTCACTCTCCAAAAATGTGTGTTTCACATAACTGTTTATTGACATAATTCAATAATCGCCCTCTGGCTTCTATTATAAGTGTGTTTCAAGTCAGTGGCTTTTCTGTTCTTTTCTAAGTCGAATATAATTTACCCCAGTGTGCCCTCATATTATGGCTGTCTTTACTTGTTTATTGTTTGGGTTTCTTGGGTAGATGTTTGTTTTTGTTTGTTTACTTGTTTATTGTTGGGTTGCATTGGATAGATGTTTGCCTTCACTGAATTATTATAAATAAATAAAATGAAAGAGAACCATCCTTTACAGCCCCAGTATTTAGGTCTTTTATTAATGTTTTTTTGTTTGTTTGTTTGTTTTTTTAAAGCCAATATGTTGATACATTTTGCCTAGAGGAACTCTTAGGGGTACCTTTGTAACCAAAGCTTACAAATTAACAGCAGTCTTATTGTATGCCGTTATCACAAGCTCTGTGCTGTAAGTTGCAGTGTGTCATGAATCATACTGGTTATTTTTACCTTGCTGGCTATTTTTATGTTGTACTTTATTGTTGTGTTTGTTCTTTACTTGATAGTGGTGGAACTCTTCTGACTATAAGTGGTACCAATCTGGCAACCATCAAAGAGCCCAAGATTCGTGCCAAGTATGGATCTGCGGAGTCCTTCCATGTGAGCAGCCTTCATTGTCCACCTCTGGAGTCCTCTTCTGGAGTCCTCCTCCTCGTCCTTCCTCCCCCTTTCCCTCCCTCTCCCTCATGTGGACGTCCATATAAGTCACTTCCACAAGAGAAACTTCTTCTTGCCTGTCTAACTCTTTCAAATAAGTGCCCTCGCTCTGTTCTGGCATAGAGGTCAGGCTCTACACTCTCTCCTCCTCAGGTTTCACTGCACGGTGTCAGACTGTCTGCCTGTCTCTCACTAACTCCACTGCCTGGATCTTCTCTTGCCATATCTTAAAAAAAGAGGCACTGTAAAAGAAGCACGAACTCCTCCCTGGGCAGAGTAACCTTTGAAATGTCAGGATGAGCAGCCTGGGTGGGGAAAGTGCTGTTTCTTTCTTTGGTACCAGGGGGCATAGATGTATTTTGCCCTCTGGAGCTTTCACTAATACACCCCATTAAGCTTTTAACATCCAACAAGGTTCCAGAACTTCCCGTGGCTATAGATCTCTTGGAGTGGTACTTGGAGATTTGTTAGAGATTTTTTAGAGATTACTATTTTCAGATTTGGAGGGTTTAGCCATTCATGTTCCTCTCTGCTCTCTCTCTTTCCCTTATATTTTCTTCTCTCTTCCTGCGCTCCTCAGAACTGCACAGTCTACAATAACTCAGTCATGGTGTGCCTGGCACCATCTGTGGCCCACTCAGAGAAAGTCTTCGCCGAGACCGGCAGCGGACCGGACGAGATCGGCTTCTACATGGACAACGTCCACGCTCTCATGGTGGTTAATGAGAGCTTCAACTACTATCCTGACCCAATGTTTGAGCCCCTCAGTCCTTCTGGCATTCTGGAACTCAAACCCACCTCGCCTCTGATACTCAAAGTAAGCCCCGCCCATATATCTCTCCCAAAAGCCCTGCCTGTAAGCCTTGCCTGCCTGTGGAGATGTTTTAAGTAGTGATATTTCAAATTGTGATAAGGGCTGCGGGGGCACCAGCCCTCCATAAAACACGTGTGAGGAACTGACTAGAAACCGAAGGTCTTTAATGCTTTTGCATCTTTCTAAATAGGTGCCTCAAGACAAAATTACCTTAGTAAACAAACTTGAAGAGGGACTGTGAAAAGCTCCCTGACTAGTCCAGTCCTGTATTCCTCATTCCATGTCTCCTACAGATTATGTATTTTTACTATTTCTTTTTTTTTTTGCTTCTCTTGTCCTTGTAAACATCAAAGGGTCTAAGTATCTAAGATAGTACCTGCACACATGTTTAATGGAAGCCTTTCCATTCTCAGAACTCACTGACGAGAGGGAAGAAGAACACACAGCGATCTTTCTTTGTTAAGTGGAAATTTATTAACAGAACCTTTTTACTTAATGTCCAATCCCGCCCGGCTTATTGGAGGATAAAAAAAACAACCCAGCATATTAGCAAAGTGATGAGAAACAAGAAAATGCAATTTGGTGAAATAATCAGCAATATTTTGGAGATGCATCACACTCTCCATGCAATTAATTTCTCGTCTAATTTGAACTTTTTGTTGGCGGTGCAATGGAGCGAGAGAGAGGAGGGAAAATGTGCATTTAAAGAGGTTTATCGACTTATTGAACTTCTACTCCTATATGGTATTATTATTATCTTTTTTTTATTAATTATTTCATTAATTGATTTATTTTTTGCTCTGCCTCTGCTGTGATCTTAGCTCTTCTACTGAAAGCAGCCTTGTGTTAGATGCACTTGGTGACTCATGCAGATCGCGTTGTGTTGGAAAGTTCAGTGCTCAATATAGACTGACTTAATGAATCTTTGTAAAACAGCCCTGGTTGGATCTGGACCTGGAGGCATTCTCCAGCTTCTGACCAGACAAGGCCTTTACTGAGTGTTTTGGGATTAAACTGAAGGGGCAGACCTCTCTGTGATATTTGAGACTGTACTCAGATGCATGATGAACTCACATTAATCCTCTGCTATCAATCTTAATCTAATAAAGTACCTCTCTTTCTTTCTCTTTATTAAAGGGTCGTAACCTGTTCCCAGCAGCACCAGGAAGCTCCCGGCTCAATTACACTGTGCTGATTGGGGAAACTCCATGCGTTTTGACCCTGTCGGAGACCCAGCTGCTGTGTGAATGGCCCAACCTCACTGGCCAACACAAAGTCACTGTACGTATTTTGTGTTTCTGTCCCTCAAACTTTCCAACCCCTCCGTTTTATGTAAGCATACATTTATTTTGGGGAAGTGAGATCTCTAAGCCCATCCAGTGATCAGCTTCAGATGTTTGATCCTCCATCACACTGACAGTGATGCATCCTAGATACATTCCATTAAAACCTAGTGTGTCATTTCTTACAACGGATCTCCAAGCAAACAGCTTGCACAAAGGAAATAATACTGCCTGTCTATCTGCCTATCTATCTCTCTGTCTGCCTGTGTACATTTTCATTTGTCCATCCATTTATCCACCTGTCTATTCATCTATCTTTTTATCTACATGGCTGAATTTTTTTTTTTTTTTTTTGAAAAATGGAACAAAAAATGTTTACTTTTGCTTAATCTGTCCTTTGAAATCTGCGTTTGCAAAAATCCACCTGTCGTCTGTGTGCAGCTGGGTGGGGTGCTGTGGGGTACGGACAGGCCACAGCTGGGTTGGGTGCTGTGGGGTACGGACAGGCCACAGCTGGGTTGGGTGCTGTGGGGTACCGACAGGCCACAGCTGGGTTGGGTGCTGTGGGGTACGGACAGGCCACAGCTGGGTTGGGTGCTGTGGGGTACGGACAGGCCACAGCTGGGTGGGGTGCTGTGGGGTACGGACAGGCCACAGCTGTGCCCCTCCTTACGGAGAGTGACATACAGTCATGACCCAGTAGTAGGCTGGCAAGAGGAATTGTGTCTGGGTGTTTTCTGTGAGGGAGGGAGGGAGAGAGAGAGAGAGAGTGTGTGTGTGAGTGCGTGTATGCACGTGTGTGTCTGTGTGTGTGGGGTGTATTTTTTTCAGTGCAGCGTTGTAGCTCTGAGTCATTTCCTTCGTCACTCCTTTCCCTGTTGCTCTTGATTTTTTAATGTTTTGATTTTCTTTTAGTGAATTGAGACAAGCTGACATTAAGTCAAGTCTTTATTCAGAGCAAAATGATTAACCTTCATAGGTTGAACAATCGGGCATAAAGACATGTATTACTATCTGACTCGCGTCATTCTTGCGCACGTGACGCAGATCCGAGCCGGTGGGTTCGAGTACTCCCCTGGCACGTTGCAGATCTACTCCGACAGCCTCCTCACCCTCCCAGCGATCATCGGGATCGGAGGGGGTGGAGGTCTCCTCCTGCTGGTGATCATCGCTGTGCTCATCGCCTACAAGCGCAAGTCTCGGGACGCTGACCGTACGCTCAAGCGGTTACAGCTGCAGATGGACAACCTGGAGTCCAGAGTGGCGTTGGAGTGTAAAGAAGGTACATGTTTTTTTGTTTTTTTTTTCTCATTCCATCAAGGTTGGACTGCCTCCATTAGGATCCCTGATGTTTGTGAAAGGATAAATGAGAGTAATGTTCTGAAGGGATAAATCAGAGTAATGTTCTGAAGGGATAAATGAGAGTCATGTTCTGAAGGGATAAATGAGAGTAATGTTCTGAAGGGATAAATCAGAGTAATGTTCTGAAGGGATAAATGAGAGTCATGTTCGGAATGGATTAATGTGAGTAATGTTCTGAAGAAGAGATGTCAAGGTGACTCCACTCATCCAGTGGCCACACTTCATTCTACTGAACTCTGGAATCATATCCTCATGACATGAATAGTTTAAACATTTAACATATTTATCTGTAAAGTTTTTATTCCAGTCATACAGATGACAGTCTCTTTCTACTTTAACCAAAAAAAAATGTGTAGTCCATGGATTGGAATAAAACTCTTTACCAGAATTAATTAGTCCCCAGGGAGCCTTGTTTCCAAACAAAGATCCTAAGAAACTAGGGTGATGGTGGCACCAGGTGGAGCAAATCACTGTTCAGAGTGTTCAATAGTCATTATAATTTGCACATCATTTGAGGTTCAGTCCAAACTGCTAGGTTATAGAGATGTGTCATCTGAACGATGTGGGAAATGGGTAAGTACTACCTGCCCAAGGACAGGACAGGCTGATGAAGCCAGTTCGATGATTTTGATTTTGAATGCCACCTTCGATATCGGAACGATTACCGACCACAGCTGAGGGTTCACCATTGTCCAGTGTTTATGACTGGCATAAGCGGTATTGTTCCGTTTGGGTGCCAAACCAAAATGATGTTGGATTTATTGTCAGCGAAAAGCTGTGCAAAACATTGTCGAAGTACCCCACATCACTAACAGGCTTATACCACTTGCATTGGAAACTTGAGCTGCCATCTTGTGGGTTATCTCAGGCTACGCACCACGGGCAGGCTGCCCAGATGACAAAAAAAGTTGCATTTTGGGACAGCAAACTGGCAGAGACCTCAATGGGTACATGGGGGAGACAAAGAATGACTATCAGCAGTGCCATAGAGACCCTGGCTAAATTTGCTTAGAACAAAGAGTGTAAAAAGCAGTCCAGTTTCTATACTGTATCCAGTTGTGCTGAGCTGCATGACCTGGGAAAGGGGAAGACACATTTTAAGCAGAGACCAGCGCACCTCATTGCTTACAAGTGTGGTAGGGTACCAATTAATAACTGGCTGCTCCAACTTGAGCTTGTCATGAATGGCAAAGTTATTCCATCAGACACATTCACCTCACAACATTGCCTCCTTGTCTCAGACCTATGGCTCAATCTTGAATGGTTACAAAGACCCTGAATGACTAGAACCGAACATAAAGTGGTGAAACCTTCAGGAACTTAAAGCCCAGCTAGTAGCAGGCCTCAGTGCAAACACTGTTGGGCCTACTCAGCAAGTAAATGCCCTTTGAAGTCACCAAAATCCATGCAACAGCTGCTGGAATCCTAGGGAAGACCTGTAAGGCATTCTGTCAACCAGCAGATCTAGTGGTGAAATTAATCTGGCCAGTGGTTAACAGGATAAGATGGCCTACAAGACTCAATAACTGCTCTACAGTGCTGGAGCGATCATTTCGTCAAGATCAGCAATGAAGAATTCCACAAGTGCTCAAATTACCACACATCCAGCTCCTGTGTCACACCATGAACGCATCATTGTCAAAATCAGGCCTCACCAGTGCAGAGGCAACGGGATGTGGGACAATCAATGGATTTCAAGCTGCCCAAGTGCTGATAGAAGGACAGGTCAGACTGTACCTAATAAGCTGGAAACTGGTGTGGGTACATCTGGTGTCATTCTTAGCCTCTACCACACCATCTTCCATGTCTCGTCATTAGATTTGGCACAGCACTCCGTTTGCTGGCATAGCACAGGGATGGACCGGCGCCTTTGAAGTGATGCCTCACCACGCCTCGTCATCGTGCATGAGACGCGGCCGCTTGTTGCCAGCGTGCTCACCTACGCCAGGTTCTGGCCATTCCCACCGAGATGCACATGGACTAATTGGCCCTTATCTTGGGCCTACTGACCTTCCTGGTCATGACCCTGTCAGACATGTATGAAATCAGCCTGCAGCGAGCTTCCTAACAAACAGCTCAGAGCAGCAGAGAGGGCGACGCCTGGGGTGCAGTATGATGAGTGATTTCCTGCTTGCCAAATAAATGAAGAAGTTGCTAAGATGGGCACTGATCTGTTGTAAGCTCTACTCGTCTTATTGTTGAGTATACTTACTTATTTGGTGGACATATACTTGTGTAGCACCTGTATAAATTATATATGTGTGTATATATATGTTTTTCCCCATATTATAGTATTTACCTAAAGGCTATCCTTGTAAACATTCTCTAAATACCTGTAGCTACTGTAATAATCCAGGCACTTCAAATGTGTTGTCCATCTTTTTGACCCTCAAAGTGCCTGTCTTAACATGGTAGCTTCATCTGGGAATGGAGCGTAGTAGACTGTAGGGCTTGTCCCAGCTCAGGCGTGGTGTGAGGACAACGGAGCTAGCCATGGGGAAGAGGATTTGCGATGTTCAGGAGCTTAGTGAGCCATGGTGGTGGCCAATAGAGAACAGCATAATCCAAACAAACAGACAAACAGGGACATGGCTAATGGCTAATTAGCAAGTGATCTGACGGCAGTTTAGATACTGGGATTGCTCAGTGGGGAGATCAGCTTCACTGCTCTGCTATACATCAGTGGGAAAATTTTAAAGTAAACCTTTGTGCCCATCTGTGTAATAGTGTACATTAATGTGCTTCGGCAGAAAAAATGAAGGGAACAAAACAGAATCCTAATTGTATTGCCTGATTGTTTGGGTGTTAAGTGGAAAAGGCTTATGTTCTGAAGCTGGGCTCCAGTGCTTCTATGATGTGAGAAGCAGAATGTTCAACATACAACATAAGGCTGTCTGTTTTTGGTTTTAAAGTTGCCTTTGTCAGCTGTATCATCCTTATTTTGAAGAGGAAGTGAGAGTGAATTAAATGCACCTTTGTGTCATGTAAGGAAACTGCTCTAATTGGTTGTATCTTGTAAATAATATTTCAGTGGTGTTTTAAGTATTATAAAACTGATGGAGATGGAGCTTTCCTTTCCACTATTATCATCCCAATGGACAACAGAGAAGAACAACAGCTGGAGGAAATTATGCATGAAAAGTTCTGCTCCTTTATTAATTATCCACTCATGCAATTAATTGACTTTCTTTTCCCGTGAACTTTGTGTCTCCTACGCCTTTCCACCCTTTGGAAAGCAGATCATGTTTATCAGAAGCCAAGTAAACACAAACAGAATGACAGACATTGTTACCATTTAGTAAACAGTCTCCTCTGTTTTAGACAGTGTGAGGCAACCTGCTGATTGTTTTCAAGGTTCATATAATGACAAGTGAGTAGAAGCAAGATGCAAGTGAGATGGTGAGCAGTGTTTATTTGGGACAATTCCCACAGTCATGGTCTAAAAGCCAGAAGACAGAGATGCAGAACCCGAAAACATAACAGCGGAGAAAAACCACAGGGAAGGAAATCAAAGACATACAAAGGAAAAAACAAAACAGGAGATGGAGATTAAAATGAAACAGAAATTGAAAGAAAAAAATGTACGGGAGCCAACATGAGAACCACAGAGTGGGAGATTGTGACAGAGACCCATCCCTCCCCTACGTGTAGCTCTCAATGCACGATGCGGCAAGAGAGGGCCCTGGGGCAGGATGGAGTCAGCTGACAAGATAATAGGACGCAGCATTCACATCGGAGGAGCATGACCAGTGGCAGGAACTGCAACCAGAACAGGACAGCAGCCAGAGCATGAACTAGAGCAGAAACAAGAACAGAAAGTGTCCGGAGTGGCCACAGCTAAGAGTGGAAAGCAAGGCGATGGGTTGGGGAAGGGGAGCAGAGGGTCCATGAAGGCAGCAGGTGGGCCCAGGAGATCACGAGGCAAGGGGTCATGCTGACTCCAGATCCCAATGCCAAGATCTCTACCATGTGAGGTACTGGGGCATAGGGCTCTTCAGCATAGAGTTTGGAGATGCAACAGGACACAAGATCTGTGTTTTGTGTGCCTCTTCAGAACAGCGGGGCCTTCACTTATGGTGCAGGACGTGGGATTGGGATCTTCTACACTGCAGACAGGAGACACTGGAGCAGAAAGAGCTGTAGGAACCAAAACAGGTTCTGGAGTAACTAGAGTAACCTCTGGCAGGCACCCGCTAAACCCAGCAGTTCTCCTTATGCAGGAGTTAGGGGAGGACTGGCAGCCACAGCTGAGCTCGGTCCAGAAAGACTGAAACCACCCCTCAATAATCTACAGATGCTTGAACTAAACAAGGGAATCTTGGAACATGGCCAACAAGACTGGTGTGGCTATGCCTGAACTGACCACATCTCCTGGTATCGATTCAGAGCAATTCAATTACAGGAGAAAATCCTGCCAGGTCTCCACGATCTTGTCCCCATGCATAGTCCTGGGCTTCACTCATAAGCATTCCCTTGATTAAAGATAAACAAACCTTTGCCATTGAGTCCTCTCCAAAATAACACTGGCACCAAAGATAAAACGCATCACACTTACCTGGGTTCCCGCCAGAGAAAAAAAATCTAGTGAAAGAATTTCTTCAACCAACAATAAGACATTGTTCCCAGGCAATTGCTCTTCCTGGCCAGGCAATGTTGGGGCTGTAGAAAGTCCCCATGTTCATAAGGGGAAGCATTTGGAGTTTTGCCTCAGTCGTAATGCCATTGCTCATAAACGATCTATAATGGTGGGCGAATTGGAGGCCGGACTCGAGTAAAGGCAGGACTCGAATAGCATGGTGAGCAATGTTTATTTAGGGCAATTCCATTCTTGTAGCCTTTACAACAATCCATGGTGGAAAGAGCCTGAAGACGGGTCAGAGACTAAAACAAAATATAAAAATAAATGTAAACAAAACCAAAACCATGTGGCACTAGTTCCTCAAGAACCACAGAGCGGGGAATCCATGTCAGTTTGGTTCTGGTGATGTTCTTCGCCAGTAGTGTTCAGACTGTTATTCCCCCTGGTATCTTTCAGTGATGGATCTTTCCAACATTTTTGGACACCAGACTCAGGTAGATCTGTAATTGCTCTCATTCTTTCTCTTCCTTTAACACTCCATTTTGTAGCGTTTGCAGAGCTCCAGACAGATATCCATGAGCTGACTCAGGAGCTGGATGGAGCTGGAATACCCTTCTTGGACTACAGGACCTATGCCATGAGGGTGCTCTTCCCTGGCATTGAAGACCACCCTGTGCTTAAGGAGATGGAGGTATGGGTCAGTACGTCACTGCCAAAACAGAAACATAGGTCAGGCACCAAAAAATAACAGCCAGTATTGCAAAATGACTTTGGTGTACTTCAGGTTCATAAAATCCTTATTTTACACAAAATTAATTTCATTAAACTATTTGATTTTAATATAGTCTACTAATATTGCGATTATATATTTTAAAAGTCAATGGATGATAATATGCTGAATAGCTGGAAGTAGTGAAGTACATAATTATGATCAGCTGTTACCGCCCACACCATAAATTCCTGAATATTAACTCATGAAATATTGTACCAACCTGACAACCTCATATTAGTGTGTTCATGTTTTAGCCTCTGCAAAGTTTAAATTTAAATGGGAATTTACAGCAGACAGTGAGATATCATGAGTATGTGCCACCATCTTTGGCTCCAAGCTAAGATGCTAAATGAAACAACGAAACACGTACAATAGAATTAGGTTCAGTGGCACACTGTTTATGGCAAGGCCTGTCTATGGTGGGGCCTGCTGTTGTGCTCGAGGAGAGATCACATATTTATTGTTATGTCTGGGGTTTGTTTTCCCTGAATTTGCCCCCGAGTCCCTGGCTTAATCAAGTGGCTGTACACTCGGCTCAAACACTTATTGCTCTGCGTAGATTCTCTCCCCAAAGCAACCTACAGTACAATCGGCCTTCCCGAGGGGCCACAAATTTCATTCGGCTCAGCAAAGAAGAATCGAGCCACTTTATTAGTCTGTGTAGCTGGAAAAGACCTTTGCCAGGTTACAGGTCACGTGCAAGAAAAAAATATGATAGACGTGTGTTGTTACCATGCTAGGTACTGGATTTGCTTTATCCCTGAGGCTCAAATATAGTGCTGCGTGTGCGCGCATGTGTGCTCGTGTGTGTGGGGGGGTGGGGGTGTGCGTGCGTGCGCGTGTGTGTGTGTGTGTGTTGAGAGAGAGAGCAGTGACAGATGCCATCCTGTGGGTCACTGAAGAGGGATGTGGTGTTGCTCCTTTTTTAGTCATAAATGTCGAGGTCATGCATCCTCTCCTCTCCTCTCCCATCCTCTCCCCTCCCCTCCTCTCCCTTCCTCTCTCCTCCTCTCCCCTCCTCCCTTCCACTCACCTCTCTTCTCCTCTTTCCTCCTCTCCCCTCCTCTCCTCTCCTCTCCCATCCCCTCCCCTCCCCTCCTCTCCCTTCCTCTCTCCTCCTCTCCCCTCCTCCATGCCACTCACCTCTCTTCTCCTCTTTCCTCCTCTCTCCTCTTCAGCTGTTTTCTAAAGCTGCTGCCATTGTAGCTTCTCTTTAACGTCAGTCATAAAGCCTAGCTGACCACTTCCTCATGAATGCCGGGGACCTATAAAGCCCTTCATTTTAATTAACAGACCCAGTGCTCCGACACAAAGCTGGTGGCAGATTCATGATATGACTGTTGGGTTCAGGCTTTTATTAAACTCTAACGTTATCGTGCTTGTCTCTGAGCTTAGAGAAGGGCTGGCAGTGGTGTAAACTCCCCCCCCCCCCCCTGCTTTTCTCTTAGGTTCAGGCCAACGTGGAGAAGGCCCTGACGCTGTTCGGCCAGCTCCTGACCAAGAAACACTTCCTGCTGACGTTCATCCGCACGCTGGAAGCCCAGCGCTCCTTCTCCATGCGTGACCGTGGCAACGTGGCCTCCCTCATCATGACGGCGCTGCAGGGAGAGATGGAATACGCCACCGGAGTGCTGAAGCAGCTGCTCTCCGACCTCATCGACAAGAACCTGGAGAGCAAGAACCACCCCAAACTTCTGCTCCGCAGGTTTGAGGACACGCGTGTGCTGAAAATGCACATCATAATCTAGGCCTGGGCGATCATGGCACAAAAAAATAATTAATTAATAATTTAAAAAAGTGCAAAAAATACTAAATGGCAGCTAATGTGTGCATTTTAGAGATCATTATCTGAGTATAGGGTGGCATTATGAACGCTCAGTGTACCTGAGTATAGTGGCAGCAGGTATCTGCTGGGAATTTGAACATGATACATGACAGCCATTTATTTTGTTTGGTCTCGAACTTCTCAAATCTAAACCCGTCACATTGCATGTAAATAAGCAGAAGTTCAGTACATGTATGCAGATGATCAGACTGGAAGCACAATCATTTACTGATTGATACTGTTTGCTTAACCTCACAGCAGTTGATGCATTCATTTGGATTTGTTTCCTTTTTTCCACATTGAATGTAATTAATATAATTATTCCTAATATAATATTTGCCATAGGATGTGCTAATATTTTATTGTAAAACCCTGAAAATCCTAGACATTTTGCAAATCATATTAAAATACCTTCAGCATGCACACACACACACACACACACACACACACACACACAGAGGCTCAACCAACCTAAGTTATTATACTGCAGACATGAGAGAACTTGCTTACAGTAGTACAGCATGATCACACACACACACACACACACAGCCAGGTCAAGCCACTGTTTCAGGTGTGAAAGGTTTAGTTGGCGCAGGCATACTTTCCTAGACACAGGTTAGATGGTGTAGATTACCTGCTCTTTAGAACAGACCCTCCTCGTTACCATGGCGCTGTTTTTATTGCGCTAAAGATGTCCTAAATGTTATGCTTCTCCTGATGGGTGATATCTATGTGACGTATGCATAGAGGGAATTAACAGGACACTCTTCCCAATCCTGACTGTCCTGAACGTCCTGTTCTTTCTCTTTGAGTCGATTACACAGGAACAGTTTCTCTGCGAAACAACTTATTCCTTTTAACCAGCCACCTTAGTTCCACCCTCCCCATTTTCTTTATTAATAAGAATATGATGTACTAATTGCCTTTATGCAGGAAGGTAATGGGACTTACTAAATCTTTGTGGATGCATTATTGAAGAGGAGAAATGGCTTCTGCCTGGCCTCAGGGAGGCGAAGAGGCTAAGGGGAGGTGTGGAGAGGAAGAGTTGGAGCGTTTGCACGTGTTAGCACTCCTCTTCTCTCACCAGCCACAGATGAATTAGGAGCAATGAAGTCCATTAATTACTGCGAGCTTTAATTACGGCTGTTCTGAGAAAAGCTTTTGGGGGTCGTCGCCAGGCGACAGGTTGTCCATTAATGAAAGAAGTTTCCCAATTACTGTAATTGTCTCATTTTAATGAAGATTGGTGGTTTGTTTAAAAAAAGATTTGCGCTTCACTGAAGAGTTTTGCTTTAAATGTACTTTTGCAGCATTTAGAGTCGTTTCATTGTCTGTTTCAGAACGGAATCTGTCGCAGAGAAGATGCTCACAAACTGGTTCACATTCCTACTGTACAAGTTCCTGAAGGTAACTGAATACTTTATACACACACACACACACACACACACACACACGTGAATGCACAGTAATACTCGGACATCACACATACCAGCGCATCTTGACAAGAATCTACAAAGGCGAAAGGGACAGTTTTTTTCTCTCAGATTTCTTCACACACACACACACACACACAGAAACCAGTGAGCAGAAGAGGTAAAAGCGAAGCTTCCTGCAGGGGCTCTGATATGGTCAAACAAATAACGAGACGGAAGCTGTCCCCAGCAGAGGTTCAGGTCACAGCAGTTACCTTTAGCTCCTTTCGTCCTGAAGTGAAGCTTTGCCTCACCCCATGTGCCACTCAGCCATCATCCCTTAGTTCCTCTCTTCTTTCTTCCTCCTCTCTCCCCTCCCCTGGCCCTCCTCTCTCCTCCCCTCCACCCCTCCTGTCTCCCCTGTCCCTCCTCT
>JAOXYF010000021.1:7052814-7096819 GCA_028565775.1 Sternarchorhynchus goeldii
GACTTCTTCTGAATGTAATAATAATGAGCCACGATAAAAGACCCGTGTGTGTGTGTGTGTGTGTGTGTGTGTGTGTGCGTGTGTGTGCGTGCGCTCCCATGCACGCGTGTGTGTATACGTGTCCGTGTGTGTACGCACATGCGTGTCTGACGGAGTGTGCATGCTCGCGTGTGAGTGTGTGATTGATTCCTTTTCTTTTCCATTCCTCTCCATTGACAGGAAGGCCCATCCTCTTCCTCACCAAGCACAGCTCAGCTCTGTGTCACTCTGTCTGTCTTTGCATCTGATCCACTGCAGCTGCCTGCATGTAGGCAGCTGTTGCTATTCATCATGCTTCATTATCCACATGCATACACGGTCACATGCGCGCCCTTGGTGAACCAATATAAACAGGAGGAGAATTAGCAGTCCATTATCCAGCTGTGCAGCTGTGAGCAGGTTACACAGTCCTCCCCTCCTCTCTGCTGCTTCCTTCCTGGGATCTCGGATGGAAAAGCACCCAATTATATTTGGTTTGTCCATAAAGGCACAAGATGCATTGCTTGTCAACTGTGCAAATGTTTGTGGGATGTGAAGTCCCAGTTCAGCTCAGTCCGGTCCTCTTTGTTGTGTCACTGCAGATCCTCTCAGCACTTCAGAAGGATGAGCAGGCGCGGAGGCAGAGACTACGTAGCAAGCTTGAGCAGGTGATCGACACTATGGCGTTGGCCAGCTGAGGACCCGTGCCCTCCCAGATCCTCTTCAGGCCAGCCTGATCTCCCTCACCCCCACCCCAGATCCTCTTCAGGCCAGCCTGATCTCCCGCCACCCAGACACAAATCTTATGGACTATAAGGACAGAAGCAGTACACTGGAGATCCTCCCATTATAGCCCAGGGTGGGCAGCTTCTTATTAGTCCCCCTGTCCTCAACACACAACAGAATGTCTCTTCAGTGTCTCTCCTTCAGGACATTGGTTACAACTTGTTGTTGTTGTTATTATTATTATTATTATTATTATTATTATTATTATTATTATTATTATTATTTTATGGTATTTGAAGTAAATTTGTTCTGCATCAAAAGGTTTTGATAGTGAAGTATAAGACCCTCATGGCCTCAGTCTTGAAGTTAAAAGCAAGAGCAGGTTACTGAAAAACTTCAGTTTTTTTTTAGCGCTTCGTTTTGTTTGATGAATTCTGTTTGTTTGCCTACCTTTTGATGAAATAGTTTTTTCCCTCCTTTGGGTTTGTCTGATCGTTCGTTTGCTCCAGTCATCTGCCACTTGTGTTACTGCTGAATTTGCACAATTTACAAGAACCACAACAAAAACAAAAATGATATAAATATATATGTATAGATACATAAATACAACTGCATTTTTATACAAAAATGAGGGGGGTAAATGCTAAAAAAATTTTACAGTTTTAACATAGAAAAGACTTCAACAAAAATGAATTTGATATGTGAAACAAAGACTGAACTATGAAAAGAAATATTTAAAAACGTGTCCTGTGCCATGTTTTATTTGAATGTTGTTTAGTGCAAAAACTTTTTCTTTAGCTAAAATGTGCTATGATTTAATGTTGACTTGCCTAGTGACTGAAGAATCGAGTGGAAAATATTACACAAAAAAATGAAAGAAAATAACAAAAACTGAGTCAGATGAACAAAATGTTGTGTGGTATCTTGTCTTTTTGAAGGGAGTAATGCCGAAAAAAAAAACATTTAACTTAAGTTAGTGGAAGAATCAGTATATTAAGTTTCTACACTTTTTCAACCTTAATTTGCTGTTGTGATTTTATTGTGAAAGCCGTGTGAGAGGGGCTTTTATTGCGAAAGCCGTGTGAGAGGGCTTTCTTGTTGTCTGATATTTCACCCCTTGAGAAATTAGCACAGAAATGCATGTGAAAGAGATTTGGGACAGGTTCAGACATGTTAGGATGTTTTACTGCTTGCCATTCTTCCTCTATCCCACACAAACAAACAAACATGGCATCTTGCACCTGTGCACTCAAGCCCTGAAACATTGTTACCTTTGCACAAAGCACACTACACCACTTGAAGGAAAACTGGCGGAAAATGCTTAAATCTTTAAATCAAAGAGCAGTGTGATGTCTTATATAATGCTGAGTAGGTCGCTGATCATTTGCATCATAGCTTCTGTCTTTTTAGTTTCGTATCGCTGTAGTTTTTGTGACTGAAATCACATAGTGAGATAGAACAGGGTGGTCCTGTCGCAGAACTAAACACAGAGCACCTGCTGCGAATATGGCGTAATTGTAGTAGTCTGTAGTCTGGAGGAGTGTACCAATGTTAGAAAAAAAGATATTTAAACTTTTAAGTTTAATTTGCAGTTCTTGTTTACTACAACATATTGTCAATAAGCTAAGATGGCAGTAACTTATTTTCAGATTTTTGCTTTCGCACAACCCTTTTCTTTAGTATATTCATAACTTTGAGTAAACCAAGCAAACTTGTGTACATTCTGAGCCAAAACAGAAGTCAGCAGAATGAGGAATATATTCTATAACCTCAGAGGCTTGGTCCTCTCAAGTGTATCCCTGAAGAAACAAAGGCTGAATGTGTTGCATTTGAAGTAGCTAAACATGCCACCCCCGCCAACATCGTTCATTCAGTAAATGTGAAGCGATTTGCAAGTTCTTCACTTCTGCTGAGCCTCTCATCTCCTGAGTGTCTCACACCAATGAAGTCAAGATCTTTGACACCCTGTTTTCCTTCTCCGAGCTCTTCCCTTTGCTCTACTGAAAGCCGATGCTGCTGTGAAAATCCATGTCGTCTCTTTCATGTATTGCACTGTACCCTTAAAGTCAGACATGGTCAAACAACATAAAGCTCCTTTTCTTCTCGTCATTTACTTTGAGACTAAAGCAAATGCAAGGACATCTTGAGAAGTGCTAGAAATAGGTGGAGAGAAAATAGTCCCAGAAACCACCGAACATTTCCGTTTTTGTTTCCTTGAGGCACCTGTGCACCAGGGTTCATGACAGCCAGCAGGGTTGCTAAAACATGCAGTTTAGTTTATTTATTTTTGAATGTTTCTAAGCATGCCAGCGCAAACTCTCCTATCCAACTAGGAGCAGGTCTCCAAAACTACAAAACCATATTTAGTACCTGTAATAATGACAATCCTCTCAAACTTGAGACATTCTAGCTATAATAGTCCTTTATTCTTTGATATCTGTTCCAGGCTTTTTGTAGACATTCGATATGCTTTTACTGCATAAGTGTAAAAGTAACACATCACCAGATGTTTTGTCATAACTTTGTGCTTTCAAATGTTCCTGTCACTGAAGATCATCTGATATCATTAAAAATTAATTTTAATGATGCACCCCTGTTTTTTTAGCACACATGGCAAAGTTAAATGGAAGGAGCTTCTCTTTCCATTGTCTTGTTGGGAGAATAAACCATAAAGTATACCTGTAGTATCACTACAAAAGTCCTTACATACCATGCACTAGTCTTAGGCTGTGTCCTTAAATCACAAGTAGTGAATTCTTGAACAGGGTCACGGGTCTCTTAAATTGATGTCTAGCTTTTTTCAGAATGTGTGTGTGTGTGTGTGTATATATATGTATGTATGTATGTATGTATGTATATAATAATCTTCAGATAATCTGTTTGTCTTCTCATGAAACAAGAAAAATTTGCCCTCTTGCTCCACAGATGCTACCATGTTGCTTAGGAGAATCTTAGGAGAATCTTTTGTCATTCCACTTATTTTTCATGTTGTCATGTTTAATATTCTCAATCTTTATATAAAAAAAACATGTACTGACTAGTGACATTGTTTTATTTTTGTTGTTTTTAATTATTCCTCTCGGGTAGTTTCCCTGATGTAAACGTGGATATGTGCCGCCTTGTGATACAGTAGCAAGGCTTGGATGACAGAGATTGTAAAACAGCTGGTTGCTTTGTCTCAGGACATGTGATTTGCTTTGGTGTTATTTTTGATCCTCTTATTTTAATTCATATAATTCTTTTTTTTATTTTTTATTATTGTTGGACGTGCTGTTTTGTTTACTTGATATTTTTCATGATTTGTGGAAAATGTGGAAGAAAATGTGTTCACCAATTTGAAACATTTCAGTGTTTAAAGTATTGAAGCGATTGGCTCTGATTCCTTTAAATTCTTGTTTTGAGGAAGGAAAAAATAAAAGATGTCAGTTTTTTTTGGTTGTAGAATAGTCATGTTGTGATAGTTTAGCCATAGGAGTAGAAAGGTTTGGGAAAATCAGAAGCTGTTTCCGTGATCACAGAGCTTTCACTATCTTACAGAGTGCCTTTCCAGCTGCTCTCTCCTCTCTTGCCCTTCTATAACCGCCCCACCCACAATCTCTCACTCCGTCGTGTCCATTGGTCACTTCCTTTCCCACTGCTCAGTTCAAATGACCGACCCGTCTGCTCCTATTCTTTAGTTTCTGCTCATAATTTCTATCCAAAATAAAAAGACGAAATATATATATACTTCACTTACACATTGGAACAAGTGTGAGCATGTGGATTTCAAAAAAGACAAAACTAAAGAATTTTAATACTTTATGAATTCTAATACCTTTTTAAGAGTTTCAGACTTGAATCACCTGTGACAGGTTGGCTGTTATATGATCATTGTGTAAATATTGTGCTCTTTCCTATTTTGCAGATTTATTATGTGTAAATAAACATGCATCAAGGAGAGATTAAACATTTTTTTGCTATACATGGTCTTTGGTGTGACTTTTGGCCATTATTCAAATGATTTTTCCCTTTGATTGATGTGTATATTTTGTATATTTATGTATATTTTCTCTTTGATTTATGTATATTCTTTGCAAATATTATAAGCATAGCAATTTACTTAAGACTCCTGAGTCTGTTGTTGAAACTCTGAGATTACATGCACTTCAGCAAAATGTACAAATGTGAATATTCACAAATGCTTAATTGTTTAAATGGTGATGTACAACTGTCTGTGAAGATATATTTTTTTATATGGTAAAAAATATATTTTAATTCATGTCCATATCAGTGGACATGCGTCTTCTGCTGGTTAAGACTGTATTGGCAACATGTACAACTATTTGTGTAATATACATGAGTTTGTTGTCAAAGTAATATTTTTTCTTTATATGGGTAATTGTGATGGATTGCCTCAAACTTTCTCCTTCAAAGCTGCCGTGGTGTCTTTTCCCATGAAGTAGTGAAGGAGGAAGAGCAAAAGTTCATGTTTTTGTTTGTTTTTGTTTTTTTTAAACAAAAGTCATCGATCCCCAAGAGAAGAAACTGTTCCCATTTGTTTCCAGAATATGACCACTCAGACTAATTCTATTAAAACTCATCTGAGGGAAAGCTTCACTCGCCCAGTGATTGCGAGACCACTGAGTCTTTAAATGATCCTGTCAGACTTAAACGTACATATCCCACTAAAGCTTTGATTTATTACTACTACACAGTAGATGTGATTTCCTTTCCTCTAAGCAGCAAGTCAATGATGCTTAGTCTTAACAGTGAGAGCAATTAAATCTCCATTTATTCCTCTTCCCACTTCGCATTTATGATTTTGTCTTTGTCCTTCATTCACTAAAATGATAGGTGAGTTCTATGGGATATACCGGAAAAGAATTTGGCTTCCCAACGACTTTTTTCTCTCCATTGCTGCCAGGCTTTCAATTCCATGATTTTACCTCCAGCAGAATTATCTGATTGGACAAACCACCCAGTCAAATTAAAAGCACATTATAGCAACATAAAGATGAGAGATTACGCCCTTGAGAGAGCAGGCCCTGTAAATAATGAAGGAACAATTACACGTGTTCAATCAAACTGAGCCATATCATGTGCAGTGCTATTCGGTGTCTCCATTAACTCAGTTTCTAACCATTTTATGTCTTTTGATTTCTCAGGTATTAGACAGCTTGGTTCTACACTCTGCTCAGCGTGTACTGTGATCTGTTGGACTTTGTTACTTTGGTTTGTAACACCCTTTTCTCCTTCTCAACCTATTCACTCATTTCATTCAGACATTCTGGTCTGGGACGTTTTATTACAGGTGCTATTGTGCAAAACGGTCCATTCCATCATGGGAAAAGCGAATCATTCCCCTTTGTTGAGCCAAACATCAAGACTTCCTTTATTGTGTAAAGATGCTTTCATCTCATCACCCATGTCCCCTTTGTCCTTTTACTTTCTTTTAAGAGATTTTTTTTAATTCCTTCTGAAAGGACAAACAAAAAAGTTCTCCAAGGTCTTTACATTATTTATTTCTCTTTTTGAATTCACAGATCAATCCCTGGGTCATCAGCATGTATATGAACAAGACTGAAATAAGGCTGGTGCTCCTTTGTCTCCACCATCTATAACCCCTTTCAGGAAATACCCAAATCCTTTTTTTCAGTGTTCCCCGTGAGTGCTATCATCAGCAGAGAAGGTCTGCAGACTAATGTCTGCCAATGTTTAGTTTTTTTGCATTGGGGTAAAACTACAGAAGCCATAAATTCCTGTAAAATCAAAGTTTGTTTAAAAGTTAATAGAGCATTACGTTAATGTGTATGTATGTGTATACCCAACACAGTCATGCGTTGTTGTTGAGCTCCAGAAAACATTTCCTTCAGAGCTCCAGCAAAGGCCTTAGGAGTAGGAGACTCTAGAAGGAAGAGGCTTTTTTCAGGTGACTTTAAGGTTGTTGAGAAAAAAGCCTTATGTGTTCTGCTGACCTGTGAGGCTAAACTTTGCCTTTGGAGTTTAACCAGGATTATCAATTAGCAATTATGATTTTGAAATATAGACACCTATGAGCTGTTCTTGTATATGTATCATTCACGGTGAGAAACTGATCTGCTAAGAACAGTCTTGTGTTATTTCCCCACAAAACATGAATTTTACCTTGACTGGTTACAGAGTGTAATCTGTCAGGAATTAGACTGCTCTGTCCTGGTAAGAAGAATTAGGATTACAGTGGAAGGAGCTGTGGAAGAAGCCAAGTTGTGGTGTGTACTTATATTTTTCATGATCCTCATGTGAAGACATTCCCCATGAGCAAACATTTCAATTATCATCTTTGATTGAAAATTGTTTTTGAATGGTGGGATATCAGAGATGTCACAGTGTCCTCTTAAATTCATTTAAATCCATAAATATCAGCATATACAGTGTTTTCTAGTATATGCTTTCCGTTACCTTTATCAAAAGGTATACTTACCTATTTGACAAATTTGAGATGCCAAGACCACAAGAAGTTTGTGAATGAATGTGAATTGTAAAAGTAATTTCTAAAACCAATGTATGACTACAGTTTTGCATACTCGCAGGCCATTCATGTAGCCTGTGATGTTCCTACGATATTCCAAGTATCCCTAAGCACTTTTTGTAAGTCACTCTGGATAAGAGCGTCTGCCAAATGCTGTAAATGTAAATGTAATGATGTGATTTATACATTACCTCTCAGTAACTTGGTTCGGTTAGATTACCACCATTCAAACAATAAAACCTCCTATTTAATCACTTTAATTAGGACAGTCACAGTTGGATTTTTACTAGCACATGGAATTTGAAAAGAAACATCTTGAGCTTGAAGTTCAGTTTTAAGTGTCCATGTTTTGTTTTGGGTTTTTTTTTTTAAAACAAAACAGGATCAGGACCCAGAAACATATATACACAGTCCATCTTCTATAGAGCATAAGTAAACAGACAACACAATCTTCCACAAACTTATGTTTTGTACTGGGTTTGAAAACACTGCCTGAAATCTAATTCATCTTCCCATATGTTGCCCTTCATATCCTGCATTGATGCTGGAGTCAGTTTTGCTTGTGTTGGAGACCTTCAGCCAGCAGTATTACCTTCAGTAAATGGAACACGTGCACTGCTAAGTTTGTGGTTCTGATCGAGTGCCTTGACTAGACGACAGCATTCATGGCGCTTAAAGAGTCTGTACTACAGTGTATGGATCCATGGTCCTACTGTAAGGTGAAGCACACTTTGCTGTGCTTGGAGGTGCTTTGCACACGTCAGAATTCAACCTCTGCAGTCACCGTAATGAAGACAAGTGAGACCAGCGCCACATCCAGCTGTATGTACCCATCTTTCACAGATAAGGTCGAGTGCTAAGGATCAAGAACCTTTCCTCTTTTTTTCCATACACACTTTCATCACTGTTCTGGTTCAGGCAGTAAAGGTGGAGAATGACCTGAAATATACTACTAAAGAAACAATTTTACAAGGCCAAAAACAGAATAACTTGGACATATATCATGTAAATATGAAATTACTTGAAGCAAACCATAGCAAAAAAAAAAACAAAAACCTGTAAACCCATCCGTATTTGTAAAATATTACTAAAAGCATCTACATAATACACGTTAGGCAAGAATATCTGACTGATCATAAATAAATAAAAATGGAGAGAGAAAATGAACAAAGGATCAGGGCTTCTATGTTTCACAAGAAATGTTTAATTATTTAGCAAAGTTTTTTAATCTAATAATTATAGTTTGCACACAATGTTGGAGAAGCAAGGAGAAGAAAGTGCAACAGTGTCATACTGGTGACGAGAAACACCGAGTTTCCCAATTGATTTGACTAAATGTTTTCGTTCGTACAGCATCGTCCTTGTTTCCCTTAGTAGCTACCCAAACAGCAGAAGTGAGACTGAATGAATGAGAGTACATGCGCAATCTTTCAATTTATCGGCACGAATATTTGCATGGTGGTTCTTTATGGTGTCCAAAGATAAGCAGAGTGCTGCTTTTTTGGCCAGACGACATGCCAAGTCCAATCTTTGGAGCAAAAGAAGACCTTGCTGTGGATACAGAGATAGAATGTATGCGCAGATTTGTGTACGTGTTTGTTGGGAGAGGAATCCCAAATCCTTCAGAGGGCTGATAAAAAGAAAGGGAAAAAAATGAAGCCTTGATGAAATGGAATAGCAATACAGCAGCAAGACTGCAGTGTTAACACTGGCTGACTTTATACGGGATTCAGACACATGCTCTCACTGTGGTCCTCCTACCCAAGGTCACTGTGAAGATGCCGTAGGCGGCAGTTGGAGGGCGTCCCGGTGGTACGGCTCCCTTTCAGGTCCACGAGCAGACGACCCTGGTGCTGAAGAATACATGTCTGTGAGTCAATTCATTAAGGAATAAGCCATACCACACACATAAGAAGTCTAAATGCAGATAAATCAGACTGACAAGCTCCAGTAATTCCACCAGCATGGCAGATGAAGCTTAGTGAGGATCTGTAAAAGCGCCGGTGTTGAGGCGGCTGAGGTACGCGTCAGGCTTGCTAATGAAGAGGTCCGGCTCAGTGAGCAAAGCCCTCACCGCTACCAAAACACGACTCCAGCACAAGAAGACCTCGGCTTCAGAACAGGATCTTGGCTTTTTCTACAATTCGTGCTAGTGAAGAGACTTCTCGGTTTCTCATGCATTTTTCATGAAGCCTGTTGCCCGTCAAGACTGTCTTTTTTTTTTTCTTTTCTTACTTTTTCATTCTTTCTCTACCTGACCTCTGTCACTCTAAACACTTTATTAGAGATTCTCCAGTCATTCATGCCTCTGACCAACAACAAAAAAGAAACAGAATACTGAAAGAAATAAGAACCTTAAACTTCCTTTGTTAGAATATAACCCACAATAAATGTAAAAAAAAAAAAAACCAATATATTGCAACAAGCACAATAAACAATTAACTCTTTTTAAAAATCAATCTTTTATATTTGTGATACTGCTGTTGAAGAAACCTAAAATAGGCAGGAACATCTGCATACAACTTTCAAGATGTTATTAATGCTTTGCTTATTGCTAAGCAACCTTCAGCAGAGCAATGTTTCCCGAAATAATGTAGTGGTGAGGCAAAGCTTTTCTTTTTCTTATCTTTATATATATATATATATATATATATGTTAGACAGAGTCCTTGAAGACAACAGAACATAAAGTGTGGTATTTACTAAGCAGGTGAACTGTCCCCATTGCTGTTCTGCGTAAACCCGAATCCTCGCAGGAACATCAATAAGAGTGAATGAGGACATATTCAGGAACAAAACTACCATCAGTCCATCTCCTGTACATGGATTACTTCAAGTTGTATACCAGGATGGAAAGATGGAAAAGATGGCATTGGTTGCTGAGCCACCTGACCTGGATCTACAGCAAGTACACAGGAATCTGGCTGGAGAAGTGTGATCTGATAATGCATCCAGATCTTTACATTGCCAGCTTTAGCTAGCAGGGTTACAATGGTTCATACCATTGAATGTTACGCATCTCTGATACATGCATTAGAGCAGAGGAATATGCAAGAGATTTTAGCTTTTTTTCTGCTGCTATGAATGCATGTCATCCAAGAAAATCACATTTTTACACATTTTTACCTTTTGATTTACATTCCTGATTCCTGCGTACCTTGTTACCATTTGATTCCTGATGTTGATTTAAATTAATTAAACACTGACATTCCCATTTTGACAAAAACGTTTCATTGGAATTCTAAACATCGTTCACTCTTATGTTGTGGAAGTTGTTTGAGGTTCCAACATATTGGTAAACTAGTATTAGCATGGAACTGCCTATGGACAATTCTATGACACCTAGCTAGAAAGCCCTGTCAAAGCACAGATGTTTTCATCTCAGTGAGTCAAGAACGAAGCCCAGAACTGTCTTCTGATGTTTAGTGCTTTTACCGCTCAGCCATTAAAGCAAGCTATTACCTTAGCAGGTTAGCCTAAGGATGCTACATTACTAACCTAGCAAAGTACATAAATAATGTTGTCATTTAATAAGTGCTGTGAAATATAGTTATGCTGGCATTTGTCTTCTAAAATCTGTGAAATCTATCTCTTCTTTTTTTTTTTTTTTGAGAAACTAGCTTCAGCCTCACAGGTGAAGCGACTCATGACGGTGACTGGCGAAAATACTGTCACTGGCTCATATGTGACTGGCCAACAACTTGCCTGACGTTTGTTTATTTGTTTGCTTCTTTGTTTAAGACTGGTCCCAGGACATCACTTTTGTTGAACCCGGTTGTGACTGTTTTGGTGCCGCTCAGGTACTTGATGTCCTACGCACAGTGGCGCTGGCTGCCAGTTGTCAGATACCCAGCAGGCATTATACACTGACCAAGAAAAAAGCTGGAATCTGTTGATGTGAAGACCAGAAAACTCCACCCAAGACCCAACGTTCAAAGCTTGTACACCAGCTGGAAGGAGGTAGGAAAGTACCTTCAAAGTGTACAAGCTACTCTATCCAGAATGACACACAAACTCATGAGTACATCGAAGCAACGGCTCCCAAGGATGAGCTGATAAGGACTGCCTCAGACAGATGCTGGGCATGGTCACCGTGGGGACATGGTCACCGTGGAAACAGAAGAGGTGCCAAAGCAGGGTAAGCCTCTCCTTAGAATGCATCACTGACAGATATCGGCGCTAGCTGACATAAGACAATCCTACCAATGGTTGGGAAAGGACAGCACAGAGGCAGTAACCATGGCAATCAAAACAAAAAAAAGCACTAGGTAGATCAAAGCAGGAATCTGTCACATCAGAGAAGACCACTTGTCTGAACAGTGCAAAGGAGCCTCTGAGTCAATACAAAATCTAATATTTAGGATGTAAGATGCTGGTATGGAATGCAAAGACTGAGAGAGACAACCAAATGGCAGAGCCCAAATACAGGAACATATGTAATGGACATGAGTTAGACACCTCCTAGTCCAGAGAGTGGTGGAGAACAGCAAGATTAACATCCTGTGGGACTTCCAAATCCAGACAGATGAACCAGACATCATGATAGTCGATAAGATGCAGAGAAACAGCAGTGGTAATTGAACTGGGAGTCCCAAGTGATGGAAACTTCCAAAGGAAGGAATATGAAAAATAAAATAAAAGACTGAAAAAAGAAACAGAGAGGATGTGAAAGATTAATATCACGGCTGTGTCAGTGGTGAAGTGGAACTTGGGATGTGTACAACATTAATCTCGGTTCAGAAGAAATCAGAACTAGGAACAGCAAAAAAACATCCATGCCTTCCTGAGAAGGAACAAGATATGACCATCTACTAGAAAGGTGAGATGCGAGACAGGAATTTTGTTTGTTTGTTTGTGTGTGAGTTTGTGAGTGTGAGTGAGTGTGTGATTTCAGATTTGAACCTATTGAAACCAGATGGTTGTTGAAAATAATTTTTAAAGAACTTGACTATCAGTTCAAGTAGATGTTACCCATTTTAAGGCATTGGTTTTAATGTATTCTTATCAAGATGAAGAGTTATTCCATTTTTTAAACAATGTTTTACACCTGAAAAACTGAAAAATGGAAATATTTTCAACTGCATCTGGACACTAATAATGGTTCAATCGTGTATGATAGAATTAGCAACATAAGTCTTATTTATATCATGTTCTTCTGTGATGGACTGGATTATACCATGTACTACTGTGTAGCTGTGTCATACACAACTTGTCCCAGCTGTCCACAGTATTACAGTCACGTCTTCTCTGTTACTGAGACTGGTCTGAGGTCAGCTCTTTGCAGTGACATTACTCAAAACTCATTTTCCCCAGTCTGTGCTCCCCCTGCTCCAGGGTTAGCATCTCCCGCTGTGCTTACTAACAATCCATTTAGCCCCATGTGGCCTGCTCTGATCTCAGGGCAGTCTCAGGTGGGTTCGGTCATGTCTGAAATCATTTCCATTAGAAGAGGATAAAAATAACAATGCTTAAAATGATCATTAGTCCTCAGCTTTGTTTGCACATGTTCACAAAACTTTAATGTAGTGTAAGAAAATACAGTGTACCCCCCTCCCCCAATTAAAACAGGCAGTTAAACTACTTTAGTATTAGTTAAAAAAAAATTAGTTTAGTTAAAAAAATAACTAAATTGATAAATCACTAATTAAAAACATGTAAATATTGAATTTCACAAATGATTTCCGTTTCTATCAGAAGGTCATCAGCTTTCAGAAGCTCTTCACTAGCTGGGCAGTTCATGTGAATGCTCTAAATAAGAACGGCTATGCAGTGAAACTTCTCCAAGGTGAATTAGAAGCAACTTGGATTACTCATGAAAAACCAAAAGAAAAACACCAAAGCACTTTCAAATCACCATGAAAGCATATTCAGACAAAGATAGGTAAGGCTTCATGTATCCTGATAATATGCTGAGGCATAGTTTGTCAGTTTTGGTCTTTAGTTATTAGACATTTGAAAGAATCTGTATATAAAGGAGGTTAAAATCCTCTTGTTTTAATGCGAGACTTGGTTCAGGGTTTAATACAATAATCCATAGCTGAAAAACAAAACAAAAACAGAGAAACTGTATCCAGACAACAGTGAAACAACCAGCTGCTTCTAATCTGTAGCATCAAATTCAATTTTAATCCATATCTTTAAAGTATGCTAATCTATATGCCAGTAGGCTTTACTTCAAAATGAGAGGTTTAATATTTGAGGAATCTTATCTTGTGTCTTGTCTTCCAATATGAGCTCCTAATAGTAGCTGAGTTACAACACTGACTATATCAGCAATCTCATGACCATAAGTTAGTAATTATTTGTCATTGATTAATTTAGCATGTCTCATGCTATACTGTTGGTACGGCATCAACCTACCTGCTTACCTAATTCATCACTTTAGGATTATTTCAGTCTTTCTTGAACATTACAGCTAAAACACCCTGAAAGTCGAGAAGAACAACCCCATCTCCACAAATGTGAATCCCCCCAGACCTTGAGCGTGTTTGCAGAAGCGAAAGAGACTGCAAGAGAAGCTCCTGAATGAATAATAAAACAAAGATGCTACTGTTGCATCTGTGAGCTGAGGCCTGTACATTGTGCTTTAATAACACATCACCACACAGCCTCTCTCTCTCTCATACACACACACACACACACACACACACACACACACACACACACACACACACACACACCTACCTACACGAGAACACAATGTCAGCAGCACTGCACTCAGCTCTGCAACTTCTCTCTAATGAGTCCCAGGGCAGGCTCTCTGGCTGCAGACAGAGACAGGGAGTGGGGAGCGAGTGAGGACAAGCCACAGCGAGGAAGCGGAGAAGGAGAATGTGCAGGGGGGGAGGGGAAATGGGGGAAAAAAGGAGACTAGTTTCACAGGTTGGAAACACCGAAACATCAGGCAAGATTCAGCGAGACTGACATCAACAAGAGCAAGAGAGTCATGGTGAAATGGCATCCATCATGCCGTGATCATCAACAAGACTCTATTATCACTGTAGTGTTTTGCTGCATGAAATGATAGAAATGTGGTAAGAGGCAAAAAAAAAAGGAGATCAAAGAGGCTGCAGGAAAAGGCCGTTCTAGATCTATCAGCTCCATGCGTAGATCTATCAGTTCCATGCGTAGATCTATCAGTTCCATGCGTAGATCTATCAGTTCCATGCGTAGATCTATCAGTTCCATGCGTAGATCTATCAGTTCCTTCTCAAACTGCTGGACAAACACAGTGCCTAAGCACAAGGGAAATGATGTAATCATTAAAAGGGAATAAAGTATCACATGGAGCCTTTCATAAAATAAACGCTTCAGCCATGATGTGTGGTCTCAGCTTCGAGCTCTTTTAGCATTAGCATTGCGTACCTCGTTCATTTTAGGATTTGTTCTTGTTATATTTATTCAGTTATCATAACTAAGTCCAAGACATTTCACCCTCATATGATATAAAAAAATAAAATATAAAATTACTCATAGTATTGATTTGAAAAAACACCTAAGGCAAATTATATCCAAACATATATACATATATACACTATATTATACTATCTATATGCTATATATTTTCACCGTCACGCTCCCTGCTAGTGCCCCTCCTAGACTGATTGGCCTCGCCTGTCTATTAGCCACGGGACACAACCCTGCCTGAACGCCATCATCCTCACTGCTTTCACAATCACCCCAATGCAAAGTCTCATTAAGCCTTCTTGTTATGGATATGCTTTCTCATTATACATTTGCCTTCATGTGCTTTCATCCTGCATGTGCAAGATTGTCAGCAAGATTGTTACAGAAGGCTTTGCCCGTGAGTGAATCACGTAAACCCAAGACGTCACTCGACTGATCTGGTCCAAGCCATCTCGGAACAAGGGAGGTTGCTGGGAGATGGTCACCAGGAAGTGGCACAGCTGAGGTCTGCTATGACAGAAATTCAACACCTGGTGCAACAACTAGAACACGGTGACATCCCTCCTCTGCAAATACCACAGCAACCGTTGCTCCTTGGTGCCCTGACCCAGACCACATGGGCCTGCCAGGAAAGTCTGATGGTAACCCAGCAAAATGCAAAGGATTCATGCTCCAGTGTACACATTTGTACACTTTCCTTTTGACACAGATGCCTATATGATCACCTCTGTAGTCTCTCTGCTCACTGGCAAGATTGGTTCAAGGCTATGTGGGAGAGTGGCCAGGTGCAAAGCCAGGGAATACAGAATATACTGGAATATGCTATTTTTTTTTTTTTTGCACCCTGTAAAACGTGGGTGGCATGAACCTGCACTTTGATCCCTGTTTCAAAATGGACTCAACGAGGACAGACATACCAAGCTTGCATGCAGGGATAACTGTCTCTTGAAAGCATGATGTGGCTACCTGTCTATTTAGACCTCCTGCGTAGGGAACACAGCTGTGCAAAAAATATCGGGGATTAAATTTCATACTGGTTAAATACCGTTATCCTCTCTCTCTCTAGAACCCACAGCAATAGAAGAATTGTGCAGAATTAAGTATTTCTTTAGGAGACCACTGGACCTCAGGAGTGTGCACAACCTGATCAGAATCTGTGAGGGAGAGGGATGGAAAACTTTTTTTTTTACTGCAGCTAAATGTTTGTTCTTGTTATTACTTAATGCCTGTTTTGGTGGTAGTGTTGTTCCTTAAGGCCCGTGTTGTTATGGTTGTTCCTTAAGGCCCGTGTTGTTGTGGTTGTTTCTTAAGGCCCGTGTTGTTGTGGTTGTTCCTTAAGGCCCGTGTTGTTGTGGTTGTTCTTTAAGGCCCGTGTTGTTGTGGTTGTTCCTTAAGGCCCGTGTTGTTGTGGTTGTTCTTTAAGGCCCGTGTTGTTGTGGTTGTTCCTTAAGGCCCGTGTTGTTGTGGTTGTTCCTTAAGGCCCGTGTTGTTGTGGTTGTTCTTTAAGGCCCGTGCTATTGTTGTTGTTCCTTAAGGTCTGTCTGTTTCCCCTTGATTTTTTCAGACATTTAACAATGAAGTCCTGCAAGGCATGTTTCCCCTGACTTATCTCATTCAACATGAGATTCAGTTCTGTTGCAGCCCTACTTGCCTCTTTTAAAAGAGTGAAAACCAAGTTGTGCTGACCTTCAAATCCCTGAAACAAATCTTTACCACAGCTGCTGTACTGAAGCACTCCGACCCGTCAAAACAGTTCATGGTGGAAGTGGGTACCTCTGATATTTGAATAGGTGCCATGTTGTCACAGATATGGTTTTCCTGAAAAATAAATGTTCCCCAGTTCCTACTTTTCCATAAATGTATACTCAGCCAAGAGAAATTCCCATGTTGGAGAGTCATGTCAATCAAAGTCATACTGGAAGAAAGGCGGTACTGGCTAAAAGGGTCCACATACTGTTCCTGGTACCCGCTGACCACAAAAACTTGGAGTACCTTGGAAAAGCAAAGAGGCTAAACCATCATCAACTTTCATCTCTTATTGTACAGGAAAGAGTAATGGTAACGCTAACATTCTCTCTCTAACATTCGCTCATACCAAACTGTGACTATTTATTTTCAGAGGTTCAGGTTTTTCCATAATTCTGAAGGCACCATGTATGACAGGGGACTCTCAGTTTATTTAGCACATTAAGTAAAGCCTTGATGGTCAGGTTAAACATAACTGTTTTCCAGAAGTCAATTTATCATCTTCAGTCAAATGGACAAGTGAAGAGAAACCAAAAGAGCTTAAGAGTTTCCTTTCTATTATTTTTTCTGCCACAACTCTGGTCAGATTCCTACTCCTACCATCACCAGTTGTCCATATAAGCTTTCAAAGTGTTCATCATTTTCCAGCTGTATATAAATAAATCTGTAACAAATTCTACTGTGGCAACATCTCCAGCGACCAGGTTATCCATTCATTTTTCTTGGGGGCAATTTTAACTCTGTTGATCATTTAAAAACCAGGACCCAAGTTTAAGCTTCAGCCATGATCTGAACATGCCACGTGGGCTATCAGACGGGAATCAGTCGGGCAGCACAATGAAAGCCGAAGACAGACGAATTGAAAGTGTCTCATGAGATTTTCATTTTTGTCTAATTACCATTCTGCAAGCCATTACAATTGCTAGGAAGATTTATTTTTCTAAAATTACATCTAGAAATTTCCACAGACCTAAAGTGCTATTTAAAACAGTCAACGCTGTATTAAGCCCACAAGGGTGCAGTAGATGTTTCGTTTAAAATATGAAGATTTTCTACTTTTCCATTCAGAAATATAAAATCTCATTATGCCAGTGACATAAAATTGTCTTCCTCTAAAGCCCAACAATATTTGCTCTCTGAAGTGTCTTAATGTCTGGAGGATTTTAAAAGATGGATGGCAAACAACTGGTAAAGCAACTAAACTGAGATGAAACTCATTTTGGCCTTCCCAGTCATACTGGCAGCTTATTAAACAACCTAGGAACACTCGCACAATATGTGTGATTCCAAATATAAAACCAAGACCTGGAAAATCATCCATGAATTTTTGTTTCAACACACCTCAATTCCTGCAAATAGTTAGGCTGTTTTCACACACCCGCACACACACACACACACACACACCCTGTCAACTTTGTTCACTGGGTTTGGTCAAGTGTAAAAGCTGGATTTGAGTCCAGGAGCAGTACTGAGGCCTAGCTTTCTTGAAAAGAACTCCAGACTCAGGTGTTTGATTCAAGTAAACTTTGATGTGGTTTGGTTTGCAAGAGAGATGCTCCCAGCGATGTGTCTGGGGTTGAGTGACTGGTTCATTGTGTTGAGTGATTGGTTCATTGTGTTAAGTGATTGGTTCATTGTGTAACTTACATGCACCTATGTTCCTAATACCACTTCAGCAGTAAATGGATGTAACCATACCATTAATATGCAGGCAATGGCAAAACATTGTTATTGAGGTTCCATGCTTTTCACAATATACTTGCTCTCCTTCAATGTAAAGATAATATGCTTTTAGTGTAATACTAAAAATGTGCACAAATTGCCACTTAATGTAACTTATAATCATATGTACCCTCCCTTGTGACTATAAGACTATAATGGACTTTTTCTTGGTCACAGAGAATTCCTGCCTGCTGCCTCTTACGACACCTTGCCTAAAGTCTGCCCTACTGTGTAACGTGACAGGCACCACCCAGATGCTTGAGGATAATATTGACTACTTTATTTTTATTGACAGAGGGAAAATCCAGAGCCAGATGAGGTTTGATAACAAGTAAAACCAATACATATGGGACAGGCAAAAGGAAAACAAGATAACAGTCCAAATCCTACAACCAAAAGAAAAACAAGATAGCAGTCCAAATCCTACAACCAAAAGAAAAACAAGATAGCAGTCAAAATCCTACAACCAAAAAGAAAAACAAGATAGCAGTCCAATTCCTACAACCAAAAAGAAAAACAAGATAGCAGTCAAAATCCTACAACCAAAAAGAAAAACAAGATAGCAGTCCAAATCCTACAACCAAAAAGAAAAACAAGATAGCAGTCCAAATCCTACAACCAAAAAGAAAAACAAGATAACAGTCCAATTCCTACAACCAAAAGAAAAACAAGATAACTGTCTAAATCCTACAATCAAAAGAAAAACAAGATAGCAAAAGAAGCAGTCCAATCATGCAACCAAAACAGATCCTACAACAGAAGTGCAATCCCAAAACAGAAATGCAAGTACAACAACAACAACAACAACAATAATAAGAAGAAAAAGAAATAATAATAATAATAATAATAATTTGATGAGCACATTTCATGTCACCCAAGGACACAAATAAAATAAAAAATAACATGTACAAACATGCAAATACAATAAACATGAATTAAGAAATCTCAATTCTGGCTCACCCATAAGCCAGCTGGAAAAATAGTTATAATAATAATAATAACAATAACAGGAAACAGAAATGGATAGTATGCAGGCTAGTTAAAATAGGAAAAGAGCCAGTACACACATGGTTGACATGGCAATACTTCACATGAGAATGGAATAAGGACAGGAAAACAAGGACAGGTGAGTACAATTAATAATCAGGGGATGTAGAGGAAGACAGTGTAATTGGTGGATTGGTGTGGAGTGATTGGTGAGCTGTTGAGTGTGAGAGAGAAGAGGCCAGTGTTTGGGCTTACAGGGAACATGACACAGTGCAGAATTGGAGCCAGGATAAAGATAGGAGCGTAGGAATCTGCCAAGGCCTGAGCAGACTAAGGGTCGTGCCAGAGATGGCATGACTTTACTGTGGCAGGTGTGGTACTACAGACACCTTGCCATGCCACACACTGAGTTAGAGGAAGAGCATCTCTTCCACCTTGCTAACAACAAAGAGTCCTTAGATACAGCATTGCCATCTTACTTTTTAAAGTGTTTAACCACAGAGGTTGATCTATTACACCAAGATCTACACTTTTCTTTGCCAGTAGTAATATGAAAGCGGTGGGAATGTTGTTGCCATAGCTACACAAGCTCATAGAGAAGCTGTAGAAATAAATACATAAATATGTTATGCTGAGATGGGTCATGCAGTCCTGTTTGATTTGTTTTAGATAGCTTTAACATTTAGTTATATTGACCTTATTCACCATTTTGTATTAAATATTGTTTAATATGAATTTAATATTTCACAGATTTTGCATTCTCCATTAAATATGCTACAGCAGACCTCACAAATAAATTAATGCTTGTCACACAATTTGGTGAGCCAGCCAGGAGACGCTTGAAAAGAGTGGGGAAACTATTCCTTCTCAGAGATGAGTCCAGAGTTATTCATAAACATGAAGGGTAGCCAGTGTTCCCTTAATGGTGAAGTGAGCATAGTCTAGTGGCAGTTTGAGAAGAGTAAGCTCATTGAGCTCTGCAGTGGCCCAGATGCTGTGGATAGCTTGACTAAGGTTTGTGTGCACTTAAAGGAATGGGAGAAGCAGTGCTGGAGAAAAGGAGGTAATGAAGAAATAGACTTTCATTAACAGATTGCAGCAGCAGGGTACTGATGGCAAATTAAAACAATTAAAACAACAAGAGATGTACTGGTACTAAGGGTGAAACGAATGTCAGACAGAACTTAAACCAAAACCACAACAAGGTAAGAATTTAAGATCTTTTGGACAGATTGGTGTTAGCAATCAAAGTAACTAACTGATTTAACCAAATGCAATGCATCAGATTAAAGGTAAGATATTCAGAGGTTGAAGTAACAGAACAGGCATGAGGTTTTCCACCTGTGTTAGTTTTAGATCATATAGCAGTGATGTCAAAACCACATATGAAACCTGGATTTACAAAAGCACATGAAGATACACAGCTAAGATAGTGAGATACAGAGGCACAAGTAAAGACCCTTGTATGCATGAGTCATACAGAGTCCAGTGATGCCATAGCAGACAAGACAGTTAAGGAAAAGAAGCTTAGAGCAGAGGTTCTGAACACACATCAAATAATGAAGGACCTCAGTGATGAGATGAAGCAAATGTTCCTGTTAGTTAAAAAGCCTGAAAGTTCGAGTCACCTTGAAAAGAAATGTCAAGAATAACAAGTAGATGAAAGCTGTCAACTTTGTTTTAAATATGAGCAGATAGGCCATTTATCAGATGTATGCAAAATACAGAATCAGCAGATGGGAAACAATCATGCACTGCTGAGGCAGGCCAATCAATAGTTCTTGAAGAAGCCAATCTTTATGCCAGCATTTATACCTGCCAAAGTAAAAGTACCACAAAGCTGCAACCAAGAGGCTCACTTGAGAATTCCATGTCTATGTCCTGTTATATAGTTCCGGCAACACAATTAATTGCTTAGAAAGAGAAACACTGTCTAGTCAACTGTTAATAAACCAGTATAAGCGCAGTGGGCCATGTGCACACAGGCAATTATATCTTATTAAACAGATACTAGGAGAGGAAATACGTTTACATTTATGCATTTGGTAGACACACTTATCTAGAGAGATATATAATTTCAATCATTTTACAGAGGTATGTGAATGTAGTGTTAGGAGCCCAAGGACTCTTATTGGTGTAGCATGGCACACTTGGCCAGGCAGTAGATTGAGCTCCAGTCCTCCACAGGAGGGGCAGTATTGTTACCAACTACACTATACCAACTATAGGCTCATGGAACTAGCCAAAGGAACTAGCACTGGCACCAGGTGACTCAGTTGTTGCTGAGGACCCAATAATTAAATAAAGTGTAATAAAAGAAGTGAGAAAGAGCATTGAGAGATGACATGCATGGAAAACACAGCTCTCTTTATAACTCTAAAGAACCATTCAGACTGAAGTCAAAGTGTATGTGTAATACGAATGGGAGGATAGAGAGGAATCTTACCAGCCAAAGAGGCCAGCACAGTTTACATCTATGCCCACTTAAGCTTCCAGTACAACAGTCAATAAATTTTGTTTTTCCCAGCTGAACTCATCCAGTCCAAGAAGGCCTCTTCACCATCAAACCAATAGAGGTTCAGATAGAAAATTTTGATGCTTGTGCTTGTTGCTACAGGGAACATCACCTAGCAGATTTTTCTCAGTCCAAACAAAATTGTAGGATACTTACAACTTGATAAAATCATCTACCCAACTGTAGTCTGTCCTGAAGTGAGCCTTCCTCCTGAGAAAGTCCAAACCTATGAGGCTATGAGACACACAAGGAAAGATGTGCAGCCAGATGGATGGGACCCTCGAGTGAATATTGACTACCTCACTAGGGCACAGCAGAAAATAGTAAAGAAAATGCTGAGAGAAGAAAGCAATTCTTAGGCTGCATCCTATCCCACATCCCACAAGCACAATAACGTAGACCACATCCATTGCATAAAGAAGTAAAGAAGGGAGTCATGGGACTTGTTAAACAGAGGATTTATCACACAGTCGCATTAATCATTCTATGTGGTACTGATTTGTGTGAAAAAAAAGATGGCTTTTTTTAACGTTCTGAGAGTATAGGGAATTGAATTACAAACTGGCATCTGTCTGCCACATCATCCCAAAATTAGAGGGCAAGCTCGATGCACTCAGTGGAACTTCTTGATTTTTAGTGCTGTAACATGAGAAGGTTTATTATCAGGGCTCTATGAATGAGGAATTCACCTCCTGACAGCATTCATTACAGCATGGGGAATCTACCATTGGGTCGTCACACTTTCCAAAAGAACCATAGAGCATTGTCTTGTTGGTCTTCAAGATGGTTTTTGTCAGCTGTATCAGCACAACAGTTTAGGATATTGTGGTGATTTTGAATAATATGTCCAACAAATTAGGCTGTTAATGAATAAGTACCCCCCTAATGTGAATTATACGAATGCCTAGTCGATCACTAGAGAAGGGATCAATGAACCCTCCTGACATTGGTCCAGTGAAAGCCCTAAAAAAAAGAATCCTTACTGTAGCTGGTGACCTGAAAGATCTTATTACTGATCATACTACCAACTTCTCCAGCATTTCACAACTTTTGTATGAGCTCTTTACTCTTCCACAAGCAATTCACTGTTGTCCAAAACTGTAAGACTTGTGCCTTGGATACAGAAAAAGTTAGATGCTGTCATTCTTTCCATTCCTGTGGTACAGTTCTCACCAAGATGCTCTGAGTCAGCTGATAGACTCGCTCTTGAAACCACCGGTCCTGGAATATTGTAATTTCCTCCAGCTTTTTGTACTAAACTGTGACATATCCTAAGAAGGTTTAAGTGCTATACTTCAACAGAGGCAGAGTGGCAGGACGGTAACGGCTGTGTTTTACATTCACTCATGCTACCTGTAGAGAATTATTACATCCACTCAAGAAAAAGAACAAGTTCCTGGCATTGAAACTGTGCCATCTGTGAGCAATTCCATTATGTGTTCTATGTCAATTACCAGTTACATTGACACAAATCCCTTAATGTATGTGCTCATTTCCACGAAGTCAAATGACATCAGCCAACTAAAAGACTTTTTGTCATCAAGTACCGCCCATGGAATAACAGTATAGATGTAGATGTGCTTTCCTGTATGCAACTTTACACTGATGTCGACATAGAAAAGTGTGCATAAGACATAAATGGAAATGTCATAAAGCAAGGAAAATAAAAGCACGTTATCATGTTTTTACAGTATAAACAAGAAAATCAGTGACTTAAAAGGTAGATGCTAAAGTCATTCTATCCTGACATGGCTTTGCTTTTAAAATAATGGATGAAACTCTCTCTGGGTGAGTACGGAATCAATTGCCACGAGATCTCTAAATGATAACAACTTCTCCTTCTCAAGGTTTTCCATCCTCTGGTCTTCATCAAAAATGGGCTACCTTGGGAACACTAAGTGTTATCCAAAATAGATTTCTTTGGCCAAGGCTGCAAAAAGATGACCAAAGATCACCTGTGTGTGTGTGTGTGTGTCACAAGAAATAGATGCCAAACAGATCTGAACCCAACTGACTATCAACTACTACAAGTATATATTATCTGCCCATTCTCATAGCAGTAACTTCTAGTAACTTCTCATAGCAGACAAGGGTTTGAATACATATTAGTTGTAATGGAACATTTCATGTGTTGAATTACCTTTGCAACTAAAACCAGTTCTGACAAAAGGCCAACAACATTGTTTATGCTTTTGAACTCATAATTTAGAGCAAACTGCATTATGATCAGTCTACTCTTCAGGCTCAGCGTCTGTATGATGCATGTACCTGTATAGTCTGTGTGAGAGATCAGGGCCTTCCAACCACATTGGTGGTCTTATTCATGCACTTGTTTGCCATACATATATTACTGTACCACACCTTATGTTAATACCCACAGGGCAATGGTTAAGATGACATGTTTAACCAACGACTGCACCTTTGCAGGTGTTAAAGAGAAAGAACAATGGAAAACATCATTATCTAAGGTTATACAACTGCACATGGAGTGAAGCAACCAGGGTATCTCTCACCTACCTCCTCATTATAACATCAAGACAAAAATGTTCAAGGAAAAGATATCCAACCGGGTGATAGTGTGTTGATGCACTGAAAATGTCAGAAAATGTGTCCTTTCAGGTTATTGTGGAAGAGGATCTGACTATCAACCTCAGGAACCAAAACCGTTCATGGAGGATTTCAAAAGCACTAGGGGTGCCACACCCGAGTCAGATGATAACTCATCAAAAACTGACAGACTGCAAACCCAACGATACCCAATGCAGACAGTAATCTGTTATACTGAACTTTGACAACTCTTAACCCTCTGTACCCTAGAGGAACTGCAAGCTAACAGAATCTTGGTTTATAGAGCCCCTTAGGCTTCAGGATCAAATTTTTGGAAACTTCTGTATGTTGATAATGTGTTTTGTAAGAAACATTCAATCGTGGTCATGTTATATTTAATTTTTTTTGAAGAGTTTGTTACATTTGGTTTGATGTGGCTTTAAATGCCTTTTCCCATTACATATTTTTTTTATTGTCACATCTATCAGCCTTTATTTGCTTGGCTTCCTGGGTTACATCCTGATCAGCAGAGGGCAGCAGCTGCATTTTCTGCTGTGGGTGAGGTGTATGTTAATATATAAAGAAGAGTTAGTAGCAGATAACATTTAAGTGAGTTGTAGCAAGGTCAGTTTCCACTTAAAATCCTGTCCCATTTGAATATTTTCACAGGTAAGCTAACATTTATTTTATACTCTGTACTTTAGGAGTATTCTCTGAGCTCCATATTTACATGAAGGCCAAGTTCTAGCAATGCAAATACATTTCATTTTTATTTCATAAAATGGCAGACTTTAATCACTGTTACAAGCCAGGTGGACTAGTGCAACTAACAGAGATGTTATATTTCTTGACTGTTTTATACTGGCAAAACCAGGAAAAAGAAACATTGTCAACTTAGTTATGTGGCAAAGTTCACGAAGCCATCATAATGTGGCCCTTGCACTACCTGATAAATGAGTTGCCCAAATGAATGTCACACTTTAGAGGTACTGGAGCTAAACATGTGTGAGTAAACATTATCCATGTTTGACACGTTTCATTCATTGGTAGAGGTTATTTGCATAGTGCTCTACAAATAACCTCTACCAATGTGCCTTACTGTAAGAAGTCCTTAGGTCTTAATATATAGGTTTCTCTAATCGATCTTTATCCTAAGCAGTACGTGCAAATATGTAGTAAGGATTGTGAAAGACAGTCAACATCTTTTCAAGTGTCACTGGTGTACATTAATATTTGACCTGAAGCTTACTTCAAAGATGAGAGGAAAAGATTGGCCTGAACCTGTTCAGAATCTGTCTCTGTTGGGAAGTTGGTTTTGGTCTTGTTTTGCCCAGATACACAGATCTCTAACTGAAAAAACACAGTTTTGTATTTATTATTATTATTATTTCAGAAGAGCTACGACTGCAGTATCCTAGCACAAACATCACATGTATTTCTAGTGCATAAGAATAAAGGTTTATTAAAGGTTCATACAGTAAAATAATTGGTAGGGATTGTTACTATATTAAAATTGAATGACAATGTGTAAGGAGTGAATTTGGTATATATATATATATATATATATATATATATATATATGTGTATGTATGTGTGTGTGTGTGTGTGTGTGTGTGGGAATGTATTTGAACATGTGATATTAGGACCCAATAAAACCTTAAAATGGTAGAATACCCAGTGTTACCTTTTAATTATATGCGGTGCATCAATTCAAGTTTGAAGCTTTTTGCTTCTTTGACTCACGTGTATGAAAGTGAGAACACATGTTATAGCATAGCACAGTCTCTCCTCTTATGCTATTGGGAGACCTTGTCATATTCACATTTAACAAGTCATGATCTTGAGAAAAGCAGGAGGTGCATAGAGGATGCCCGTGTAACCATGGCAACACAGGTGCAGGGATAGTTAATACCTTATTTAAGAAGCAACAGAAGACATGTTGTGGTATTACAATCAATCAAGATACACCCATAAACCTGCTCAGAACTATCATATCTTTTTTTATCATGGAAATGATCCAAGAGAAAAAATTAACATATTGCTTCCACTGAAGGCAAGCATATAGTTGTCAAGTGTTACATTAACACAGTGCTGAAACGTTGAACAGGGTTACACCAGACAGATCATTTCCACCATTTTTGACAAACCTTTTGTAAAAAAAAAAAAACAAAAACAAAACAACTGCATCTGAACCACCTTCGTCTCCAGAAGCATTGTACTTCTCTAGCTGCATCATAGCATGTTGCTAATGACAGTGTGACTGGGTGGAACCAAATGCCCATTCAGGTTCTGCTTTGTTATGATGTTTGAGCCACCCAGGAGGGCCTTACAAAAAGTTTGACATGTCTGAACTGACCCTTTGGGAGGTTTCAGACTGCGAAGAAAGACCCCACATTTAGAACACTGTACTTTGACACCATCCCTGGAGAGAGCGGTTTTCTAGTTAGCACCACACTGTGGCTGGTCTCCAGAGAGGACTCTGAATGAGAGAGGATGGGGAAATGAGAGGGAAGCAAATTAACAAAAAACTCTCCTTCATCCTGCATGGTGCTGTGGTTCAGGGTGAATAGAAAATGTTTACAGATTGAAAGAATTGCTTTGTTCCACAAGGTTTGTGATGTTCAATATCTACATTCTCCTCCCACTTTATTTAAAATCCCTGCCTAGCATCTATGCTCACTGGCTGCTTTATTAATTACATCCATCTTATTGGAGAATTTTATAGGTACACAGTTGTTGTCCACCTGTTATTAAGATGTTTGCCAGACTCTCCCAACCCTGTTCATCATTAGTCCTTTCCTGACCACAGAACCCCTGGTGACCAGGACTTGTATGGGTGGTCCCCACAACCCAGCAGTGACACTTACATCATGGTGGGCATTTATAACTGGGACCAGTGTTTCTGGAGTTTTTACATATGACCGTGTCACTGATACATAATTTACAATCACCTATACAGTAGCACATCTGTTGTCAGAAACTGGTCATTGTTGAGGTGTACATGGGCAGTTAACAGAATTGCTAATTGTGTATGGAATTCATAAATATTTCTTGATTTCTGACAGTGGGTACTAAGAACCGTTATATTTCTTACACTGGTTACATTTCCTGAGAATTGATAGTTTGGGGGGGGGGGGACTCCAGGTCGCACAAAAAAGGTGAACACCATTTTTCAGATTCTATGATAGGGAGCCATCCACTACACCATGCAGCAGTCCTAACACTAACACAGGACATTTGGAGCATGTCGTTTATGACTTACCTATCAGAGGACGTCCTATCCTCCATTCTCAGTGATTCCCCTCTCCCACTGGGCCCCCCCTGCCACATGATGATGAATAGGGCCTAGGATAACAATAGGACGCAGTATCTAGGTCAGGTGGTGCCAGCTGGGGGACCGTGGAGGGCCCCAGGGCCACTGTTCTCCGGCGAGGGTGGAGCACAGCTGCTGCATGTGTGTAGCTGCATGATGCATGGCCTGGTCGTCTCCCACTGTGCCTCACTGAGAAGAGACCAGAGATAGAGAACAAACTCATTAATAATGGACGAGTAAATTAGTTCGAAAGCATTTGACTTTCATGCTGCGACTGGAGCCTCACCTCAAAGACCTTTACAGTAACTAAAGGTCTAAAGATCACTTATTGGCCAGGTTAAAAATGTGTGACATTTTACAAAATGTATATACTGTGTGTGTATGTATGTATGTATGTATGTATATATATATATATATATATATAATGGACATACACTGTTCCCAGTGCTGTTATGAGTAGGTTAGAATCCTCTTAGTCAGATCAACAATTATCAATCAGTACAGGAATGGATTCATCCCCCAAGGATGCTCTGATGGACTGCCTCAATCAGATAGGGCACATGGTAACCATGGAAGCAGAGGAGGTGCCATGGCAGGATATGTCCTCCATGGAATGGACCACCAATAGCAGAGCTGCCATGACTGGAAAAGGCAGGACTGAAGGTCAGTGCAGAGTCACTAATCATGAACAAGATCAATTAGTAAATTGTAAATTAGTAAAGATCGAAGCAGTGGTTTATCAGACTATAGAAAATTCAAGATTCAGACAGGATGCAAGATGCTGGCAGGGAAAGCAAACACTGAGAGGGACACTAAGAATATTCAAGGCATAAGAGCTGGACACCCTCAAGTCCAAATGGGAGGAACTGCATAGAGTGGAGGACAACAAAGATCCTTTTTGACCTCTAGTTTCAGTCAAGTTGTGGCATACCAAGCAGGCATTGTGCTAGTGGGTAAGATACTGAAAACAACAGTGATAATAGATGTAGCAGGATCAAATGATAGAAACATCTAAAGGATATGAGTTGGTAAAATACCGGGGACTGAAAGCACTCAGAGAGAGAATGTGGAAGGTTGACATGAAGGTTCCAGTGGTGATGGGGGCACCAGGGACCGTGACCCCCTAAGATGGAGAAGAGGCTCCAACAGATCCCAGGAATGATGACATTTGTCTCAGTCCAGGAGAGCCCAATCCTAAGCAAAACAAAGCAAATGAATAAATAAAAAAACAAACTACAACACACCATCTAACTGCCAGTCCTCTGGTAGAAGGCCTGAGTGTATAAAGATACAGCCAACCACTGGAAGGAAGAGTGGAACAGTGGGAGATATGTATGTATGTATGTATGTGTGTGTGTGTGTATAAAATATATTTCGAAAGGCTGGTGAGCCATGATCAAAAGATGAATGACTAAGGAAAGCATGGTGACATTGGCTGTAACCTCAGGATGACTTAGGAGAAAGGAAAAAAAAAAGATTTATAGTGTTGTAAGCAGCTAAGATCACAGGCTCTGAAGTTATTTTCCCTCTGTTCTAAAATGTATCTTTGGCATAAATGTTATGTTTGTAAATCGTTAATATAATTTCCCTTTATGTTTCATAAATTTATTTTTGCATAATGTGTTTTACAGAGCTACTTCACATTGTAAAATGTGTTTAGCGCAAGTCTGATAAAATCTGAGATAATGCAGTAATGCAGGGGCCTTTTAGATGTAAGTGGACACTTAGCTAAACAATCTCTGATCAGCCTTACTTAATATATTTTCTCTTCAGCAAAACTGCCTTCTTTTATGAAGGTGGCTTCAGATTTCTCCCTTTGCACTCTCCTCTCCTCTCATTAAAGAATGGGGACATCTCCACAGCAACGTGCTGCATGTTCTTACCAAAGCACTATCAGCAGGCTACACACACTGAGCAATAGAACATTCTAGATGGCAAAATCCACAGAGCCTGCCAGCGAATGACACTCAGCATGTATTTGCTCTGGCAAGTCATCTTTCTGCCTTCTGGTAGACAGTGCTTTTCTGTCTCGTCACCTTGGGTGGCGTGTTCGGAAACAGGTCTTCACTCTCCCTTTTTGTGTTGGTTAAACGTCCGTGCGCACCTGCTGCGGGACAAATGACTGCTTGTTGGTCCTGCCACAGGTTTGTCCTTCTCTGCTTTACCTTTTGTCTGTCCTGCCACACTTGGCTCTAATCTGCAAATCCACTTCAGACTGGCTTCAGCTAGCGCATTCGTTTCCTCCTCACCTGCATTCTTGATGGACTCCAGGGGATCTCTTCAGGCCTTTGCGGAGTTTCCTAACTGACTTGATTTGTTTGTCTTCTTCTCTTTATCTTGCACTTACCCATGGCTTCCCCACACCCTTTACTTGCATTACCATGCCCCTCTTTGTTAGGTTTAGCCAGTCTGTCTGTCTTCTCTCACAGTCTCTCTGCCAGGTTCTCTCTCTTCTCTCTGTCTCTCTGTTTGTACTCTCTCTTCTCTCTCCCTTTTTCATTACAGATTGGGTAAAGCAACAGTGAGTGACCTCAATCTGTCTTCGCAAGTTAAAGCCTTCGGCTACATTAATTCAGTACCACCTTGAAACAGCGAACCTCATGCTTGCCAGCTCTTACTCCACATTGTCTGTCTGTTTCATTGCTATCTCTCCTTCTCTGGTAAACAAGGGACCCTTGTTGGTGATGTAATGCAATATCTTTAGGTCTTTGCTCAGGGGATGTACATTATAAAGACAAAATACGCAAACCTTTGTTTAAATTTTTAATTCTGTATTTATTTATTTATTTTTAGAAATACTGAGATGTGCCATAAAATGTTATTGCTCTTATTTAGCCAAAAGCAGTACCTTGTACCTGATCCTCACTTCACAGCAGTATTGGATAACTGAAAGAGGCAGGGCACTAGGAACCCCCTCTGACAGGTCTGAGAACTGCCAGCATTTGTTATGAACTCCCAGCAAGCCAGCACCATCAGTGCCTTATGATCCTGTCATTCTAATCTTCCTTAAACCCATGTCAGTGGCACAGCTATAAACTAGCACGCACAAGAAAGCACTTTGGACTTAAAATACCATTTATGTGGTCTGCCCTGCTTAACCCATCCTGCAGTCACAATCGGAATCCTCATTGTGAAAATATTTAAAAGTTAAATAAGGAGTATCACAACCTGACAGCCTCAGATAGTTTTGGCCAAACAAAATGTTTTTTATGTGTTTTAAATAATTACCCATCATACATCATCCATGATGTCCTTGTCCTCTTGTTACTCCTCCTGTTTCGGACACTACAGATACACTAGTTAATTATCCTTTTGTAGCGATCCGATCACTACAGTACCCCACACACATAGACCACAAACGCCTGTACAATGTGTCACAACGCGCCTGGATATATGACAACATAAACGCGACCATAAAAAGTCCTAAGCAGTAGTTGAACTTTCTACCAAGCTGTTAGGTGTAGGTGGGAAGCCGATAAACTTCAGACTCCTGGAGACATCTGAATTCCCGTTGATGGCCTGCGATGTAAGCATTTCAAGTGTGACATGAGAATTGGGTTTGTGAATAAGGCGGCGGGAAGGCGGCTTCGACGCCGACAGGGTGAGAGAAACTTCTGGAAGGGGAAAAAAGTGCGCCCGAGCTTCTCTTCTCTCGCCTCAGGTCTTGCTATATAAATGCTGCGCGTAGCTGCCGAAGCCGTCAGCTTAGGTGAGGTAATTGTACTGTGAAGTGAGAAGTGAGCAATTACAAGGTCTCCGACACAGATTCTGAGTGCCGCCTTTGCCTGCTGTGTGTTTGATGCCTTTTGTCATAGATTTGTACTAATGGTTGTCGTGACTGGAGAGCATACATGTTGATCTTGGCATTAGAGATCTTTCGCTACGGTTAGAGCGTGGCTCTCCAGAGCGGTGTTGATGAGGGCGGCTCAGGTCTCTCACTGGTTCTCTGCTTCTTCTTTTTAATGAGGGTTTCTGACAGAAAATGGAAGACTGTAAAGTTAAACTCACTGCTGTTTAAAAGAGCAGAATGAGTGGTAGTGAAGCATGTGTGAATTACGTCACATCACTCGGGCTTTTCCTAACTAATGCTCCGGTGTAGCAGGTGTCAGGAATAAGTACAAACAGATATTTATTTACAGTCAGTTTTACCTCCAAAGGAGCTTATATTTGCAACATTAAATCTGTATATTTGCCAGATTATTTCTACATCAATATATCTTTGACAGTAATTATTTTAAGCTTCTAGCCTAGATTCTTGGATGTATTGTCAACAAAGAAAGTACTTAAAATGTGCAATTACCTTTACAGCCTAGCACATGCTTTTCCTTCCATATCAACTTACAGAAGTGTTTATATTTACTATTAACAAAGTCCAGGATTTAGTGCAAGATGATACTATAATGTAAAATAACTTTAAGAGCAAAATGAAAAAGTTAAAAAGAGAGAGTGCCTTTTGAAAAAGCTGTGTTTAAGGTAGAGATGCATTCTGTATGGACAGGAGAATAGACTTGTCCTTGTGTTGTTCAAGAATGTATGTGTAGCCCTTGTGTTGTCATGCTGTACGTGACGTTCAAAAGGTATGTTTTAGGATGTAGGTGTTTGACTAAATGCTTTTAGGTTTGGAATAGTTTACGTTTGTCTTTGTAGGCAAGCATAAAGGCCTTCAATTTGATGTGAAGGGAACGCAGATCTTGTGGCATATTCAGGAAGACCTGCAAAAGATTGAATTACAGTAGTCCATTGTGCTAATCCAGTGACAAGGAACTAGCATGTACATGATATGGGCAGGAGTCTTGCTGGATTTTAGTTTGAAGTGATGGGCTGCCATCTATGATCAGATAAATCCTTGATGGGATACGATGTCAGCCAATGTCAGCTAGACATTCTGAGATCTGATTTGAGATGTTTGTAGTTAGCTGGGGGAGAAAAGGAAAAAGAATTGAGCATTATCAGCATAACTGCGATAGGAGAGGAGAAGCCATTAGAGGATATTCCCTTGTCAAGAGTACTGAGGATGGACAGAAGAGTATTGCGGTTGACAGTGTTGAATTTTGCAGAGTGTTTAAGGAGGATCAGGGCAGCAACAGTGTAGCTGACCTGCCAGCATGTAGCTTCTTAGGGCAGTTTCTGTCAAGTTTACTGCTTTGAAGCCAGAATGGTTGAGATCCTGGAATTCATTCTGGATTACACAGACAGACAGCAGATTGTAAACAACACATTCCAGAGTTATAGAGAGAAAAGATAGAAGAGATGGTATCTGCTTAAATTAGAGAAATCAAAAGTGAGCTTTCCCAGAATGAGCATAACCCTGCTGGCCTTGAAGATATATATATCCTTATTTTATATAGCAACTTAAGATGGATGTAGTGAAGGAGCAGAGGTACTGGGAGATAGCCTAGAGCTAACCATAGAGCTAATCTAGAGCTAACCCTAACCAAGAGAGTTGTGAATGGTACAGGGTCAAGCAGGCTAGGAGTGAGAGTAGCTGGAGAATCTTATCTAGATAAAGAGGAGAAAAAGTTGTCAGATAATTGAGATAATTGAAGGAAAGTAGGAAGGTTTTGTTAACCTCTGACCTCATAGAAAATGGTGAATTCATCAGGGGTTAAGAGGGTTTGTGGAGGGAATTAAGGAGAGAAGGAAAAGGGGCTTGTAAGCTTGTAGATCAGATTCTGATGTTTCTACTTTTTCCTTGTATCAGCTGTATTGGTAAACTTCACAAGGTGAGAGTGGTATAAAAGACTTGCATCTAGATTAATTAAAGCAACTGGTAAAGGGGGGGGGGGGGATATGGGTAGCAGTTTCCAAAATAAAATGTGGTTAGAGTTGGCAGGATATAGAAATATATTAATTAATTATCCAGAATTGGTAGCTGAACATATATGACACAAAATTACTGCTTCAAATCACATCAGAAAATGCTTGAATAGGCACAAAAAAACAAATTACCCTAGTAATCACAAGAATGTCCACTTTTATTACCAAAGGGAAAAGTAATTGATGCGTCTGGGAATCCCGACAACTTCTTATTATCATGAAGGGGAATCAGCTCTTGATTGTGTTGAGAGCTAACTGGTCAGTCTCTTGGTCTTGTGAAAGCCAGTGCATTGCTCAAAGGCAATTTAGCTGCTCTGCATGCTCAGATTGCACACTGCACAACATCAGCCACTTTTGATCTGTTACCTTTCCAGTGTAACTGTGTGCATGCAAAACACACATGCACAGACCTTTACACATCACAGAAACTTTCACCTGGAAGGATCCTGATCGAGTTAACTGGTGTTCTGTGGTGATTATGTTAGCTAACTGTAGATAAACTGAGTATTTACTGGGTCCATATACTCCCTTCTCTTGTTTAAATGTGAAAACCTGATTGTTTACTTGGCTGTTGGTGAGCAGAACCAATATCTCTTGTCTTTTCTCAGTTTGGTTGTAATAACTTTGGGACTTTATTAAATATGTGTTGATGCTCTTACTGGTTCCTGGTGGAGAAAGGAGGAAAGTGTACAAAATCAAAACAGCATTGACCCCAAGAGTGAACAGAAAGGGAAAAGGAGAAATTTAACGTGCAAAAGAAAGAAAGAAGCATGTGAATATACATTTTCCTTTAAGGGAAATTTCCTCTAAGGGAAATGTGGCCACTGAGAGAAAGAACGAATGGATGGGTGAAACCGCATGTGTGGAAATGTGTACTGCAACCAGAAGAAAAAAATGCAAATAACTTGTGCATTTCCCTTAAACAAACATTGAACTTAAATACGTGACTCAGATTTGAACTTAACTCATAGTACTTTTTGTCTTACTTTTGAGAAGTGTTTCTCATTTACAGGAGAGGAAACCAATATTAAGATACTAATATTTGTCATTAAAAAACCCTGGCGAAGCGCCTGATGATCATAAAGGTAATATTGTGGCTTCTGAAGGTCTTTGGTTGTCTTTTTGAAAAAGAAAAAGCTTTAGCTTTTAAATTGTGGTCCTTGAAGAGACGGTGTTATGTAAATACACAAATGCCACAGAATTGCTTGTGTATAAGCACAAAAAAAGAGATGAGTGTGGAAAAAGAGTAGCAGTTAAATAAACCCCTTTGGATACCTTTGGACAGATGAATCTGAAAAACAAATCAAGAAGTACAGAGGAAGAGCTGAAAAATTATACATTTATATACTTAGAGATTTTAGAGATGCAGATTTCCTCTGTAAACACAGTCTGATACACTTAATGTATTATTACATCTGTTTCGTGCCTTGTGCCTTTTTGAGAATTTAACAAGTCACAAAACTTAATGCCTTTTCTATCTCCCAGTCAGCTGTCATTTCAGTCATGAGGGGTGTGTTCATATGCCTTTGTCTATGTGAACGAATTGCTATAAGTAGTATAATGTGCACTGAATCAGTCTCCCACCAGAACTCTTTCTCCTTTGGTCTGTTTTTTTTTGTGGTTATTTGGCTGTCTATATAAGTCATTGGAGCAGAGAAATTGCCTGTTATCTGGGGGGTCGATTTCTCATGCGCACCTAAATTGCTTTGTATTGACACTCTGTCAGTGTGAGGATCTTGCCACTAGCCCCAACAATCTGCCCTCCGGTGTGGATGCTGAACCCCTGCGTGCGTTGGTGTGTGTGTGCGTTGGTGTGTGTGTGCGTTGGTGTGTGTGTGCGTTGGTGTGTATGTGCGCGTGCACTTTTGCACTGCTAATGCATGTCAAATATCCTTGGAAATGCTTGTGCACTGGGGAGCTATTGTATTCAAGTTTGCTGCTGCGGTGTGGCCGTAATTTAGCCTGGTGTGAGGTGGTACATTAGTTACTGACAGTCTGAAGTACTGAGAAGTTTTGTATCCCCAGCTAGTTGATCACGTTTTAACCTCAAACACACCTGCGTATAGACCACTGTGCAATCACACTGTAACCTTAGTTTAGAAAATCCTGGATTCATCTGAGGTTAAAACATGATCAGTTCGCTACTTTACAAATGTTATCTTGTTCTTCTCTCTGCCAGTCCATTTTAAACTGTAATTCTGAACACGTTTAATAACAGATAGGATAGCAATAAGAGAAATGCATGGATGCACAGCTTGTGCTGTTTTAATGTGAAAAATAGTCGAGTCCATTTTAGTTCATGTGAAGTTGTGATGATTCTTGCTTAGGTGTTCGGTATTTTATGCATTTAGAATGAGGTGTGAAACTTTTATGGTAATGTATCACAATGTGGTTTTGTGTAAGGTATTTTCACACTTGCCACAGACCGCATAGAAGGTGACACTTTTGTGGTGGGTGTGGGGTGCAGCTGCTAATGTATCCAAATAAATACAAACTACAGGCTGTGATGAATATCATTACTTTGAAACATAAAGCTTGCTAAGCATCAAAAACTCCCCACAAAGTGTATAATTTAATTTAAAGCACAGTAGAATTCAAACAATCAGATTTTTATTAGATTTTTGTAATGTGCTGTAAGCAGGTACAACAGAATGTCTGACTGACAATTATCAGGGCTCAGGAAAGAGTAAAGGTTGGAGTGGGATGTGTGGACAGGTAGCTGCACAGGTGCTGGAAGTGAGGCCTCAAGAGGCCTGGGCAAGCTTTGAAGAAGACTGAGACAGGGCCACGGGTGGAGCCTTGATGCACTCATGCTGGGAGTCTGTGGGTGACATGAAGCATAAACACAGAGAAAGGGAGAGAGGGAGAGAGAGGCAGTACACAGGTAACTTCTTCTGGCGTCCTCAACAGACTTGTTTGGCCAGAGTGGCTTATGTCTTGTGGAGCTGGCACGCCTTAGGCTTAGGCAGGCAGGCAGGACTCATCAGTGGTTGCCATGTATGGTAAGCTTCTGCTCCCCCCTTTTTTCTTATTGCAGCTTGCCACTGTTTGGCTCCAGTTTTGCAATGCAGTGCGTGGTCGCTCTCCAAGGTCCTGAAGTGGAGAGACCTGTCCAAAACGGCAGCATAAGTGTGTTCAGTGGCGTCGGTCAGCCTGGTGTCAACACAGATAGACTAGTACATAATATTTTCATCTTTTTCATATCATCCATATTTCATTTGTTCTTGAGCATGACTGAAATAAGCATTCAGTAATCCTATTAAAGGACATCAACAAGAAGATGATTCAACCCAACGTTTTTAGAATGCACAATGCATTCTTGTAAAAAAAAAAAAAAAAAGTCTAGATATGTGCTCTGAGAAGCAGAATAAAGGGAAACTCTACCTCTTAATCCTCCCTGTTGGGAGTGATTTGAAATATAAAAGAAGCACTCAATATAAAGACTGAAAGGCCAGCCTTAACTGAGACACAGTTCTATTTGTAAAGGTCAGCATCTTTAGCCTATAAGAAAGGTCCCTGTGGCTCTTTTGCCCCAGGGAGCTGGGAAAAGGAGAGAAAAATATTTGGAGAAACACACACACACAGGTTATTGTTTGCGTGGTACTATGCTCTTAGCTATTCCTGACAGGCTCTTGTGCTCCGGTGAGTCACCATTTGCCATCCAGTGGGCCCCCAGAGCCGATGCAGTTCAGTGCTGGTGCGAAGTGTTAAACGACCCGTGGCTGCCGACGCCCCCTGCTGTTTCAGTGCGTCAGACTGCTGAGGATGATGGCAAGCACATAGGAGATTAGAAACAAGAGATTTAAGAGAGGCGCTCTGAAGAATGTTGCAGGGGAACTCTCAGAGCCAGGCTGAAGCTGACAGTACCTGAATTGTCATCCCTGTAGACTTTAAGAGAGGAGCCCTCATCTGTGCAGAGACACTCGAGGACAAAAACCATGCAAAAAAATACACCAAGATGGCAGCCAAGAGACTGTCATGCTACAAATAGTTTAAAACAAAAAATATGGCAGGAAGTAACAAGTATTGCGTCGTGCTTTCATCACTGTTTATTAAAAAACAGAATGAAAAACTGTTTATGATTTATTTTGGATTTGTTAATAAACATTCTAAACCTTGTTCACTCCATAACGTTATGTCGTGTGAAAGTGTGTTACTTTGTTGTTGATGATGTTGTTAACACGTTATTTGAAAGGTTCTTACATAAAGATTTCATAGCACATATTTATTAAACCATACCTGAACATTTGTGAATGTCTTTGTGAACACCATGCTTGGTTCTTACTAAGCAGGTTACAGTTTATGCCACCATTCCCAAAGAGGTGTGATGTTTAAAAGCATTGTACTGATATAAGAGGACATGTGAAAGACTCTCCATCCACAACTTACATGGTACATAGAAATATAAAGACAAAATTTTGCTTTTTATCCATATGATCACATCTGAAAGACCCAGATTCTAACCCTTCCCTAGATACATAAAAGTTTATTTTCAGCACTCTATATATTATATCTTTTGCCCTGTGTTCTTTCCTCCACGCATATACCACATCTGCGAAGTCTTTGTCTCTCTCTCTCTTGCCAGCACGACTAAAGTGATGGACATTTATTTATTTATTTTATAAAATTGTTATGAAGCATAATTCTCAAGGAATATAGATTTTATAAGATTGGCATGTATTCATGAACCGTACATCAGTTCTATGATTTATTTTGATGCTCTAAGGGTAAAGTGGTAGCACATTTTCTATTTATAATACCTTTATTAAACAGAATTCAGTAGATATTCAGTAGATACGCATCATTAAGCTGGATTCACTAGATGGGGCAAAAAAAAAATAGGGTAATGTATAAATGGTCAATGTTTAGCAAAGCTTTTCTGCATGGGTAATGTACCTTCCAGTGACCAGTTTTTTCTGTCCATTATTTCAGAAGACACTTTCTCTCCATTTGAGCTTAAACATACCGTTCACAGACTCATTGCAGTAAGAGAGGGTCAGTCTCTTGAAACACTTGGCAGTGAAGGGGATGAGGGCAAGAGAACCCAACTCATTAAGGGCAGTGCAGAAGAATGTTCCGGAATTGGCCGAATGTCCGCAGTCTTTAAGCATGTGGAAACCAGTGCTTTGGCAAAGTATAGCCTGAGATTGTCATCAGTACCAGCATATTTCCATATATTCATTGTACTTATGGTGAAGGCCACATTGCTGATGGACAGGTGTGAATGGCAGACCATAGGAGCTCAGCTTTGATGGGACGATCTGTGTTACTCTGATGAAACTGAACACAGATCATGTGAGAGAAGATACCATGCCATAAATGTCAAGGGTCAGAATTACTGAAGTTGTCCCCAATCCTCAAATACATCTCCTGGTAGGCTCTTCTGACCTATAAACAGAACCTATAGAGATGATATTTAGGGTTAACCTTAACCCTGACCCATCCCTTGGGCTATAGAGATACGACATATTCATTTAATTTTCAAATATTGCTTTATAAAAATGTCATTAAGTGCTTATGCATGTTATGTTCCCTCATAAGGTGCTTCTACGTGTGTAAATAGGGTGACATGGAGAGTGTATGGAGACCACACACCACAAATCACATTTTTTTTTTTTTGTCATTTTGTTTATGAAAAAATGAAAGGTAGGAAGGCCTCGAGTGCATGTGCAATATACAATATACAATATACAATATACAATATACAATAATATACAATATACAATATGCAATATACAATATACAATATACAATATACAATAATATACAATATACAATATACAATATACAATATACAAACTGGTCATAAATGTCCAGTTTACAGTTGAAAGAATATATGACATAACAATGGAAATGGAATAACTGGGCTGGGTGGACTTTGGACGGGGTCAAAGGAAAGAACAAATAGATAGACATAACTAATATATATATATACATAACTACCAAACCATCCAAGTCTACCCTGTCTAAAATGACAGTGGGTGGTAGTCAACCTCTTACCTAATACCTCCTCGACTGTCCATGCCAGGCTGGAGGGAAGGAAAGGAAACTGTGAGCCAACATAAGAGCTTTTGAAATGCGAGTTTCAGTCCTAAATTTAGCTCAAACATGTAGCATGAAAAGACAAAACCAGCTAAAACTGTATTCAATAGGAAGACACTCTTACCAGACGCTCTTACCTTAACAGTTTGCCGTTAATAGCAACACTCAAGCCTCGTGCACATAAACAACTTGTGCTTCACGAATCTCCTCCGTCTCTCTTCAGCTCTGCTCATGTCAGTATCACTTGGGAACTAAAAGTACCACCTCCCCTAAAGCCCCGCCTTCCTAAAGACTTGATGCATATCATTTGGGCTTCCACTGTAGATGGAAAGCATCCACAGACTTGTACCATTTCCACCTCTGACAGACTAGACAGAGAGGCAGAAAAAAGAGAACAAATAACAATGTGTTGTGCAGTTCCAATGTAGAGAGCTTTCAAATAATCTGTTACCAATTTTCCTTTGAAAATATTTTTTTTAAAAAAACAATCGGTGCAGTTGCTGAGTGGGTAAAGCTCAACCTAGTTTCACGGACACCCTGGGTGAATACGTGGCGTCTAAGGCATCGTCACCCAGGAAACTACGCAGGCAAAACGAGGACGGACTTATCAGACTTTGTGAAGCATTGTCTCCGGCGTGTGAAATCTATTAGTCATTATCTTTCATTAGTAATAAGGAAGCAGGATCAGTCAGGACCTTAGAACTCCGTGTAGGTGAAAAGACTGGGAGATATATGCTCTTTAAAGATAATGGTAATGAATACATAGATTACATGAAATCCGTTCCATTGACGATAACTAGCTGCTCACCATGTGAGAGAGATGTTTATACTATTACCTGCAAGGTCAAGAAAAACAATCATACTGAAAGAGTATGAATTTGAAAAAATGTTTCACCAAAGCACAAAATACTATAGAACCTTTAATGCATTTTAACAATTTCTAAAATATATAAATTAAAGACTAACTGAAATAGTTGAAATCATTGAAATATTCATTTTCTGTGTGTTGCTCCTCAAGGTAATGCACTTTTTTGTGTAATTATGGTAGTGTGATGAATGTAATATCTAGGTTGTATACAGAAGAAAGGAAAGACTGTCTTCATTCAACTTTGTGTGCCAGGAGCCTGTTGGTCTGTCTGTCTGAACATTCGACACTAAGGCTTCAGCTCAGAGAAAACACGGCTGATATGGAGTTTCCCTAGAGTTGTTCAGTAACAGGTGGCACATGGCTCCTTCTGCCAAATGAAAACTACCCTAAAGCAGAAAGGATGTTGGTTTTGCACGAGAGCGAGAGAGAAAAAAATGAGATTTGTACTTGTCTCTTCAAGCTTTCAGTAATAGTCTCATTAGATTTATGGTCATTTCGCAGTATTTATCCCATTAATGAGTTATCACATCAGATGGCAGTAAATCTAGACTCATTTATAATAGAATAAATATGTACAGTATTTAGGAATTAGGTAAAGGTGGATTAATATCACAAACTAAATTTACCCACTTTTGCTATTTAACTCTTGGTCTTCAGATCCTGGCATTATGCAGTTTTTATGTTGCTAATTGAGCTTTTTTTTTGACGATCACAAGGCTACAGTTTGATCCCAGGCTCGTTATCCATCGAATGTCTTTTTCACAGTGCCCTTTATGCAATATTTACCATGACTAGAACTACGAAACCCAATGATGTGAACGCACATATAAATGTTTTCTCATGTATATGTTTCCATGCTGTTAGTGTGTGCATATTTCATTCATATATCATGTTTATGACTCTATGGAGACGTTGGTGTTTGTGCTGCATTTTCAGACCTCCTGCAATGACAAAGTGCACTCATGATGAATGCCTGTAACCCTCCACCCTATAAAAAAAAACCTTTATATTCCTGTAGGTACATTACTGCAGCTGGACAACAGAGAGTTGCTACTGTAGGAAAATGCCACTATGCAAAGAGTAAGTACAAAAAACATTCACTTTATTAGAAAAATAAATCAGCTGAGAAAGCTATCGTGAGTCTGTTCATCTGATGTAGTGTCTGAGCAGTAGAAAAAGACCCTACAGTAATAACAAAGCACTGTAATCTTTAGCATGTTTAAAGACGTGCGCTGAATGAATTTAAGACCGTGACTTGAAAGGTTTCCTGTGTTTGACTTGGTCGCAACCAGATGTGTTCAGTTAATCAGTAAACTTGTTTTAAGGTAATGATGTTAACCCCAGTACTATTCTGAGGTCCAAAAGTGTGGAATAAAGCTGTGGGGAAAAAAATGATCCACTGAAAAAAATAGTTGGACAGATCTTTGATATACTAGAGGATAACAATCTAAAATACATTTCAGTCAGAGCTATGGCAGACATTGTTGTTCCAACAATTATTAGAAAATTTGTCCCGAGTGAACAATGAACAGTGAACAATTATGTGCCTTCTTGACAAACCTCTCGGCAGCATGAGCAAAGACAGCCAAGTAATAAGTCAGAGGGTCTTCTGAGTACTGCAAGGACTATATCCGTGACTAAAATCGTAGTGTGTAAAAGACCCCAATAACATGTCACATGTTTCTGGGCCTTAAAAAAACAACTACAAAAGGACACTATTCATTTTGCTTTGCTTATACTAACATAAGTGTTCTTTTAGAAAATCAAATTGTATTGGCCAAAAAATGTGAGGGGCTGTAAACATAGCTGAATATACACAATGTGGATAAATTTTAAACACACCTTTTAATCCTTGAATTCATGTTTCATTAAATCCCATTGCCACAGGTGTATAAAATCAAGCCCCCATCCATACAGTCTACCTTTACAAACATGTATGAAGGAATGGTTCATTCTAAAGAGCTCATTGAATTCGAGCATTGGTACTGTAGAAGGATCATTTCTTTCCTCTTAGATATTCCACGATCAACTGGCATTGCTGAGGAGTGGAAGCATTTCAGAACCACAGCAACTCAGCTACAAAGTAGCAAGAGCTCATAATGTTACAGAGCGACGGTAGCCGTGAGCTGAGGCGCATTGTGTGTAAAAGTTGCCAACGCTCTGCTGACTCAGTAACTGCAGAGTTCCAAACCTCCTCTGGCATTAACATCAGCACAAAAAAATGCGTGCCAGGAGCTTCATGGCATGGGCTTCCATAGTTGAGCAGCAGCATGCCAGCCTTCCATCACCAAGCACAACGGGAAGTGTCGGGTGGAGTGGTGTGAAGCACACTGCCATTGGACTCTAGAGCAGTATAAATGTTTTCTGTGGAGTGACGAATCACACTTCTCTATCTGGCAGTTTGATGGATGAGTCTGTGTTTGGCAAATGCCAGGAGAATGTTACCTCCTGACTGCAATGTGCCACTGTAAAGTTTGGTGGAGAAGAGATAATGCTATGGAGTTGTTTGTCATGGGTTGGCCTAAGCCCCTTAGTTCCAGTAAAGGGAAATTCTTAATGTTTGAGCATACCAAGACATTTTGGACAACTATATACTTTGTAGAAGCAGTTTAGGAAAGGCTTTTTTGTGTTCCAACTGTTCCCCAGTGTACAAAACACGGTCCAAAAAGGCATGCTTGGGTGAGTTTTATTGTTTGAGTTTCGTGTGGAAGAACTTGACTGGCCCACAAAGAGCCCTGATGTGAACCCCATCAAACGCCTTTGGGATGAACTAGAATGGAGATTGTGAGCCAAGCCCTCTTGACCAACATCAGTGCCTCACCTAACTAATATCTGCCTTGAAGAGTGGAAACTGTTGTAGCTGCAAAGGATATTCTATACAGTATCAGTACTAAAGGGTTTAGAAAGGTGGGCACAATTCTATACAGTATTAATGCTAAAGGGTTTAGAATGGGATGTCATAAACTCTGTAGGTGTAATGTGTAGGAGTCCCAATACTTTTGACCATGTAGTGTATATTTTAAATTTTTTAATACGTTAATCATTGTTTTGTTTAAAATATGATTCAGAACAAAGGGCCAAAAACCATCAGCAAAAACTTTAATCTATTAACCTTAAAAATACACAATTTCAGTGCTTTAAGGTTTCATAACTATATTAATCAAAGCAGAAAATGTAAATAATGATCTGTCACTTTGTGAAGGAATATCAAATTGCAGGGTAAAAGTTTGTTTTTTCTATCTACAGAATAATTGCTCCTCTTTGACGATTCTTAATTTACACCAGCACAAATAAAAACAAACTGTAGCAATGATGTGAATAAAGGACAATCACACATGATCTCTTAAAGGAATGTTACTGCCAAAGCTTCTATTATTGCATTATTACTGTATTACAAAACCAAGAAGTCATTCTTTTTTCTTTTTTTTTTTTAGAAGAGACAAGCATTGAAATGATTGTGTGTGGTAATGGTGTATACAGCCCAAATGGGATGGATTGAGATTAGGTTCAGAAGTGCATTCATTTTGCTTTATCCTTTTGTGATGACATGGTGAAGCACCATGTAATTACTCTATCATTCCACCCATCACTACATGAATGAAACCCAGAGTTTTTCCCTACAAATTCTGCTTTGCAGCGAAAACAGAAGATATTTATTCACCAGAGTAAAAACTGCAATTTACAACTATATTTTACATGTTTGGCAGATGCTCTTACCCAGAGCGACTTACAATTTCAAGAATGTTACTGAGACAGGTGACAATAATGTTAGGAGTCCTGCCCAAGGACACTTATTGGTGTAGCATAGAAC